>CM035226.1:12646150-13246150 GCA_020226215.1 Sindora glabra | reverse complement strand
GATTACTAATTGTATCAAAGAAAATACATGCATCATGTGCTGATCCTTCTCATCCAGCCAAGACATAAGTAAATAGCAAATCAAAATCACACGCTGCCAAGACATTTATGGTTGTTACTCCTTTTCTTTCCTTTATATCATAGTTGATCCTCCTCAGGAACAATCACTGCTATGTGTGTTCCATCAATAATTTCAATACAATCCTGATATAAAATTATATTTATGAGATGATAAATATTTATTTTTATAAAAAAATTAAAATAGATAGATGCATATTTGGTTATGTTGAAGTGTGGCATGTATCTAACATTATTAGCAATTTGTGGTGGAATTTCCTTGAGTTTAGGATCTTTTGGCCTGATTATATCTCTAGAAAGGCCATCCATGGCATCCAAAACTTCTTTAAAAACTCTACTCATGGTTTCACTAGAGCGTTGAAATCGCTCTTGTGCATCTTGGTTTGAGGTACCCTTACTGAGGATATATACAAACAATCCTACTTTCTCCAAATTTGATATCTTATTTGAAGATCTCAAACTATATTTGTTTTTCAAATCCATGCATAATTGGCGAAATGTATCTTGATTCATTCTAAATGTATTAAAGCACCATTTTTCATGGCCAGTTAATAATTCATTGACCCATATTTCTCCTATTAAATAAGAAGTGTGGCATGGCTCCTTATGGATATGATTTAAGTAATGCACACATAGATAACCTGCTGCACATACTACTAAGTCCCAAAACTCATTGTCATTTTCAAGAATTTAATAAAGAAGTTCCCTATTTTGTAGAATATGCATGATTTACATATCATGATTATCTATTCCTGCAAATTAACTAGTAAAATATAAGGAATAGATACATAAGTTTACTCTTATCATGAAAACTTCACAACTTATAAAGTCCAAACTAGTGAGATATACAAGATGAAGACAATAAAGTCACTACCATGTAATTAGTATTAATAGTAAGTATCATACCTTCCCACAATGTTTAAAATATCCAGCAAATAAGAAACTAATAATAGTGTTCACCTGAAATGTTTAACATATATATAAGCAAGCACAAATCAGTAAGTTTTAATAGAGCTTCCATCCAATCAAATTATTAAATTATCTAGTACACAGGAAAATAAACCACATGACAATTAACATGAAATAGAAAATAAAACATTTGATGCAAAGTTAGTCATACCCTTAATGCAAAGTTAGCCAGAATTGATAATAGCAAACAATCATGGTTCATGATTCTTATGTTAATGGCTCTTGATACTTGTATTTTTGTATGAGGTTAAGAAACATCAACAAGTTTTTGTTTATAGAAGTTACAGTATTAAATAGGTAGGAGACTATAAATTGTTATAACATCATGACTAAAATATCTAGAAAGTCTAGGTATCCATAAGTAGAAATTTTGAGTATCTATAAATATTAAGAACAATAACTTAAATTGTTTAGGTGTACATAGCCATAAATATCTTACAATAACAACTAAACATATAAATGCCTAGGATGCGGTTCTAATGCTCTTTCCGCTCCTTATACATAAACTTTATCCATTCAATTACCACCGTGTCACTTGGCAAACTAAACAAAATTACCCTTTTTTGTGAATCTTCAATCATTGTGCAAGTAAAGCTAAATTCAGGTGTTCCGGGCTCTAGTCCAGGTAAAGCATAAATCTTTGTCAAAGCATCAGTAAGACTATGCTTTGAAACATCTCCCACATTATGCTTAGACGTTTTTCAATGAGATTTAAAAAGTTCATCATAGTAGTGTTTCTTTCCTTAATGGTTTCAAACAAAGCATCAAATTTTTCACACAATACTGCAGTGGCTCCTCCTTTTCTAGTAAAAGTGGTCTTTGCACTTTTGTTACTTTTTGAACCATCACTTTTCAAAACCCTTTTGTTTCTTCTTCTTCTCTTATCCTTTTCATTTTGTGTAGCTTCTAGCATAGGGGTAGAATCTCCCCATATATCTTCCCATGCACCTTCCATATAGCAATTATTATGATCATTTGTCTCATCCATATTATCTTCATTACCCAAAGGTATATCATAAACATTATCTTCATAAGGTGGAGAAGGAACATAAGCATTATTTATTTCTTCCCCTTGTGGTCGATCACCAATAAGAGTAAACTTAAACCCTCCTCCAGCTGATGAATGCCCAAAAAATTAATTCTTTTTGTACTCAAGTTTAGGATCAATAACTTCATCATGAAATGTTTCAAATTTACTATTTTCCTATAAAATAAGACATAAGTAATTAAGATTAGCTCATTCATCTAATTTTTCAAGCATTAAAGTAAGGAAAATCAGAAAAAAATAGCTAACCTTAATTCTTAAATCCCACCACTCATCACTAGCACTAATTGTTCCTTTGTCATGATCCCATCCTAATCCAGTCGCTCTCCCTTTCAATTATTTCCAAAGACTTCATTTAGATTTCATCTAATCATGCTTGTTTTTAAGTTTACCTTTCTCCTATGATAATTTAGTCCTTTTCTGGAACTCTGTCTCTATTTTCTTCCATGGTAACCTTTGAGAGATTGTTGTACCACTTTTTCCTTTACTTCTTTCCATTAATTGATTACATATGTCAATGAAAATGTAGAGTGCTTCTTTTGACTAAGTAACTCTTCCTATGTCTCTCCCTCTTTGACTTTCTCTTCCACTCCCTTGTTAGGTAAAAGCCATCTAAGCACTATGAAATAGCTAATATGTGAAAAATTATAAAAAAGTAATTTTCAACTTGACTAGACAAATAAAAAATATGCTATAAACATGATTGATAGGAAGATCCTATAGTGGTTATTATGACTGTAAGTATGATTCTAACATTAGGTAAAAGAGAAGAAAAGTATAGGCACATAATCATTTTGTGGCATTATATGCAGCATGCTGAATTAACAATAGGTATGATGACAAAACAAATAGGAAATGAAAAATTGCAAGGTCCAAAGAAACTGAATGAATAGGAAATAAACACATGCAACATCCCCCGAAACAACATTGAAAAAATGGAAATCCAAATTGATGTGCCTCACATATTTATCTCAGATTGGAGTACCAAATAATCCACACATATACACCGTATAAATAGTAAATCATCCACACATATTTGTCTCAATTGAGTTCAGCACAAGATGTTATATTTATCTTATATGATCCTTATAAATATTTATTGTAAAATCTTGCACAAAAGAGTAGAACTAGAAGGAACCAGCCTATGTGGGCATTCTTTGAAACTTCTAGATGCTATGTGGGAAAACTATACACTTTCCACTCTTGTTGAGGAATCTCTTCACGTAAAATCATAGGAACTTGGCACAAATGCAAATTTGATGCTCTCCTAAGTTATTATTTTTATTTTCCTCATTTTTTATCACTTCCCCAATCATCATATGCAAAAGATGATCTTCAACTGAAGTATAGCACTTTACGAACAGAAGCCTTAATTGCAAGCAAATTACAAATGCAAAATCTCCAGTCAAATTTCTTAATTAATTAGAATAATAGCTATATCTATCGCCTATTTATATTGCTTACAAATCCTACAATTAATAGCATAAAGAAAGTCGTTTGTTTCCTAGCAACTAGGAACTTTATCAGCCTGATTTAACTTGAAACTGTTACCGTCCTTTTTTCCTTAATATTGCATTTAATTTTTCTTGCTCGTTTTTTTCGATGAGAAAAGATGAAATTTGCTAAGCGGACACTTGTTTTATTTAATTATTATAACTTCTATATGGCATATGATTGTAACCATAATATGAATAAAGAAAGTTAAAATAGCATTCTTAATCACATTAATTGTACTAAATAGTCATTATAAACTTTAATTAAAAATATTTTTCCAATAGATAGATATTCTTATTTCTCAGTACCTACCAAATAAACTTTTCTCGTTCTATTTAGTCATACCAATCATTCCATAACAATACTCGAGAAAATTTTAGAGATAATGAAATGAAAACTCTTGTAATGACAACTAAATCATACTAGAGCTGCACATTAACTTTAAATTGAAAACAGCACTATCTATTTGGTATAAAATAAAACAAAAGGACAGGAAAATTAAACAGAATCTGATACTAGCTACGTAGGGCACTTATGTTACTGCCATTATTTTTGCTTTTAAATCAAACAACACTTATGTTACTGCCTTTGTGAAGATCAACGTGAGCTAATGTTGAATTCATTTGCATCTTAGCAAAACAGGGGAAAACAGAGACTAGTTGAAAGACTAGAAATAATTTATCTTAAGCAGAAAAATGGAAACTAGTTGAAAGACTAGAAATAATTGATCTCAAGAAAAAAAATAGAGACCAATTGAAAGACATTAATCAGTTATCACTGATACTAACAAAAAACCAATCTTTAGAATTGTCCAAAAAATAGAGGGTCTCCTAACACAATCAATTTCAACTCCTCTTAACACAATCAATTTCAACTCCTAACACAATCGATTTCAAGCAGAAAATAATTGATCTCTATTTAAATTCTATGAGTTCCCAAACCGAGCCATAAACCAGAAAACTGGTCTCTATCTAATTGCAACAGTCAAGTCACAAATTGAATTAAATAACTTAATTTAAAGTATTCTCTAAATTTCAAAAAGCAAGAACTAGGCTCAATGGGAAGAAGATCTTACAAGTTATGGGGTTTCTTTTTCGCTTGCTTCAAAATGCGTTGCCTCTCTCCAGTCTAGCAGCTTCTCTTTTGGTTCTAGTTTGGCAGCTTCTCCAGTTCCAGTTCGGTAGTTACTCAACGATGTTCTGAGCCCAAAAATCGAAGGAAAATGCAAAAAAAAAATGAAGGAGCAGGTAGCAGCTAAAGGACATTTTTACAAAGGGCAAAGTAGAAAATATGAAAAATATTTGGGGATAATTCAAGTATTTAAAAATGAAAACACTTTCAACTGCATCAAAATGTTACTTGGTCCAGCGTTTGTAAAAATAGCTTTTTAATTGTAAAAAACTAATGCAATCAGCTATTAACCAAATAGCTTATTAATTTAAAAACTAAGTCAACAAGCTATTTTGGATCAAATCAACTAAAAGTTATGTGAAAAATTGTTTACCAAATAGCTCCATTATATAAATAGAGGTTTCCATATATTAGCGTGGGCATTTGCCCACATCACCCCTAGCCTAGCCCATTGCTGCATTACTGTTGACTGATCTTTACTAGCCTACCTTACGTTGTTTCTTCAATGCATTGCCACTAAGGCCCCTTTTTTTATTTTTATCCTTTTTTTCGCATTTAAATCTTTAGCAGAATTTGTTTTTCTTTTTATTAATTTAATTAGTAAACTAGAAAATTGTAATTTATTTTATTGCAATTTTAAAAAATGTCTAACATAATAAGTAAAAATATTATTATGGAAATTGTTAATTAGATATATTGTTTTTATAATTTTTTCACATGTAAAAACATCACATTATTTCATAAATATTATTTATTATATATATTATTTTCACTTTTTTATATGTATACAAATAATGTTACCTTTTTTATCAAATTTTAATTATTTTATAAAGTAACAAAATATCATTTTTGTGTAAGGATAAAAGTATTTTTTTATAATGCATCATTGCATGTTTTTCCTTTACTAGTACTTAGAAATATGTAAAAATTATATTGTAATTCTCAGATATATTATTATCTTCTTAAAAAAATTATTCTACTTATATATTTTGTCATAATAATAATATAATATTATTTTGTGTATTACTTTTCATATTATTTTCTATACACGTGTATTTTATTAGAGGTAAAATTTCTATGTATTTAAAATAAATGAAGTGACACATATCTCATTATATAAAACTACTATTTTATGTGTGGATATGGACATTGTTTGCAATGCCTTGATATACAAAATTAATCATTCATTGTCAATGGCCTTTGTTTTATGCTATTTTTTACAAATTTTATGTCTTCTTCTATATTAAAAATTTAATTTTTTAAGTAATGTTTAACTTGCAAAATCTTTTTCACATTTATGTGAATATTTTAAAGAAATATGATATTCTCATATTTAATTTAAATTTTAGAAAAATATTCTTGGTAATGTGAATATTTTTAAAAATATTTTTCACTTAAAATTATCTTAAAATATTTTCATAGAAAAGGTGGGTATTTTACAATCTTGTGATATGAAAATATTTAATTAATATAAAAAATTATTTTACCCATCCCACCACTTACCACATTCAACCACTACTCACTCACTTCGATTTATCATTGGTGACCACCGTTCATTACCATCCATCAATAGGAAACACTACTCAGTACTATTATTTTTAGTTATTATTATTGGTTACCATCCATTATTATCCATTATTAGTAACCATTAGTGGTTAGGCTACCACTATTACTTATTATTAATTATCACTATTTACTATTACCCACTATTAGTACCATTATTTATTATTACTGATTATCAATGAACACAATTAGCCATCACTCATCGTCAGTGATCACCACCAATCATTATTAACTATTACCCATCGTCAGTGATTATCATAAGCTACGACTCATTATCGATGGCAATTGTCGGTTATCATCCATTTTTAGTAAATCCTAAACCCTAAATCTTAAACCACCACTAGTCATCACTTGTCACTATCAATGATCACCATTAGGTATTACCCATTATCAATGATCATTGTCTAGCAAAATCACTTACTATTGATTGTCATCTTAAATCTTAAACCACCACTAGTCATCATTTGTCACTATCAATGATCACCATTAGGTATTACTTATTATCAATGATCATTATCTACCACAATACTTACTATTGATTGTCATCCATTATTGTTAATTATTTAATTTTTAATGATAATTTTTTATAATTAAATAATATTTTTAAAATATTTAAAATATAATGTTATGAATTTTTAAGAATATTTTGAATCGAATTAAATATGAAATATTATATTCTTATAAATTAAATTTTTAAAAATTATATTTCTAAAAATATAAAATTTTTAAGAATATTTAATTTTAAAAATCAAATGCTACCTTAATTTATAATCACATGTAATATTTACGGATTACTTAGGAATAATATTTTTCTCGATTCCGTAGCCCAAAAAATGGTTTACGTTAGATTGCCTAGCACGCAGTTTAAATAATAATTAAGTTGGAGATAGCAGTGGCATGAAAGTTTCAAATCAAATAAGAAGTCAAGTATGCCTTTCTTACATTAATGTGTTATGTTTTGCTGTATTTCTTTTAGACCTGAAAATTTGTTGCTGTATTTCTTTTAATGTGTTACCTTATTCTAAGCTCTTTGTAACTTTCATCATCATGCTTTAGTTGAAGGAGTCAATTGCCTGGAACAAGATTGAATTGTATGATATTGTACGCCATTCAATTATTTACTTATTTCACAATCGGCCCAGCTGTATTTCATAATATTTACAGTGAAGAAAACCTTCTGCCGTTGTCCACATCAACCAACGGGCTTCAAGGGGAACTAGACTACCAAACATATTGAGCTGCCTTTAAGGCTGCAATTTCAAAGACGTTTGAATTTGGCTTTCTGAATCCTGGTCTCTCAAAGATGTTTGAATTTGCTGTCTGCATCGTAGTTTCTCTTTCTTTGAAGTTTTATTTCATACCTAAACCCTTCCAAGGGTTGCAGCAGGTTTACGTTAACACCTTTTGTTCTCTCAATCTCCAGTTGCAATGAAAGATGACGTTTTTGGAATTATCGGCTCAGAAAACGGACACCTACGGTGTTTGATTGAGTATATGACTCAAAATATGATATTTTTCCTAAGAAAATTTCTCCTCTTTCTGAACAAATGTTTTCCATTGGTGAGGGAAAGCATGTTCAACTTGCCTACACTATATTATTAATTCAATTTATTAAACTATAGAAAGAGTTATTCTTTAAAATCTAAGCTTTATGACTCCTTTGTTTTTCGAAAAATAATTTTCATAAATAAATTTCATTTCTTATAAATAAAAGAAGAACTACTGTATGTCTTTATAACTTATAATTTTAAAAAATTGAACTTTAAAATTATAATAGTAGAAGAAAATAATTTTCTATTTAAAAAAGAAGAAATTATTTTCCTTCAAACTTTTTTTTTTCTTCCTTCAAACTCATTACATTTAATATTAAATATATCAATCATTTTTCATCATTTAAATTATATACAATTATATTTGAATGAAAAATGTTTTCCAACAAAGCAAATAGAACGCCGATTCAAATCTGAAAAGGCTCCTCATTCTTAATAAGATGACCACAGATAAAATTGAAAACAGATTCTATCCAACCAACCAAGAAGCCCGTGATGTGCATAAATGGGGACGTGATAGTCTATGAGCTCCATAGTTTGAGGACCAGACCAGTTTAATTTTTTGTTTTTCCCCCTTTTTTTTTATAAAAATTTAAATCAGGCCAAAACTCAGGGAAAAGTTTATGAGCACCTTAATTTCATGACTACACCAGTTTAAGTGGGATTCTAACAAAACATAAGCAGGCTTAGGTCAACTGAGTGTGAAAGTTTGTTTAATGGCAATTGCTTTGGTCATTCTGCTCCGAACCAAAATAATGAACCTAATAATTGGATGGATCCTCCCAGAAGCACGTTGCGTTATAGTTTCTAACTATAAATAATTAACTAAATCAACACTAAAATAATGATTCAACCATAATCCCTCCAAGTTGTTGTCAATTTATTATTGATTTTCTTTTCTTTTTTTTTTTTTCCAGCAAAGTTCCAAGAGAAGTTCTTATAAAATCATCTACATTGACGGTCAAAATTAATTCAGTTGGATGTTATGCATAAATAGCATAGCATTCGTGCACCTCCTATAAAATGGCATACATTATTATAAGAAATAATAAGAGTTTCCATTTCAGTGATTTTTCACAACTAATGAAAATTTGAAATCAAGTTATAATAAACTTACCTAATGTAATGCTTACTTTGGAATCAAATTTTCTTAAAATTTGGTATATTTTATTTTAATAAGAATAATTTTAATTATTCATTTATGAATAAATTCTTTTATTTGAAACATATTGAAAGATGCATGTAATTCAATTTATTTATAAATGAATGCTTCATTTAGAATCTAATTTTCTTAGAATTTAATTGATTTCGTTTCAATAGAAATAATTTCAATTCATTAATAAATGGATCCTTTTGTTTAAGATATATTAAAAAATACATGCAATTTAATTAAAAAATAAATTTTAATAGTATTACAATAAATATAATATTAAAAAATGTAAATTTTTTATATAATATATATTTTGAGTTAAATGAAATGGATTTTTAAGATATTCTTATTAAAATAGAAATTATAAATAAAATAAAATAAGATGCCTTTTTACTTAAATTTAAATATTATTTAAAAATAACATTCACCTATAATAAATGAAATCTTATTTATAATCCATTCAAATAGGGCAAAAGAAACACAAGTAGTGGTATTATATGCAAGCTACCTTGTCCACACAAATTGTCAAATAAGTCATAATTGAAAAAATTGCGTTAAAAATATTTATGTGAAAAGATTGGCAAAGCTTACCACTTTGAACTTTCTATATGGTTAGTGGCAACTTTCTCCAAGTAAGCAGTGGGAATCGATTTTAACGGGTTTACCGGTATGAAATAGTCAAAATCCAATTTTAGTCCCCCTAACTATGAATCTTGGGGGAAGTTTTCTCCTCTTCTCCTGGCGTATGCATTGGGAATTTCATGGAGTCCGAAAATTTTTATTTTCTCCCACAAGTTTAAAGGCGGAGCTAACAGAAAGCTCTCTCCTCCAATCTTGGGCCTCGTGGAAGCTAGTGCTGCAAGAGTGACCTTCACGATCTCCCTCTGATAATTTCTGAATTTCGGATCACCACTTGACCATTTCCTAGTCTCTTGGTCCGTTTTTTCTTTACCAAAAAAATTCTCTCTCTCTCCGTCTTTTTGCCTTACTGGCACCTGTCCATTCTGCAAGAGTTTTTCTACGTGAGCTTCTGAATTTTCCATTCTACATATCGCCTTTCTGGGATTCTTTGACCCAATTATTTCTTTCATTCATACCTCTCCAAAAGGAATTGTTTTTGAGCTCAAGTTTGCATCTTTTTTCGTTATAGTCGTTGTTCCAGTGATTCTACCAACTGGGGTTTTTCATTTTTGGCTTTTCTCTGTGTTTTTAGCTTTTGGGGTTTTTGGCTTTGTCGTTTTTTTCCTTTCATATTCTTGATGCCTCTTTAGTTAGCGAAACTGTCACTTGGGTTTTTGCCACTGTAAATGGCACTTTGATGTCTTTGGCCATTGGGGTGGTTTCAAATTAAAAAAAGCATGGGTCTTGATGACAAAGGCAACGAGGTTCCGGAAAATTCTGCTGAAGTTCCGGAAACGCATCATGCCGGAAAAATGGCTGCCGGTGAAGATAGTGCTGACGAAGGGGGACGCAGGGGTGAAAGTTCCACTATGACTGAGGATGAAGATGATGATGACGAGGACAGGAAAATTGAATTGGGTCCTCAGTGCACATTGAAGGAACAGCTTGAAAGGGATAAGGTTGGTTCTGTGTGTTTGTTATTTTAAACATCGATTGAAGTTTTGCTCCTTCTATCTCTGTTCCCTTCTTATGTTCGTGGTTTTATTGATTCGGGATTTTAGGATGACGAAAGCTTGAGGAGGTGGAAGGAACAGCTTATTGGGAGCGTGGACATTGATTCTGTTGGAGGTAATTGCCTGCGAAATTTCTTTCCTTAACAACACACAACCCAATATCTATTGGTTCTAAGTTATATCATAGTTCAAGTTTCTTCAAAGATGTATCTTAAAAATCAGTTTCAGTAAAATTTTTCCATAGGGTCATTGGAAAGTTTTGAGTTTTCTTTTGATAATGTATCTTGTCATAAGTTCTTAGCAAGCAAATGTGATCCAAGAAAAAACGGATAGTATCATTTTGTGCAACAGAATGTCTAGCCAAGGGAATTAAGAAATGAAAGAATGTTTATCACTAACCCTGGGACATCCTTTTGAGAGTCAGCGAAGTCAGTTCCATCGTCAGTTTAATACAGTTAAAATTCTTTACAGATGTCTGACACTTTCAAACAGACTGAGGATCCCCAATATTTCTGGCTTTTTGTTTAAAATATGATTTTTTTGACAAGTCCTAAAACATTGGTCTTCATTACATTGCTTTAGAACATTTGTATCTTACTGTTAGTGCTTGGCTTTATCTTCTAATATGTCCTCTGTCCAGAATCTCTGGAGCCAGAAGTCAAGATCCTGAGCCTTGCTATCAAGACCGCTGGTAGAGATGATATTGTTCTTCCAATACCAGCGGATGGAAATCCCAAGGGTCCCTGGTTTACTTTGAAAGAAGGCAGCCATTACAGGCTGATATTCACCTTCCAGGTCAGCAATAACATCGTTTCAGGTCTCAAATACACTAACACGGTCTGGAAAACTGGTCTCAAGGGTAAGACCTCTTTCATTGTCCTTGGTAATACGACGCTAGAAATAATTAGCTTATTAAATTATCTAATTCATTTGAACCTTTTTATATAGTTGACAGCACTAAAGAGATGATTGGGACCTTCAGTCCCCAGGCAGAGACTTACACGCATGAGATGCCTGAAGAGACAACACCATCTGGAATGTTTGCTAGAGGGACATATTCAGCTAAAACTAAGGTAATAGTAACAATTATGTGCTTCCTTTAGGATCAGGACAGGCAATATTATTAATCAAAAAGACGAGAAAGTCAGGTATGAAATTGATGACTCTTCAAATTTACTTGTCACAACTCTCGAGTTACCATTTGTTTGATTCATGCTCTTTTGAAGAAATGATGGAGTGAACATTTCCAGAAACACTTTCTCTTATATGGAGTGGGTCCCAACAATATTCAGGATTCACCCCACGGGAAAGGAGGGTGTCTCCTGAGAAGTATCTCAGACATTACTCCGCTGTCTTGTGTGTGCCCATGTACACTGAATAAGGAAGTTTACTCGGAGTATAACACATTCCCGTCTAATAAATAAAGTTATAAATTTCAAGATTGATGATGAGCGAAATTTCAATGTTTTGAAATCCAACAAATTTGAGAAACAGCAAACATTGTTAACAAATTACTTGCATTCATTATATGAAAGGAAATGTGAGGTGTGCAAGTTCTTTTTTTTTTTTTTTAATATATATGTGGGCTGAATATGATGAATTAATGCCTCTTGTGCATCAATTAGAAAATCAATTAATGTGTTGTAATAGATTTGTTACCAGGACCCCATGTGATACCTTAATAATTCAGAATTGTTTTATTCTGTCATAAATTCCTGTCCCAGACGGAAAAACTTTGGATTAAAGCAAAGGGTTGATGTGCTCTGCATTTCCTTTTTCTATTTTCAGTTTGTTGATGATGACAACAAGTGCCACCTGGAGATCAACTACACTTTTGATATAAAGAAGGATTGGCAATAGAACTCAACTGACTTGTCCTGGTTGATGTTGTTTGTGATGATTCATCCTTCAGTGTTTACTTGTTTCTTTTCTGCTGCTTATTTATTTGGGATCCCCTTTGTGATTGTGGCAACTGGTAGTCTTAAACAATGATGAGAAGATCTGAAAGGCAACAACTGGGTATTCATTCGGTAGTTAAATTGTCAATAAAGTTGAGTTGTTGCCAATTTGGTTTTGCAAGTATTATTTATCTGTCTCTTGTCTTTATTTATTTAGTCAATGCAAATTATAAAATTGCATTATGTTGTTGAGCCTGAAAACTATTCTATTTCTATGGAGTAATTTTGAATTCGATACTCTTTGTAGTATAGTTATTCAGGTCAAGTTAATTAATAGCTTAGACTAGTGAATGGAGAATTTTAACCATAGAATGTGAATTTATAATATAGACGGTTAAAACAGTTAAACCTTAGATTAATCGTAGGCTAAATTTTGAAATTGGTCTATTCAATTATTAACTTTTAATTTCTTGTCCTTCGATCACACAAATCATTATACCTATACAATTTTAGTCAAAATTAGAGGACAAGACTTGAAAGCTATCTTATTTAAGAGAAGGATAATATTACAAAGAGCTTCATTTTTTAAAAAAGTTGAATATTTCATTATTTATTTATTTTTTTTTGAGTTTTAAAATAAATAGATTAAAAAATATAAATTTTGATGTAATAAATATAATTTAATAGTATAAATATTCAATCTTTTAAAAAATAAATTCTCCGTAACTCCGTAGCATTGTCCTTCAGAGAATCGAAGTGTATTCTGTAAAATAACATTACTTAATGGCTAAACGTTGAATTGTGTCTGTCTTCGTTTTTTTTATTTCCATCATTTTAAGGGAAGTTCTAAGATACTCTTAGGATTTTTAAATTTTAAAAAATAAATATAATTTAATAATATAAATATTCAATCTTTTAAAAAATAAATTCTCCATAGCTCTATGGCATTGTCCTTCAGAGAATCGAAGTATATTCTGCAAAATAACATTACTTAATGGCTAAACGTTGAATTGTATCTGTTTCCATTTTTTTAATCTCCATCATTTTAAGGAAAATTCTAAGATATTTTCAGAATTTCTAAATTTTAAGTGGTGTAATATTAAATAAAATTATCAAAATCTTGATAATCTCATTTACACCATCTAAGATTTAGAAATACTGAGTAACCGTAGCACTCCCCTCGTTTTAAAGGTACGTCGAAGTGAGAACGTCCGGAAAAGGCAAACAACGCATACAAAGACTCGTCCGGAAAAGGCAGATAACATGTACAAAGACTCGTTAATCGGTCTATCCACTAATGGGGAGGCCCACCAATCTAGACTATTGTGCCGACCAAGAATGGCTTGACCGACCCTCGTTAAAATCGGTGTTCTAAAGCAGATTCGTGTGAATAAGCATCCTTGTTTGCTAAAGAAAAAAAAAAAATCTCTTTTCACACAAGTGTCATTCCTACCTCTTAAAAATTGTTTTGTTCAGTTTTATCTTCTATTCTCTCATTTCTTTTTATTTGTCATATTTAAAAAAATTATTTTTTTATTATTTTAAAATTTTAATAGAATATTAAATATTATTTTTAAATTTATCTCTTTTTTATTGATAAATATTTTATTATTTTATATAACTAACCCGGTTGCATTTTTTTATTATATTCATATCTCTATTTTTAATTATTTTAAATTTTATACATAAAAAATAATTTTATAAAATTTATTAAAAATAAATAAATTAATTTACTTTCTTGTGAAAATCGATTAAATATATAAATAAAAATAGAAGGGATAACTTTAAGTACACAATGCACACCACGCTAACTATATTAAGTTCACTGACAAGAATTATTTTATGAGTCACAATCTAACATCCAAAGTGGCATGGAATGAAAATTGAGCGAACAACAAAACATTGTTTTTCCCTAAAAATATAAATATATTTACATTGTTTCATGTTTTTTGAAATGGGGTTAATAAATTTTCTTTCCTTCAATATGTTTTAGTCTTCTGGTATGCATCCATATTATATTTATGCTAGTTAGGATACTAGATTTTACATCAAGAATTTTCATTAGAAAACTGAATGAAGTTAAAATCATGAATCGCATTGTCTATCTTCCAAAAGAAAACAGTAGAAATTACTCATAATAATCCTAAAGAGACAAGAATGAAATCAGTATAAAAATCAGAGCATAAAAATGCATTTTGACTTTAAAAAATGCGATTTATTTGTAAGTCTTATTCAACATTACCAGTTTCAAGACACAACTAATAAAATAATAAATATTTTTCTTATTACCGTTTCTTTAAGACAGGACATTAAGAACTACAAAATGAATAGCGCCTACCATGACTCCAGTATTGAAGAATTTCTCTCTTAATTGTACACACCAACATGCACAGGAGAGAGGACAGCCTAAAATTTGATTCAAACTAGATCACAACATGGTGAGAAACTAGTCTTGTGCGCAAATATCTAATTACTTGACAATGCCGACCTACAGCAGGATGGTATCTTATTACATAATAAGATCTTCCTCACTTTCCTTGACTATACCACAGGCTGTCAAAAATTCATGTATGGATCAATAAACGCATCACTGTCCCGCACCATGCTGCATATATACAGTCTCTTGGCGGAGGCCACCCCATAAAGTCCACAAAACAAAGCAAGCCCAGAAAACCCCCAGCCAAAGTCAAGAAGCAAAGTATGAAGGTTGAAGTACAAGTACAAGCAGTGTGGCTGATCATATCGTTGGCGTTTCCACCTACCCAGAGTTGCCCATCGAATGGCACGGGCTGCAAAGACTGCATCATAAACCAGATGAAGAACAAGTGCTCACCGTGCATGCCAATTCTACAATGCATGACCAAGTGCTTGTGGAATGGCACATCAAGGTCTAATTGCATCAACAAATGTGACTGCAATGATGGCTACCCAACACTCTCTGATTGCAGAAGATGCATGTCCAGGCGCAAGTGCAGCTGTGTGGACAAGGCAGGCAATTACATAGATAGTTCAACTTCTTGAGAGGTTGAGATCCAGAGCGCATGGTTTTTTAGAAAACCAATCTACAACATATTATATTTAATTTCTCGGTAGCCAGAGGAGCTATCCATGGAACTATGTGTTGTCGCCATCTATTATTCTACCTTCCTGATTTGTGTTAAAATTATCAAATTTTCAATTGCCAATGACTAGTGCTCATTACAACTTTCCCTTCTAAAGCAAAATAAGCCCATAAGTTCCCATTGCCATGTATTATTGCGCATTTGGTTAAAGCAAAAAGCTTCAGGGTTAAGATAGATTATAGATATATACTCATACATCAGAGCGAAAAGCAAAATCAGGGTTCACGAAGAAACTTTTGCAAGCACCGAAAACCCAAATTCTCAGCACAAAACATTTCCATTTCTTCACCTCCTCTTTCCCTACAAACACTTTCTTCCATATCCGCCAAAACATCATCCCAGTTCTTCATAAATCCATTACAGCCCCACCAATTGTATTCATCAACCTTCGCTTCACAGATAGAGTCCACTATCTCCTGCAACCCCACGATCCGACGGCTCACCTTCCTTCGAGCCTCCCTCACCGTTGGATCAATTCCGGGGACGGAATCAAGCCTCAGCAACAAAGCCATCAGCGCCTCATTCATTCTCAGCTTCTCGAGCTCGCTGCTGCGAATAGCATCCACAGTTTCCTGCCGCTGGATCAATCGCTGAAGTTGATTGGCTTCGGAATTGACAGCGGCGATTTTCCGATAAAGGATGCGGATCATGTGTGCCCGGTAGAAAGATTGGATTTTGACGGCAGCGTCGGATTGGGATGGGCGGAGAGTGACGGGGACAGTGGCGTCGGTGGAAGAAGAGTGGACGGGGACTTGGCCGGAATTGGACTGCGGATGAGGGATAGAGTGGTCATGATGGAAGGTGTAGGTGACGGTGGTGGAAGAGAAAAAAAAGGTGGGTTTGGGAGAGGGTTTCATGGGAAAGGGATGGATTGAGAGTCAGAGATGGAAGCTACGAAGAGTGAGGGAGTGAGAGTGTGAATGTGAGGACGATGATGATCATTTGGAAATACGACTTTTCGCGCGTGCGAGATCGCAGGACAGACATCTAGATAACTTGCCTGTTGAATGCTATCGTTTGATGTGGGGCTCATGCATCTTTTTTTGACGACCGTTGGTCTTTAATAAACATTTCTTTAGCTGAACAATTTTTAAATAAATTCGCCGTCAAAATCCGGTTATGGACTTTCGGTCTGTAGATATTCAATTTTTTTTTAGAAGAATAAATCTCTGATTTTTTTCTTAATTTTATAGTGTGAATAAACCTGCTAAATTCATCGATAATTTTCTATATTCTTATAAAAAAAAGAGTTATAACGAAAATTTCTGACATAAAAAGATTTTTTTCAATTTATAATTATGTAAAGCATACAATCTCATTTCCTTTAACATGCATTGTCCTTCTAACCATAATCGCCATTACCATTAGATAATAAACTCGAAATTGGATCCTTCTCTTGTTTAAATTATTTAAATATCAAGTATTAAAATTAGATTTCTTATATGACTTGACAATTTCTACATAATATTATAAAAAAAATTCATAATATATTAATATATTATTATATATGACTATTAATAAATTATTATATTATATATTTAAAATATTATTAAATTTAATAATATATCAATATATTCACGTAATCTGTTGTAATTATTTTCTCTTGTTAAAGTCAATGTATTCTCCGGCTCTTATCCCCTTTTTTTTTCCCGAGTTCTTCTGACGCTGCATGCGGAGATAGATGAGAGCAAATGAAGTATGGTACGAAGCCAAGTATCGAAAAATACTTAAGTCTAACCACTGGGATCTACGGTCAAAAGGACCAGACCAGAGTTCATACGTTAGCGAAAAGTAATGTGTAAGTGATTTTAATATACTTGTCTTTAACAGCTGTGCAGCAGCAGCAGCGACTCCAAAGCTGGACTTCATTCTACCTGAAACTCCTATATTATCTCTGGGACAACAGAAAAAGGAAATTGGAATAAAAGAAGGAAGTTTGCTTGCCGGGTATTATAAAATAGAAGTAAAAATACTCCCTAAAAATAAAATTTAAAATTAAATTTTAAATCTTTTATATCTTAAAAATTATTTAATTCACATGAAAAATAATTTTTTGCCAAAAATTAAATTTTTTAAGAAGTAATTTTTATATAAATTTTTTTAAAAATATTTAAAATTATTTGATTGTCATGTAAAAAATAATATTTTTTAGAAAATAACTTCTTATATGTCACTTCTTATATTTTATTTGATTTAATTTTAAATATTTTAAGTAGTATTAGTAAAATAATTATTATATTATTAATATTATTGTAATATGAATTAATAAATTTTATTTATTATTAATTAAATTTAATAAAAATAATTTTATCATTATATTTATAAACAATATAAGAAATAGAATTTACATAAAAAAATATAGATAAGCAACTCACACTCTATGAAAAGTAGAACTTTCTAATAAGTCTTATTTCTCTCAATTCTTAGATAATAATTAATTAAATAAATAATTAATTATTTTATTATTTCCTTGAAAATAAAATTTTTCATATTATTGAGATAAATTAAAGAATTTTTTAACCTTTACAAATTTATTCCATCATCTTATATTCAATTGACCATTTTTTATTTGCTTTTAAAATTCAATTTCGTACATCACTTTTGATATATATAATATTATTGAAATAAAAATACTTAATTTTTAAAAAATAATCATTTTATCAAATGATAAAATCCTCATTTCATAATAAAAATAATACAATAATCATTCCATCATTTTATGAAATGACTTTTTCACACATCTATTTTGCATATTTTGCATATATCCAAATATTACACTTTACTAAAAATAATAAAATAATATTATTTTTTTAATATTTTTCCTTACAATTATTTTAATAATTATATTTTTAATAATAAAAATTAAAATAACATATTTTTGTATTTTTCATAAAACTTGTTTAATATAAAAATTTTGATAAATTAAATTTTTATACTTTTATTATAGAAAGTTTTTATGGTAATTATAATATTGATATTAAATTTAAAATATAATAAATTTTTTACTATTGATTATATTATATATTTCTTATTTGTCGTACCTACTATTTTACTATATAGTATACATGCTCGACTGTAAAATATATATATATATATATATATATATATATGTTATAAAAAAATTATATATAAGCAGAAAATTATAACCCCATCTTTCTTTTAAAAATAGTTTAAATTTTATAATGTTTTATTTTTAAAATATTATTATCACTAACACATTTTTTTATTTCATTTTTATAATATTTATTATATCCAACATAATTATAAAATCATCATTACAATCCATGCCATTTCGATGTACCAAGTGCAACACGAGTCTCCTACTTGGGTTACATTATACATGATACGTGACATGTTAGAATAATTTGCGTAGCCTCTCTTTCCGGTTCATTCCTACAAAGTCATGGATAATTTCCGAAGTTCACATCATTTTATTTGGAAATGAAACAAGGCTCAAAATGCATTTTGTGTCTAGCATATCATACAATCATCAAATTGAGGGAATTACACCAGATGCACGTATCAATTTATCAAAATGGAAAGAGAACCCAAATAATTGATAATACAGCCTCGGCAAATCCCGCCCCTTCTGAACAATAACATGAATACTTTCATCAAGGAGGTGATGGAACGACCTTGCCGTGGCAGGTACCGAACCCAATATTGTAACCATCTCCCTGCAAAGTGAGAAATTTCAGATCATTTTACAGATAGTTTGCGGCATGGAAGTATTAATGAAAATTTCAGAAGACAGCGGTATTGTCTAAAGGAGTACTAAAATAGAGAATGATAGAAGAAATAATAATATGTTGATTATAACCTTGCAATATCCGGTAAAGATTACTTCATCTCCGTCTTCTAGGAATTTACGGGTTGCCCCATTCAATGACAATGCGTTTTGTCCATTCCACGTTAACTCTAGCAAACATCCCAGGGATTCCGGCTCCTGTAACAGAAATCAAGTAGTTTAATTGAAATGTAGATATCTGTTTACCTGTTGACAATGAACTACTTGGAAAAAAAAATTAGAAGAGAAGTAATACTGGAGAGATTATTAAAACGTACAGGTCCACTGATTGTCCCAGTTCCAAGGAGATCACCAGGCCTCAGGTTGCAACCATTAACTGTATGGTGAGCAAGCTGTTGAGTTAATGTCCAATATCTGCAGGGAGACACAGTATGGTTAATTCCAAAAGCTGTCATTGAATCGAGGAACTAATTTCATAATAAACTTGAAATTATTGGTACTGACAAAAAATCCTTACAAGTGCTTCAAATTACTCCTCGTCACCACACTTGGATCTTTGTGCTCAGCAGGTTTTATGCAAACCTTTCGACAAGCAAAAGCAGGTAAGCAGGTAAATTTATGATTAATTCAATAATGCACAAAGTAAATTCTTGTTATTTAGGATAGAAATATATAACAAAAGCGGAAAAAGAAGCATATTTCAAATACTGTCTGCACAAACTAGGAAAAAGTAGTATCGATCCACCGTACAGAAGATGGAAGACAGTCTAAGGATGGCATATAAAAAGGAAGCATATTACCTCTAACGAAATATCATAGTTCTTGGGTGCTTTTTCAGCCAAATATGGCAGCGGAGGAGGATCCTGCATTTTAACGTTAAATTATTTAGCAACCCACATTTCATTACGAAGTTTACTGAAGAAGGACCAATCATATAATTTTATATGTCAATCTCAAAATAAGATAACCAGATACCTGTTTAGGAGCCTCACAAGCAAAAGATTCTAATGCTTCCAGGGTCACAATCCAAGGAGATACTGTGGTACCTACATAATTGCACTTCGGAAGGTGAGATTGTTTCCCAACTAATACAGTTAGCTCATGTAACCATCCACGCCAGTATATACTGCAGATGCTCCAATATCTAACTCTTTTGGGATTAAAGATAAAGCACTAAATACTCTGCTTCTTACCAAAATTTTTGCCAAGAAAAGGACCAAGAGGAACATATTCCCATGCTTGAATATCTCGAGCTGCCAGAATTAACCCCATAAAGCATCAAAGAAGAAAAAGAATAATGCAATTAAAACAAAAACAAGTTAGTGAATTGAGCAATTACCACTCCAGTCATTCATCAAAACAAGTCCAAAGATATGATCTGCTGCATTGCTGATATCCACAGGTTTCCCCAACTCATTTCCCGGTCCCACCACAGTAGCCTATTACAAATGTAAAAATGATTAAAAAATAACAAACCAACTGAGTCATAATGCAGTGCTATCACAAGAGAATTAGCATAAATATAACTTAACAAGTAAAAGAGATTAATTTGAATCTTAAATGGTTTTTCTGGGACTGAGAGTAAGGGAAATGGAGGGTTATCTTTCAATTTTTAGTATATTTTCATGGAGGAATTTCCTCTCTTTTTCCTTCCTCCTCTGTCATCCAAATAGACAACAAGCATAAAATTTTGAATATACATTAACCAATTGAATGGCCAGAGAAGATCTTTATAGACAAAGTAAAAATGGCTAACCATTTCCAACTCAAAGTCCAGCTTCTGTGAAGGACCAAAATAGGGAGGAGCATTGCCAATGGGTTGAACTTGACCTCTGGGGAAAAAAAATAAGGTGTATAACATTGTTAATTGTAAAGCAATTTTGAAGGTATAATGCTCGGTATTGGTAGAAATGCAGCCTGGTATTATAGTTCATTTTGCTAGTCTTTCTACACTTGCAGCGCGCAAAAATGCATGAAGGGGGAAGACAACTTGTAAAGCCATAGTACTCCATATAGAGTCTAAAGACATAACAAGATGTATAGTTAAGCTTCCAACGTGAAGCTGCAAAATTATGATTGAATTTTCACAACAAAAATATCAGCAAGCAAAGTTAACATAGCTGCTTAAGCAAGTAGAGTAGTAAATAGCATGATATGTAATAGCAACAAAAATAATAGGAAATTCTAGCCTTGGTCGAACAATATCTGTTCCAGAAATAACAACAGAAGATGCTCGTCCATGATATGCAACAGGCAGGTGGAACCTACGAACCAAGAATCAATCTTTTAATAAAACTGTATGAATTAACTCTTGCATATTTTTGAACCATTCAAAATGAACATACCAATTAGGTAGAACTGGAGTTTCGGGCCCACGAAATATATATCCACAATTCTTAGTATGATGGAGTGATGAAAAGAAGTCGGTATAGTCTCCAATGGCAATAGGAAGTAGCAGTTCTACACTGTTCTGTATATTTAGACATAGAATCCAGCATAAACAACATGACCATCAAGCCCATGTAAACTAATTTATCAATTAAAATCTTTTAATATATAATACCATTGGTACGAGTGCCTTCTGCCTCAGGTTTGCATTGTCCTTCAAGGTTGGCTCAGTAGCTGCATCAAATAAAGACAAGCTCGTCTGATTACCGTAATTATGGCAGAAATACTATTTTTCTCTAATAAAACTCCCATTTACACATTTTCAACCATTTCTCCAGACTGCCACGATAAAAGTTATGAACTATGCTAGTAAAGAAGAACGAAATCAGGTACTATAAAAGTACCTGATAATAGCTTTTGAAGTGTAGCACGAGCTTCCTTCCAGGCTGGTCGTCCCAGGGATACAAACTTATTTAGATTAGCCTGTAATTAGATAAAACGGAAGCAGTTAGTTAAAATGTTCCCAAGCTCACCCAAAAAAAGTCTCGAAGAAGAAGAACATAAAGCATGACAATAATTTCTATAATAAAGAATTATTAATGTGAAAGGAAACTGCCCATCTTTATAATACTATACTATACATTTACTTTCACTTTCCTACCACTTTTCTTAAAATAAAAAAGACAAATCCAGAAAAAATTGACTAAATTTATATATGTTTCATCCATCGGTCGTATCGTTCATCATTCAGAGATAAGATAGAATTGTCTATACCGAGGATGAAATCATATATGCGGACTATTATTCACGAAATTGCAATATATATTCAGAAACTATCTTACCAGCACCTCAAATCAATTTCAGGGACCAGATGAACTAAATTGTTGATCTTGTCAAATAAAATAAGTTCAAAATTTACAAAGAGAAAAATGTTGATTACAAAAATTGAAACCAATCATTTAAGCTCTGATTTTCAAATTTTCTTTTATCATAGAGAAGAAAAAAACGTTTGGTACCAGAAGAACATGCAGACGAGTAGGACTATGAAGATGGAGAGATTGATAAACCTGGAGGAAGCAATCGGAGTTTTTGAGGAGAGGACCATCGAAAAGACCAGCAGAAGCGACCTCGGACAGGTCCAAGACGAAGTCACCGATGGCGACACCGGGTCGAGGAGATGAAGTAGGCTGTGGCTTGAAGACGCCATAGGGGAGGTTCTGTATGGGAAAGTGAGAGTCTGGTTGAACTGGGACGAAGGATTGCAGAGCCATTGTTAGTCTAAAGCGGCGTCGTTGTGGTGCTTCAAGCAAGCTCTGCTCAGCCAAGCAGAAAGGGAGACAGTGAGTGAGAGAAACCGATGGGATTTGAAGCTTTGAAGAACGTACAGTCCAAGTTTCAGCTCAGGGCGGTCCTATTTGCTGGATTTATAGTTGAAAAAATGCTGTGATAGTAATAATTTAATCATAAGAGGCAAATATAAATTTAAATTTATTAATAATTTAATTTAATTTTGTAGTTGTACCGGACCATATTTTTTTAATAGGTTTTATGAAATTTTGAGGATAAAGTTGTTAGGTGTGCTTGTGCGGATATCACATTGATATGGGGACTAGCCCAGCTAATTATCTGATTAAGCGTTTAATAGCAACTACTCCCAAAAACGGTGCGCAGCGGTCCATTTTTGGCACCGTGTATCATAATATAAAAGCCGTTAATCTCATTCAAGATTTATTAACATAAACAGCGTGAGAGATTTCGATAGCGTATGAGTCTATTACCAAATATAATTATAAATTAAATTTATTTTTTATTATCAAATTTCATACATGATTTAAAAATATATTAACTATGAAATATGATAAATATTTTTTAAAAATTTAATGCTATTATAAATTTTTCCAAATATCAAAATGCTCCTCTTGTTATTTCTTGTCAAATGAAATACGTCATATAACCACCTTTTTCCTCAAAATGCAGCTTCCTCTATCTCTCGCGTTCCCTTCTTTTTTGATAATTCTTATTTCATCCTTTTATATGTTCGTACCTTTTCATAAATGAATGGAATAAAAAGTCTTAAAGTCCTATCAGTTTATGGGAATAATATTAATAAAGTGAATGTAACAATATTTTTTATAAATTTAAATTTGATATTTATCAGTGTAATTTATTTTATATTATTAATAAATAAAAATATATTGATAATTTTTAATGATAATAAAAAATTTTAATAATTTTTTATTAACATAACAATACATAAGTAAATAATAATATAAAATTAACTTAGATTAATATTAGAATGAATTTAAATTTATTTTTTATTTTATTTCATATAACATCAATGTATTTCAATTTATACTACGGCATATGTATAATTATTACCTATTTTTTATTTATCAAAATAATCATTGATTATTAACTTTGTAGTTATCTCTGTATCTCAATCAAATTTAAAATTTTGGTAATTCCTTCTTAAATACCTTTCCTTTTATCAAATAAAAAATCATGTTTTGTTTCCCTTTCCTCCAACAAGGAACTCATTCTCTTTGTCTACAAAACAAATAATTCATTCTAGTTTCTTGGATCTTGCTCTTTTGCAAAGAAATGCGTTGCGTTCATTTTTTAACAAAAGATTTGTGTTACTCTCTTTTTTTAAAAAAAAAATATAAAAGAAATAAGTATAAAAATATTTTTATTTATAATTGTGAGCTCCGGTAAATAAAAATAATGGGCAAAGTTATATCTATTTATTTCTGAAAATGACAGAAAAGTACAGACCGAACCTTTAACAAAACAAAGCATCAAGTCCAACTGAGTATTAGATTATTGATGCATACTAAAGCTTCTGATGTTCCTACTATTCTTCAAACTTATTTTCATACTTTTATAGTGTCATCACAACCTAATCTCATTCTCAAATCGGTTTTCTTTCTCTCTTTTTCTCAATAGTTATTATATCCAATTTTGTTGAGATATTATGTGAACCGATTGGGGAAAAAAAAAAAAAACTTTTCGATAGTATTGAATACCCCAAACAAAAGGGATTGTATATATATATGAGTTAAAGAGTAGAGGCATATGATTTAAAATTACCACCATGTTAATAGAGCGAGTGGCACAAAAAATTAGTAGACCATTAGATAAACGGCAATCATATGAGAATTCCAACCAAGAATTTTTTGTAATCATATATGTGTCGCTTGAAATACGCTAACAGAAATAAAAATTTATTATTTTTTATATATGTATGAAATTGAATTTTTATTGATATGGACTATGAATAATTTAAGAATATGTTTGCCCTTGCTCATATGAAAAAAAATGAAGAAAATAAAAAATAAGAAAAGATTTTTCTCCATTCTTACTTAGATGTGAAGAAAATAATAAAAAAATATTTTTAACTGTTTATGTAAAAAAGTAAGATAAAAAATTAAATTAAATTGAATTAAATGATAATTTTATTATTCAACTTAATATATTTATCTAATATTTTATTTGTAACCAACAATAATTACGATTTTAATTCATTATATTTGCATATCAATTTCTTTTCTAAGTATGTTTTTAACAAATAAAAGTATAAAAATATTATTAATTAAGTATTTATAAAAATGTTAATGATAAATTTTAACAATTATAAACATCTTATTAATGATAATTTTTCTTTTTGTTTTTTATAAGAGATTCTTTTTTAACTGGGATTTTGAAATTAATAAGAGGTTCATAAAATTATTATATAAATTAGCATACTTAGTTAATAAAATATTTTATAACAAAATAAATTAACGTACTTAATTACTTCAACATATTTGATTGCATAATCATATACAACATTTTTTCGCGGTGGGCTTCTCAATTAGTACCAAAACTAAAAGATAGTGGTCTCAAGAGGAGCGGACTCGTCTCTTTGTTTCCTTTATGACTTTTCCTCTCGGAGAAAAGCAGTTCTAGTTGACAATGATGGAGCTAAGGGAGTGAGTAGAACCTACGATTCCGTTAAAACTTTTATATCTTCATTTTTTGTATGTAATAATTTTAAATTAATCTCATTTTAAAAACTATATATAATTTATAAAAAATTTGATACATGACCTCTTTAAATGAAATATTCTAACTCTATGGATGCTAAAAGTCACAAGATATATAATTTTTTTCATGATGCATTGAGATTTATAAATTAAATAAGATAAATATAAAATTATAATAAATAATATTTTCATTCATTCTTTGTTTATATATAAAAATAAATTTTTTTAGTAAATCCTACATTTCTTTTTCTGCTCATTTTCTCTAACATTCCTTTTCTATCCTATAATCAAATAAAAAAGTATTATTTCCTACTTTTTATGATTTAAGATTTGTATTACATAATATATGTTCAATATATTATATAATAAAATATATAATATTTTAAAGTAAATGCTATCAATGGTGTATTTCCAACTAATCAGATTAAATACTTTATTTCTATTTTTAGTAATATAATAATTGACAATATAATTAATAATAAAGCCACATTTCTATTTTAATTTAGTAATGCATTTAATGTATTATCATTTTGTATTATTAAAATAAAAAAATAAAACATTTAATCTAGTTGATTGGGATATATATTTAATACTTAACAATTGTTACTAATATTTGTCATACATAAATGTGGGAAAAATGTAAAATGCCTCTTTTAGTTTTTGGATAGTTGGATTTTATTCTCTTCAACTTTAATAATTTAAAAATCACCCTTTTAAACTTTACATAACTTGAAATTAATACTTATCATCTATTTAATTAATTATTTTTGTTAAATTATGTGATTTTTCATAAAATTTTTAAACAAGAATCACAATATTGTAAAATGTCGATTTACTTTATTATTTTTTCACATATAATTTCACACTTTATTTATAAATATTTAATTAAAAAATTTTATATATTTTTTAATTTTTATTAATTATATAACATAAAAATTATATATGAAAAATGGCCAAAAAAATCTATTATACTATAATGTTATGATTCTTATTTAAAAATTTTATGAAAAAATCACATAATTTAATAAAATAATTAATTAAGTGAATGTTGGGTACTAATTCTAAATTTTATAAAATTCAAAGGAATAATTTTCAAATTTTTAAAGATAAAAAGATGACATTTAACCACTTAAAAAGTGAAGGAAGTAATTTATATTTTTGTTATAAATATAAAACAGGGTCAATTCCAAATCAATTGAATTTTAAATGATATGTAAGCTCAAATCCGCTTCATTTATAGAGCAATATCTGAAATTTTGTCAAAACCCATCCTCTATCCCCAATTTTTCAATACAAATCTTAATTTATCCCGTATCAGACTTAGGCCAAAAATCGAATCATGTCATGTTTGTTTATCTAAAAGAAAGGAACCAACTTGCTATTATACTCTCACCTAAGTTTTTGGATGCAACTAGCTTATCTATGCATACGCATAGATATCCATTATTTTTCTAACATAGGAATATTAAATATATAATAAAAATTATAAAAATATTAAAATTTAATATATCAAGTTTAATTTATAATTATATAATTAGATTTCAAATTAAAATTTTTTAAAATGTGATATAAGAGTTATAATATATGATATATAGTAAAATAATTTAATTAAATTAAATCTTTAACTTATTAAAAATTTATAATATATTGAGATTATTTAGTAATGTTGGTATTGAATATTTAAATATAAAAAGTGAATAAAAATAAAAAATAATAAAATAAATAAAATAAAAAAAGTACATGTGAACTATAAAAAGAACAAAATATCAATTGATACATATTTACAATAGCAATCCTTGTATATCATATTAACGATAAAATAAAAAGCTCTATTTGATTGGACTTTTTCACACACCTATGAATTCCATTAAATCTAGAAATTATATATTGGGAAAATCTTTTTAATTTTTCAATATCAATATATTCATTGTTTCTCACTCGTATTTTTCAAAAGAAAAATGATCCCTATGAGCTTTCTCCTGAATCCAAATATCTGAAATACAATATTTGAAAAGATATGAAAAAATGTCAAAAAATTTATTAAATAAATTTGGATTAAATTTTTAAATATTTTTTTAAAAAATGGATTATATGATTTGATTAATAATATCTAAATTAAAATTTTAATTTATATATATATATATTTCTAATAAGATATTATGTACATATATATTAGTGATATAAGCATCTGATTGTAAGTAATAGTAATAAAGTACAAAAAGAAAAAATAATATGCAATGAAATAAATAAAAAGAAGAAAAATAATGGATGTGCTATAAAATAATATAAGATTTAAAAATAGAATGTATAATTAAATAATTAAATTAAATTAAATTCTCAACCTATTTAAAAAATAATAAAATTAAGTGTATTATGTTCTCTACACACTTTTTAATGATATTAATATTTAAGTTGCAAACAATACTAGTGATCATGAAAAATGAAAAATATGCAATAAAATAAGTTAAAAAGATTATGAATGAGTTGTAAAGTACTTCATCCGTCTCTTTGTTATCTATTACATTTAATTATTTTTATAAATATTAAAAAATAGTTTAATATATTTATTTTTATTGGACTTTCAAAAATTAACCAACCTTTAGTTTATTAGTGATAAATATAATAGAATAAATTTGTTAAAATATTTTAAGGTAAATGTATAAAATAATAAAATATTTATTAGTGAAAAGAAAGTATAAAGTTAAGACAACATTAATGTTTCATTAAATTTTTAAAGTGATATAAAAAATTCCTTCAAAATGTGATAAATAATATAAAAGATAGACAAAGTAATATAAGAGTTAAAAAATAAAATATATAGTTAAAAAATTCAATTAAATTAAAAATTTAAGTTCATTAAAATATTTTTATAATAAAAATAAAATATATTATATCTATGTTATTCATGTCTAAGTAAAAAATAATAAAAGTAAATATGAAAAAATATTCAATGAAATAAATAAAAAATATAAAATGATACACAATTTTTAAAAGCCTAGCAGATTTTCAATTAATATATATTTAATTTAGAACATAGTGCTAAATATTGAATTCAAAAACCTTTGATAAAATTTAGATAAGGAAGTTTGATTTTAATTTCTACATATTTTTTATTAAATAATTAAAACAGATATTAGCATTTATGTTGTAAAAAATTAAAAAAAATGGAATGCAATAAAGAAAAAGAAGAAAAATAATGAGTAACTTGTAAAATAATATAAGAGTTAAAAATAAAATAAAATTAAATTAAATGTAAGCTTATTAAAAAAATTATAAAAAAATAAAATACATCTTATTCTATATATTTATTTGTAAAATTAGTGTCTGAATTATAATTAATTAAAATTAAAAAAAGAAGAAAAATATGCAAGAATTGATCTAATAAAAGGAAGAGAAACAATTAGTAAATAATAAAATGATATGAGAGTTAAAAATAGAATATATACTTAAATAATTTAATTAAAAATTTAACTTATATAAAATATTTTTACAATAAAATAAATTATTTGTCTTATATCTATACCATTAAATGATATTTGCATATGAACATATATATAATAATAGGAGTGAATTCAAATATATATATATATATATATATATATATATATATATATATATATATACACATACACATAGTGAAATAGATTAAAAAAAGTAGTGCATAATTTATAAACTTTGATAAAATTTTAATTAATTTATAATTATTTAAAATATAAAAAATTAAAAATTGATATGAAGAAAAATTTTACAAAATTTAAATAAATAACTTAATTTTAATATTTAAAATTTTTAAATAATTGATCATATAATTTATAAATTACAACTAATAGGAATAATCATATATAAAAAAATATATGCAATGAGGTGAATATTAGTATCTAAATTATATGAAAAGTATTTGATTTATATAATAATAGAGCAATAGAGTAAATAAAGAGGAAAGAGTGTGCACAAGAGTTACAAATAGAATATATAATTGAGGAGTACAATTAAATTATATTTGAACTTATATGAAATGTTTTAATAATAAAAAAAATATATTATGTTATATATATTATTTGATAATATTAGTATGTTATATTTATACTACTCAACAATATTAGCTTTTAAATTATAAATAGTAAAAGTGACCACAAAAATATATAATAAAACTGATAAAAGAAAGTAAAATAATTCATGATATTTAAGTATTGATAAAATCTTAATTAATGTATATTTAATTTAAAATATAATACTTAAAAATTAATATCAAGATAATATTTTTAAAATTTAAACAAATAAATTTGGTTTTATTTAAATAATACCTTTTCTATCAAAATTTTAATTTATTTTAAATATATTTATAATAAAATTAAAAATATCATGATATAAATAGAAAGTAACGGTGATTTGATAATAAAAAAGAAGAAAAAATACTGTTGAGTAAATATAAAAAAAAAGAAACAATGAATAAATTGCAAAGTAATACAAAGTAAAAATAGAATACGTAATTAGTAATTTAATTTAATTAAATATTTTTTATTTTATATATTTTATAATAAAATATAAGTTTTTGAATTGTCAATAATAATTTTAAACATAAAAAAAGAAAAAAGAAAAAGATGTGTTGGAATAAAAAAAAGAGAAACGATGAATGAGTTTTAAAATAATATAAAAAATAAAAATAAATCTCATAGTTATGTAATTCAATTGAATTAAAAATTTAACTTATATAAAATATAAAAAAATAAAATGTGCTAAAATTATAAATAGTATAAATATGTATAAAATATCTAATAAAATAAAAATAAAATAACATGTATATATTATAATAGAGTAGCAAAATAAATAAAAAAGAGAGAAGTTGTATAAAAAGAAATAAATATATAAATAATAAATAAATAAAAAAGAAATGATAAATAATAAATATATAAATAAGTAATTTAGGAAAGAAAATAAAATTCATCCCGGAAATGACACTTCAATGAAAAAATTAATAAAAAAAGTAGTAAAACCCTCTTTTTATACAATTAGTATTAGTATTAATATTAGGAGTTGTTTGATTTATTTAGGAAATAAGTTCTCACAGAAAATTAAATTTTTTAGAAAGTTAATCCCTATGTGAATTTTTTGAAAAATTCTCAATATTATTTAATTGATATGAAGTAAGTTACATTTCTCAGAAAATAGAAGTTACTTAGGGGAGAATAGATAAATAATTTCTCACATTTTATGAGAAATATAATTTTTTGAAAAGTAATTTTTCACAAGTAATCAAATAATTTATAATTTTTTATTTAATAAAAAATATAACTTTTAATATTTTTAATGTGAACCAAATAACACATTAATATTAGTACAGAGTATTGATTTGCGGACCGATCCTAGGTACATCCGGCAGCATGAGACAGTGGACCATCGTAGACTAACCCTATTAAATAATCACTTGATGGTATTCACCATCAGTAATTTTAGAATTCACGCGCAAAAGTTTTCAGCTTAAGTTTGAAACCCTAGACTTACTTTGAACACCCGTTAGTTTCCTCGGAAAATCTTTGTTGTTCGCAGAGGGATGCCGATCGATCTTATATTGAAGCCCTCTTGCAGTGGATGCGGGTCAACCGCCAATCTCTATGGCAGCAACTGCAAGCACATGACTCTTTGCTTGAGCTGTGGCAAAACCATGGTCGAGAACAAAGGCAAATGCTACGACTGTGGCGCCACTGTCACTCTATTGATTCGAGTTGGCTTTCTCTCTCTATTCTCCACTTGTAATTCGCTAATTGCAGATTTCATTGTTAAAATCACCATTCCTTATGTCTGACTTGTAAAGTTTACGACTTGCAAAGATAATCTACTCGGCTTTGGCAATATACATCAGGAGGTTCTGTACAATTTTGTTGGCCAGTGTCATTAATTTTGCGCCCTGCTTATCTATATAAGTTCTATGTCTTAATTTGTGAATGCAACAAGTTTGTAGCTTGTTAGGAAAGTTGTTTGTGTGTTTCTGGGGACAATACTGCTAGGTTGAGGTTTAATAATGGGCATTGTTATGTTGTTTCTTACAGGAATATAATGTTCGTCCAAGTTCTAGTAATGACAAGAACTATATTATCGGAAGATTTGCTACCGGCTTGCCTGATTTTTCAAAGAAGAAAGTTGCAGAAAATAAGTGGTCTTTGTACAAGGAGGGACTGCAAGGCCGCCAACTCACTGATGCTCTGAAGGTATTGAATCAACTTCGGAGTATAAATGACAATTCCTCCCCCCCCCCCCCCGGCTTTTTTTTTCTGTTGTCTATGATGGATGCCTGTATTTTATTAAATTCAGATGGGTACTTAAGCACCATATTACGCAAAAGATACACCTTTTGTAAAATTAACAAACTGGCCATGGTTACACCATTATACTATACTGATTGAGAAACAACACAATATGTTGCAGTGTACTCTGTTTCCCTTCTATAAGAGTTTCTTTGTCAATGAAAAAAATAACATGTCACAGTTCTCGGAATGTAATGCCAATTCCATAGCTTGTGTTGTCATAGAGATTGTTAGACAGGGCAGAGTAATAGAATTATGCTTCACTTGTGTTGGTATGATGCTGGTTGAAAGAGTTAGGGTTTATATGGGGAGTTGAGATTGAAACTTGTCTTTTGATTAAGCTACCAGGGAATAAGGGTTAGGGTTTCAACAGTCATTAGATCTGAAGTTGTATTAAAATAGATATTCAGCATGTAAAACCCAAGGCCTATTAATATTTGTGTTTGTGGTTGCGATTGGATTAACTGAAGAAAACTGCAGCTGTTACAGGAGGAAATCGTAATAAATTCCGCTCTTAGAGGATACCCAAATATGTGATTGTAACTGCAGTTGCATTCAAGAATTTAAATCTTGTATATTATCCTAATATATCAGGGAACACAATAATTGACATAGTGAAAGTTAACCTACAGGTAAAACCACTTCTAGAATACTCCTAATCATTATACTTTCATACCAGGCTTCTGTTTACTATAATGTCCCTAAAACTACCCAGAGTCAATTAAGTAAAATCTAAAAGAGTATTCCCTATGAAACTAATTGAAAAATAATGCGTCATTTTAATTGAATTTCCTTTTTCATGCATCAGTAATGTTTAAAGTTGCTAATAATTTGTAATATCTGATAGATAATATACTTCCTTCGTGCATAGTTAAATTAATTGATATCTGTACAGCTTCAGAATGAAAACTGCACAAAAATTTGCAAAGAATGGACGAGTTTAAGTAGCTCAATGGTATTTATGTTCACCCACTGCATACGCTTCAAAAATTTCTTATTGCATATTACATAGGAGAAGTACAAGAACAAACCTTGGCTCTTGGAGGATGAAACAGGTCTCTCTCAGTACCAGGGTCATCTTGAAGGCGCGCAATCAGCAACTTATTACTTGCTAATGAGGGAAAGGGACGAGTTTGTTGCCATTCCTGCTGGTTCTTGGTATTATTATTATTATTTTGTTTATGAAATTTTTCCATGTTTAAATGTAGTCTTTCCCATAGGATCTTTTTTATTGGAATTGCCTGTTAAAGACCATAGGCAGCTATGTGATATGGTATTTTGTCCCTTCAGGTACAACTTTAACAAGGTTGCACAATATAAGCAACTGACTTTAGAGGAAGCTGAAGAGAAGATGAAGAACAGAAAGAAAACTGCAGATGGTTATGAAAGATGGATGATGAAAGCAGCAAATAATGGACCTGCTGCATTTGGTGAAGGTGGGAGGTTTGAAGACAAAGAGAGCAATGTGGGTGGAGGTCGGGGCCGTAAAAAAAATGGTGGTGATGAGGATGAAGGTCATGTTTCAGATAGGGGTGAGGAGGATGAAGAAGAGGAGGCAGCAAGGAAGAATAGACTTGGACTCAACAAAAGAAGCAGTGGTGATGATGATGAAGAAGGTCCCAGGGGAGGGGATCATGATCTAGATGATGATGATATTGAGAAGGGTGAGTATCTAATGTTTTGTTCATCATATTTTTTTTGATAAAATGCCTTCAATGACTGGTTCATTTGCATATGTCATGTCATATTTGCTATCTATTTCTTGTCATGGCTAATATGATGACTATAGAAATATGCCATAAATAGATTATTGGACCTGCTTGTCTAACTGACCCGTTACCTGGGCATGCACTTAGTAGCTGGCTTCCCTCTTGATTGCTAATGGACATAGAATGGAAAATGTGATTTAATAAAATGAAAACATCCATTGCCTTTTCCCAACTCCTGCTACTTGATATATGAACTCATTGAAAGCTTGAAGAATACTTTATCAGGTTCACGATCAGTCATATCTTTTTACGTATATTTACTTCCTTCTGAGCATACTACACACCTGTTATAGGTGATGATTGGGAGCATGAAGAGATTTTTACTGATGATGATGAAGCTGTTGGCAATGATCCTGAGGAAAGGGAAGAGTTGGCTCCTGAAGTTCCTGCTCCTCCTGAAATCAAGCAGGTTAGTTTTTGCAGATAATTTTATGTGATTCTGAAATTGGATATTCTATTAGTGCAGTCATTATTTTCACCACCACGTTTAAGTCACTTCTGTTAGTAGTGCTAAGAAATGTTTGAAAATGGGTGTATATAGATTTCTAACTGGTAGTGTGACACATAACTTACTGCATGGTGTGCTCTTTTCATCACCCTTCGCTGGTTATATTCAAAGAAAATGATAAGAAAGTTGTTGCTAAAATTAGGGGGGGAGAAATTGTTTGAAAGAACTTAATGTTGCTAGCAATCATAGAGGAATTTATACCAAAGAGTGCCTTTAATTTGTAGATAATTCTTGAGAAATCTATTGCAGTTTTATAAGTTCTTGGATTGCAACTATTTTCATGGATTTAGGTTATATCCATGCACCGTTTCCTTATCTTAGTTCTACAATCTTCAAATATGCCTCACAAGTTCAATTTCTTCTCAACCCTATTGTGGAAAGTAGTCCCCATGATAGGCATCTTGGAATCAATATAGCTACTCCCCTGCCCCCCCTTCTCATGAGCCCATGGTATTATGGCTTACTAAACTTTTAATTGCATGGTTTCTGTTAGAGCATAGTTCCACATCTTTTTGAGCAAGTGCTTCTTATTTGTCATTATAGGATGAAGATGATGAGGACGAAGACAATGAAGAGGAGGGAGGTCTGAGTAAATCTGGAAAAGAGCTGAAGAAGCTTCTTGGGCGGGCAAATGGTATGAATGAATCTGATGCTGATGATGACGAGGATGACGATGATGTATGGACTTTTCTCATCACATTTTTCTTTTTTGACTCTCTTTATTCCACTCACAATCATTGTATTGTGTATCAGTAATAACCTGAATGGTTAGCAACCTAAGGATATTTTGAATGGAAAAATAGCTGAACTCAATAACATGGATTTTGTTGGAATTAAGTAGAAAAAAACTTGCTTATCATCTACTAATGGATCTTTCTGGTTGTCTAGATGGATGATGATTCTCCCGTGCCGGCTCCAAAGCAAAAGGATGCACCCAAGGAAGAACCTGTTGACAACAGCCCAGTGAAACCAGCACCAACTCCACCAGCTCGGGGAACCCCGTCTACTTCAAAGTCTTCAAAGGCAAAGAGGAAATTAAATGAGGAGACAAAAGCTTCTAATAGTGCACCACCAAAGAAGGTGAAGACAGAAAATGTATGTAGTTGCTTTTATGAAAGAAATGCTTTTTTTTTTTGGTTTTTTTTCTCAACTTTTTAGTCACTTTGGTCAGTGTTTTGTCCTAAAATTAGCGATTGAATGTGTTTTTAACTAATTTGAAGAAGCTATTTTGAATTGCTCATGTAATGAAAGCTGAGAACAGTTGCTAACAGTTGCTGAGAAGCTGTCTTCACAATTGCTATGCTTATAAGCTGTTGTCAGTTTCTCAAAGAAAACTGTTATCACCAGTTCTGAGTTCAGAACTAAAATTGGTAAGTTGCTGTCTCAATTGTTTGAAGATTTTTATTATCATTGAATCAGGAGCTGAAACCTGTCAAAGATGAAAATGGCTCTGTATCAAAAAGTAATACACCTTCAAAAGGTGCACCAACACAACCGTCGGCATCAAAAGCAGGGTCATCTGCCACAGCTTCTGGGCCTGTGAGTGAGGAAGAAATCAGGACTGTTTTAATGCAGAAGACTCCGGTGACTACACAGGATCTAGTAGCTAAATTTAAGGCAAGACTAAGATCTCCCGAGGTAAGCACTATCATAAAATTTTGATTTACCCTGATTTGTTTGCACAATTATCTCTGTAACTAATGTGATGTGCCACTTCCACAAGTTTTTATTTTAAAAAAATTAATGAACCCTATCTTTTCTTGCTTTTTTGTGATTGTTATTTTCTACCTTTATATATTTTTTTAATGGGCATTTATTCAAAGGTTTTTTCAAGGGCAGAAATGATTCCTCATCTTTAGAAATGACAAAAGAGAATGTCATGTTGTGATCTACCAACGGTTGAATTTTGCACCTTATGTCTGTGATACGTGCAGGATAAGCAAGCTTTTGCAGAGATCCTGAAGAGAATCTCCAAGATACAGAAGACTAATGGTTCTAACTACGTTATCTTGAGAGATAGGTGACAGTGGATTTCCTTTGATTGGTCGTGCAGGATAATGCACCTATATTTAGACGAATCTGAAAGTCATTGTCAAATTGTATACTGAACTCTATTTTATTAGTTTCTTTTCCTTTTATGCCCCCCCCCCCCCCCCCCCCAAATATAGATATAATAAAGAAAAGAGGGGCAGGGAAAGAGAATATTATCTTGTACAATATGTCTCGCCTTCTGGGGGATTTGAAATGCAATGCCATCAGATTGACTATGTAGAATGTATTATAGCCTAATGACCATCTTCGGTGTACTTCTCAAGCACCGTGTAATAGTCGCTCCCTGCCCCAGTTCCCACGCTAAAGCACCAAAAAGAGCAGGACTTGTTACTCGGGTACCTTTTAGCTGTAAGCTGTCAAAGAAGCTCTAGCAGGATTTGGTCAACGATGCTATGGGATTTTGCATTAAGCACAAATTTTGTTAGATGTGGCAATGTTAATAATCGATCTAAATTTTAAAATAATTAAAAAAAATTATGCAATTTTATACCTCTCCGACGTTCCAGTTGTGTACATAACCACTTTCAGTTAAGTATTCTAACTTTTTTATTCGATCTTGTTATTTTTGAGTAAATCTTTTTTTTTCACTAATGTGAGATTTACTTTTTTTCATTTATTTTATATTAATTTTGTTCCTGTAAAATAATAATTTGCTTAATTTTATTTTTTAAATATCTATATGAAGATTAATTTGTTTACTTTTGGTTCTATAAAAATGACATTAAATAAATTAATATTTCATGAAAATGAAATTAATAAAAAACATTTAATAGGGATAAAAGTAAGAAAGAGAAAAAAAATTTACAGAAGAAAAAGAGTTTGCTCCTTTTTTATATTCTATCTTTTATTTTTATTCTCATATTTTTCTGATAGAAAATTTGAATTTCATCTTGACCGTGAGATGTCATAGAAAGTTTGAATTTGTTAGAGGCGCCATATTTTGACATTCGTGTGAATTTAGAGCTGTTTTTCACATGGGATGAGGGCACCATGCTTGGACTGAGAGGTTAGTTGGATTGCTAGCATCAGAAATCTTACACACAAGTCATTTTGTTACACATAAGCACCCTTAAATTGAAAGTCGTCCAACGTTGTCGAATTCATAACAAGTGACAAGAAAAACATAACCCGAAAACCCCGCAGATTAAAGTTGCTACATAGTGAACCCTCCAATCACCAAAATGGAGTCTGTCATAAGATGGTTCAATCAATGAGCAAGAATCATGGCGGCCGAGGCGGCGCAAAACATTGAAAACAGCGTGAAAACGGAGCTGCCACCGTAACGGGCGGAGCCAGAAGGCGTAGAGGGTGCCTCAGCTTGAACTTTTGGGATCTGGTGGCCACTAACATTGTCAGAAGTGGCCTTGGGCTCCACATTCACGTGCAGCTTCAGGCCATTCTTGCAGTGTTCGGTCTCACTGCTCACGAAGTACCTGATCCCTTCCCTCTCGAGCGGGATGGCGTGTAAGCCGTCTGTGTACATCTGGATGGGGTTGCTCACATCGCACGATTCATATTCCTCCTTGCTTTTCAGCTCCATGAGTACGCCGTGCGCCACGGAGTATGTAAACCCTGCTCATTTCACAATCACCCGCAATATTTAATTGTGATGTCATAAAATGAAAATATCTAGAGGCAAATAAAACCCTAAATAATAGTGATTCTTGCGATTTTTTTCCCCATAGAATGCGCCGCAAAACCATCCATCTAGATTTTATAATATATATAATATATTAATATATTATTATATGACATTTGGAATTTAATTATAAAAAATTTTAATATATAATTAAATTTGACAATGATATACCATGTCTCTACCAACTTTCTATCACCCATACGTTTTCTATCAGCGAAATGCTCAAGCAAAGCATTGGATGCTATGCCAAATTGTCAATGCAAAATAGTAGTAGTATTTTCTAAAAAGGAAAAAAATCAGGGTTTCGTAGGAAAATATGATCAACGAAAAGAAATTAGAAGATTGAAGCTCTGCTTACTTTATAATAATATATTTTTCATTGCAAAATTTCATTTATTTATATAAAATTAAGGAGTGATATTTCACTTACACTCATAATTAAAAAATCATGATATTTAATACTGTAATAATTAAAAAAATAATTTTTTTCTTTAAAATAGTATATTTGAAACCACTTTTTTTTAATAAATTATAATTGTGATAGTAGATTGTGGTAATAACATTTCTCAATAAAATAAGCAAGTTTCTAAATATTACGCGGTAAATGGAGCAGAGTGATGGTTTCTGGGTATCGTTACTCTTATCCTGTCAAACTAAGCAACCTTGAAAAGCGAGCTTCCCTCCCACTGTTTTTGGCACTTGCACAGCGCTGCACAGGCTGTGGAGAATAAAGGGGGCCACAGCCAAGCACAGCCTAAATGGATCCGCAACCCCCACAAAAGTTGTCTAATTTGATTTTGACATATGAATGAAACCAGCTAACACCCTTTTCTCCGTTGGGTTGCACAGAAAGGAAAAAAAAAATACATACATCCAAACAATTACTCAAACTGAGAAAATAGTCCCCGAGATTTTTCTATTTTATAATCGATAGAAGTCCTATTCTCAATTCTCCTAAGGTTCCTCCGACATAAGACTTGAAGCCATACAATGTAAAACAAAGGGAAAGCAGAAGATTTTGTTATTCAAAAGCAAGATACGGTTCATTGAGCTGACAAATTAAAACCACAAATTAGAAAGAAGAGGCTTACAGATTTTATCTCCGACCCTGAAGATTCTAGAAGAGGACCAGGAGGAGAGGTCTGAAGATGGGTCCCAACCGCGGTCTCCTCCGACAACATGGTGTACCTCGGCCACCACCATCCATTTCCCAGCAAGACTCGCTGTTGCCCATATGATATACAGAGCAACTATGAATCCTTGGAAGCCCGACATTTTCATGTTTGTTTCAAAGAACAGTGAGGCGCTAACTGTGGAATGTGGACTGGTAGCAAAGAAAACCAACAAAAAGAATAGGGTTGAATTTTTTGGTGGGCAAAGAATGCCTTTTGGGTGGAAAGAGGTTTTATACGAAGCAGCTGCCTTAACAAGGACCGGTAGCTATGGGAACAGGAACGCATGCTTGCTAACCAAAGCGGAGAAATTCGGTTATAAGTTGGCAAATATTTCTAAAAATATATTCATTTTTAGTTTATGCTGAATATTTTATAGCATCGTCAAATGAAAAGAAGATATAACTTAAAAAGAAAATAGTAATTAAATTTTTTTAATAATAATAAAAGAATTTTAATAAGTTTTGAAAAAAAAATTATATGCTTTAATTATATCACATGTCCTTAATCATGATCAATAAATGAAGAATATTTATCAATTTTTATAATTTTTAATATTTTAAAAATTAAAAAATTATATTCTTAATGTGCGTGAATTTACAAAATTGATAAATGTCCTTTGTAATACATATAACATAATTAAAGTATATAAAAATTTATTTTATTTTTAATTGACATGATAATATATAATTAAATGATAATATAAAATTAATTTATCAACAATGAATTAAGTTTAAATTTTTTAATTTTGAAATGGTATTAAAAATTATAGTATTACCTTTACTTATAGTGATATAAAAATATTTATTTATTAAAATACAAGTAAAATTAATATTGAAATCTCAATGATATATTGGGATCTAAATTATTTTCTAATTGAAGATGTTTCCTCGGACTGTTAATAGGATATACATAAATGATATACATCACTTCCTTAGTATAGATAGGATGGAGAACTTTGGAAACACTCTCATTACTATTCATTAGCAGCTAAACCTGGCGAAAAATCATTAGAAGAGAAAGATGCTCTACAATAAGGTAATAAAAATGTGAAATGACTTCACTATGAGAAAGAGATGCTAAATACTAAAAATGAAATCAAGGGTTTAACTTTGCTTGTTGCTTCAACAAGGAAAATCATTTTGTACAAAGATTCCCTGATTAGAAGTATCCTTGGAGCATATAAACAAGTTTTCTTTCAAAATGAAGAGATGGATTTGGAATCCTTGTTAGAAGAAGAGAAGGCTACAGAACCTCTAGAAGAATTTGAAGTCAGAGTGAAGCTATCTAAGGAAGTTAAAGAGCAAATCAGACAAAAGCAAAAAACTTCTCTCATTATGAAAGTTTTCAAAAAAAGAGTTAGTTATAACTATCTTGAATGAAAGTTACAATCTCTTTGGAAATAAAAAAGAAATATGGAAATTATTGATTTAGGGAATGGTTATTTCATTACTAGATTTACATTTGAAGAAGATTTGCAAAAGGTCTTGAGACAGAGGCCTTGGTTCATAACTGGTCATTATCTGATAACACATCATTGGAATCCTGACTTTATGACCTCAAAAGCTTTACTTCTCCCTGTAGCTGTCTAGGTTAGGCTACCAAGATTACTCGTGGAATATTATGACCCGGTGGTGCTAAAAGAGATTGCTATAAAAATTAGCTCTATGTTAAGGATTGATAGTCATACAACCACTAAAAAATGCAAAAGGTATGCTCAAGTTTATGTTCAGTTAGACTTAAACAAACCTTTTACCTAGAAGATTGCATGTGGGGAGATTAAGACAAGATATTTGGTATAAGGATCTTAATTCATTTTGTCAATCTTGTGGGAAAATAAGAGAAAAGATAAGAAAGTGTCTTTGTAAAGAACCTTTGGTATATGAAAATGATATATTTATGGATCTTCCGCTAAAAGATTCAACCAATGCTCAAGTGTTTGTGAGTAATGGAAATAAAGATATAACCTCTTAAAAAGAGGAAAGGTGGCAAATAGTATTAAACAGGAGAAATTGAGGTAAATAGGTTAAAAATAATATTCAAATTGAAGAGACTAATCTAAGGTAAACAAATATAAATCATAAACAAATGTTACTAACCAATACAGAAGGTAAACTGATTAAAGAACACAATATAGGGGTATAAAAATCTCATACTCTAACCAAAATTGATACCCCAAATCTCTCCACAAAAAATTCTATGAAGTAGCAAATAAAAAATAAGGATAAAATATTGGGGAATCTCTAAGGAATAGAGGAATTACGCTTAGTTCTAGTTTGTCCTATTTAATTAAAAGGACAACTGATATTAATAAAAATATCCAGCCAGACTTTATTTTTACATTAGCTACTAAACCTAATAACACTAATGGCATTGAACTTCCTTAGAAGAAGACATTATAAAAACCTCAATGTAGAACAAAAAGTAAAGCTGAGTTAAGAAAGAAAAGCATGGAAGTTGAGAAATGCTTAAGCCAATGTCCAGGGATAAAGTTCAACATCATAAATTATGATACCTCAACTCATACCTACAATAGAAAACTAGGGGATCTTATGCAAAGATAAATTGATGCTTGTAGATGGGAGGATGCTGTGAATTTTGCCCTTAAATCCTCTGAATTATGCTTATTAGATAGATCCAGAGTTAAGAAGTGCTTAGTCCAACCTAGTCTTAATAACATTAGATCAGGAATTGGAGGATCTACCCATGCTCATGGTAGAAGACATAGCACTATTTGTGCCAAGATTGTAAGTTCATTTAGAACAACAAGTTCTACTCAGGTCGGGATTCAGTTTAACCTTAAGTCCATTGCTGATGCAAACCTTAGCAGAATGGCTAAGATCAAGAATCAACAATAACCATCAAATTGTAGTGGAGACAATAAATCTACTTTAATTTCCTATAAATCTAGTAATAATAAGAGATTGGAAGAGAGTATATGTCATGATGGTGGCTAAAACAAATTTCACCTTTAGCCTGGACCTAGTGACAGGATTTAACTAGATAACCGGGCAAACTCATCACACCTTTGCATTCAAGCCACTGGAAGTGAAAACATTGAACAATCCACGAATGCCAAGCGAGGAATGGCTAAAGGAAGGCCCCCTAACAATTCTAAATAGGGTCATGATAAATTGTTTTATTCCTTCTAATTTCAAGATGAAAATTTTACTTTGGAACTGTAAAGGTGCTATCAATCCCTTACTCAAGAAGATTCTTCAAGACTTAATATCTCAGTGTAGCCCTAATATGTTAGTTTTGACTAAGACCAAACTTCCTGGTGATCAAGCTATTGATGTTTGTAGGGATTTACCTTTTCAGTATTATGTTATTTCAGAACTTATAGGTCACTTTAGAGGTACCTAGGTTATCTGGAATGTTAAAGGCATAAAGTGTTAAGCGTTAAATGTTACTAAATAAGATATCCATATGGTTATCTAGGTACATCATCCTTATACTATTTGGTTACTTTCTGCCACTTATGTTAGCCCTAAACTTAGAGAAAGGAAACTATTTTAGAATATTCTCATACAAATTGCTAAACTTCATACTATGCCTTGGTGTTTAATAGGAGATTTTAATGATTTTATTTTTAGTTATGAAAAATCATAAGGTTATCCAATAGATAATTACAAAGCTGGTCTTGTAAAGAATTGTATTGATAATTATAGAATGATTAACTTAGGTCTTAGCAAGCTTCCTTTTACTTGGTCTAATTGTCAAGACCCCTATTTTTTATCCAAAGCTAGCTTGATTGATGTTATACTAATACAAAATAGGTTCATCATTATCTAAATATTTTTATTTCTCATCTTCCAAAATCCCACTTTAACCACACACTTGTGCTATTAAATACAAATCCTAATAATTTAAATTTGCTAAAGCCTTTCAAATTAGAATCAATGTGGTTCTATTACCTTACTTTTCCTTTCTTGTTCAAAAAAACTAGAATAATATAGGTGAATATTTGCAATAAATCTTAAAATCCTCATTCAGAAAAAGAGGATTTTAACTTGTTTGGGGGGAATTGAAAAAAATTAGTTTTATTCCCTAATAGTTACCTTGTAAATCTTTAAAAAAAAGTTGAAATAAGATTATCAAAATATTTTGATTTATGAAGAGGAGTTTTGGTTCATGAAGTTAAGACTTAACTGGTTTCTTAAACAAGATAAAAATACAAGATTCTTCCACATCACTACCCTCATTAGAAGAAAAAATAATAAAATACATTGCTTAAAAGATGAATAAGGTAGATAAATACAAGACCCAATTCAATAACCTGGATGGTTTAGAATTTTTGTTAGAATCAATATACTTATGAGTAAGTACTTAAGCTTTCAAATTGCTTTGATCAATTTATTTAGCATTCCTTTTGAAGCTAACCAAGTGCTGAATATTATACTTATAGGAATTAGAAATAAAAATAAATCTATTTTCTCAAAAATCCCTAAAGTCCCAGGAATTAATAGCTTAAATCTTGGATTTTATAAAAAAATTTGGAGTACAATTAAACAAGTTATTGTAAAAACTATTCAAGATTATTTTCAGATAGCTCAAATCCCCTCTTATTTAAATAAGTCCCTCTTAGTTCTTATTCCTAAGGGGAAAAATCTAGAAACTATTAGACATTGGAGGCTTATTAGCTTATGCAACACATTTTATAAAGTGCTCTAAAAATTTCTTATAAATAGATTAAGACTTTTCTTGGACTTCTTGATTTCACCCTATCAAGGAGCTTTTATTGTAGGCAGTAGGCAATTGATAACATAATCATAGCTTAAGAACTTTATCATTAAATAACATACAAGAAAGGCAAAGAAGGGCTAATGATGGTTAAAATTGATCTAGAAAAAGTCAATGATAGGGTTTAGTGGAGTTTCATAACCGATATCCTCAAGTTGTATAGGTTTCTAAATCATCTAAAAGCTCTAATTATGAATTGTGTGAACTCGACATCCATTGCAATTCTTTTTAATTGAGGGAAGTTTCAACTTATACAACGTATTAGAGGCTTAAGATAAAGGAACCCTTTGTCTCCTTACCTTTTCATCTTATGTATGAAATTCTTAGGATTTATGATTCAAAGTCTAGTTGAAGAGGGAGCTTGGATTCTTATTAAGTCTTTCTAGGAATGGACCTGATTTTTCCTATTTATTCTTTATTGATAATATTTCATTAATAGCAATAGTTTCTACCCATAATACAACCATTATTAAAGAGGTTATGAACCTATTTAGTAAATTCTCGAGCCTAAAACTAGTTACAAGAAGTCTATAGTTTTTTTCTCTCTAAATACAAATGATGCCTTCAAAGAACAAGAGAAGTTAACCTTAAATTTGGAAAGCACTAATACTTTAGGATTTTATTTAGGCTTTCCCTTACACACTTCTTCTAGAGACCAATCTTTTGATCATATTCTAGATAAACTAAAATCAAAACTTGTTGGATAAAAACTAAGTTTTTGAATTTGGTTAGAAGAAGAACACTCATAAAAGTTATCCTTCAAAGTATCTCTGCATATTTCATGCAATGTCCTTATATTCCAAAGAGGATTTGCTAAAAAATATATATTTATTCAAAAAAATTTCTTTAGGGTTCAATAAAGGAGAAAAAGAAAATGCATCTAGTAAATTGGGATAAAGTAACTAAATCTATTAGAGAAGGAAACTTTAGGTTACATAAGTCTCATCTTTGGAATCTTGCCTTACTCACCAAGCTTAATTGGAGATTTTTACAAAATAAGGAAGCTCCTTAGGTTAAATGTTTATTTTATGAATATGTTCATAACAAGAATAGACCTAAAATTATTACTTCTCCTATTTGGCAGGGAATGAGAAAAGCAAGAGAATTTACTAGAATAGGTCTAAAATAGTTTCCTAGAAATGGTAAGAATGTTAACTTCTGGATAGATAACTAGTCCAACTTAAATCCTTTGAGATCTCAATTCATTAGTCCATTTTTAAGGGATCAACTATCATGGACAATTGCTAATTTAGTTAATGATATTAACATTTAGAACATTGATGTTTTAAATAACTTTTTCACCCAGGGGATTTATCTTACAATTTAAAATACTTTAATCAATCCTCAACACTAGGGAAGAGATGATCTTATCTAGAATTTCTTAAAAAATGAAGAATTTAGTGTGTCATATACATATAATTATACCAGAAGGAAGTTGGAAAATAATAGCTAGGTTGATGAAGAGGACCATAGATGGATATGAAAGACCCCTATGCCTAAAAATGAAACTAAATGCTATTGTGGCGTATTGTTAAAGCAAGTATTCAAACTTTTAGCATGTTAAAAAGGAAAGGAATTAATGTTAATCCAGTTTATCCTTTATGTAAGATTGAATAGGAGACTCAGGATCATTTATTCAGAAAACATCCTTTAATTAGAAACTTTTAGCAATAACTTCCCTCTCTAGATGATTTTTCTTTAACTCAACTAATAAATTTTTATAATTAGGTAAAGTTAAACTATAAACCCCTTAAAAAAGTTGCTTTGTTCAATTTGCCTTGGTGTGCTGTGTTCAATACAACTCTCTAGTGTATTTGGGTTTATAAAAATGAAATGGTTTATAACTAAACCAATGAGTAAAATATACTACAAACCTTCAAAACTCTTCCTTTCGAAGTAGAGTTATCGAAACTTTTATTTCTAGTGCTCATAAAGCTTTTGCTACTTCTAGGAGATATAATTTGCAATTAGTTAAATTGAGCACCCCAAATGATAGCTAGATGAAATTTAACATTAACGATTTTGCCAATAATCTTCAAGAGTTAGTTAGAGCTAGTGGAGTTATTCAGGACAGCAATGGCTGATGGATAGCTAGTTTTTACTAAGGATTAAGCAAGGCTACTAGTGTAGTAGCTAAAATTTGGGGCCTCATTAAAGGATTAAAATTAGCTATTCAACTAAATATTAGCAAACTTAATGTAGAAATGAACTCATACATAATGGTCAACTTGTTGAAGAAGTTTGAAAGCCATAATATCTTGCTTGACAATTTGCTTATTAAATCTAGGAAACTTCTAGATAGAATCTTTCAAACTACCATTGATCATGTTTATAAATAGGTAAATGGCAGATTTCTTGGTAAGAAAAAGGCAAAAACTACAATCTTGTCTTAATATTAGTTATAATCTTATGAAGAATGTTATCCATTTACTAAATACAGATTTATCTTTAATTTATTATCCACACTATGTTGTATGTATGGATACTTCTATTATGAACTTTTGATCTTGTCTTGTCTGCCTTTTTAGTTTGGAAAGGCTCTAGTTAAACAAAAAAAAGAAGGTGTATATGTGCCATGTTGAACTGAGTTTTTAATATATAATTGCATGAAATATAATTTTAGGATCTAACTTATTTAATTTTCAAATAATTCGTTCAATCCAACCTAATTAAAATTATATATGATTCAAAATTCAATTGAAAAGTTAGATCATTTTCATTTTTATTATTATTTTAAATAAAAATATATTTTTAAATAAATAATAGAATAGTTAAATATATAAACTATTTAGTTATATTAAATTAAGTATTTTTCACTAAAATTAGGTAAATAATAGTTTTTATAATATATAATTATATTAATAAAATAAATTTATATAATCAAATTGGGCCGATTTGATTCATATAATCATAATTTAAATCCATTTTGAATATTAATCGAATTATGATGAAAAAACTTAATTAATAATCGAATTATTAACCAATGTCCAAACTTTATTTTCTAATGTTGGGTTGGTCCAGGCCATACACAGATTTAATTGTTAAGAAACTTTAGTGCCTTTTCTGGCTAGTAATAAAAAAAAGGAGTTAAATTATGATAAATTACTAAATTTGATCGTTAATATATTATCATATAATGTGTTAGATTTGATGTTAAAAAAATTGATGTATAACCAAATCTAGTAATGCATTAGTAGATTATCGCATTAGTGATATATTAAAGTCTTTCACAAAAAAATGACATAAATCTTTAAAAAAAAAAGAAGTTTGTAAAACTCATAAAATAAGAACATTTTGTATGTTGTGTCTTATCTTTTATTAAAAAATAAAAAAAATTTGAGAAAAGTGATTAATGTTTAACTTGCTCATTGTGATTGAAATGATTCAAACTTGTAGAAGAATTTTACAAATATGCTTCATTTGTATATGAACCAAAATAAATAGAAAAAGGTGTGCAAGAAAATTAATTTCATTTGTTGTAGAGCAATAATACATTCACATTTTATGGCTTAGAATTTGGTTCTTTTAAATTTTCTCTTTTTTTCTTTTTTAATTTTTAATTATTTTTATAGAAATAAAAATTATATAATTTTTATTCTAAAGTTTATTATCTTTTTAAATGAAATTCATAATTTCAAACTAAATAAAATTTTAAATCTATTTCTCTATCAAAATTATATTTTTCTTAAAAAAAGATATAAAAAGAAAAAGGGAGGATCTGTTTGTGATTATAGATTGTTGTTTTTGTGTACTGTTATCGGAAGGGGTCTAATCCATGACTTACAGGTGAAAATAAAAGGATTTGAAAAAAATAGGCTTAATCCTAATTTTGGTCCCCCTAATACTAACATTCAATGATTTTAGTCCCCCTTAAAATGAAAAATCTATTTCCATCCCTTTATTATTGCAATTAGACCAATGTTGATACATTTTGTCAAAACTTAGATGGAATGGCTACAGAATAGCCTATATGGCCAAAGACAAGCCAATAGAATAAGCCAAAACACATCAACAACAGAAACATCAACAAAAAAACTCAATTGTGGGAAGACAAAGTGATAGAACAGGCCAAAATACATTACATTATCCCTTGTACATAAATTCGGAATGCATTAGAATATCTTTCAAACCCATTTAGGTTTACTATATGAATCAAACATTACAGCTGACAGCCATGAGATTCAACAGAGATGCATAATAAGAAAAATGAAGTAATAATAATAATAAAATGTAGAAACAAGATTTGAGCAATTGAATTAGCCATTCTAATTAGAAGTTGATAGTATTGTTTATAGCTATTTATAATTGATATAAACCCTATTCAAAAGGTCACTCCCTAGTATTCAAAGAAAAACAAAGCCAAAAAACTATAACCTAAGTACTAGTATTACCATTAAAATAATTTCACTGAGAAAAAGTCACTGTCTAATAGCTTATTACAATACCAAACTAAAATACATTAATGTTTTATAACATGATAACTAAGAAGCCCTATTTGTAATCCCATTTTTAGTAAATGATTTACTCCTTAACTCTTCCTTATGCCCAGGTGTAGCAGCATCTTTTTTTCCCTTACTATTTTTCTTCATAGATTAGCCAGATTAGGTAGGCTTGCTAACTTACTGTGATGGCCTTACTTGGGAAGGTTGAGCTACATGTTGGAATGGTTGAATTAGTTAGTAGGAAGCTTGAGCTCTTTGTTGGATGGATTGGGATAGGTTCTATGATGGTTGCGATGGTTGGTGGAAGACTTGTTGTGTTACTTTGTTATCTTTTACTGGAATCTCTCTATCAGCCCTTGTTTTCCCTTTGCAATTTCTGATGTTATGGCCATACCTTTTACAATTTATGCATTTATATTTTGAATGTTATTTAGACAACTTGTTAGGATCTCTTCTTTCATCATCAGTATCCCTTATCCTCTTTTTCCTAAGTCTACCAAGTAGTCTTCTTATGATTAAAGGCTGAATGATATTGCCTTCTACCTTAGGCCACATTTTTTATCCATTAATAGGATAAATGATGTTTGAGTAGCATTTAAGATATATCTCTTTACTAAAACAAATTAGTTATCTACTAAAGATGAATACAATTTAAGTTATAGTGAAATACTTATAATAAGAGTGGACATAGTCTTCAAGCATGTGGTACACCAAGCCATTATAGCTATAGAGTGATAGCAAGTTATCTCGATGAGATCCCATAGCCTACAATAATATATTTTCTTTGCCAAATTTACAACAAACCTATGATGCTTTTTTTTAACTTCAAACAATGCACAAGCTTAATCACTAGCCTATCCATTCATTGCTACTTTCCTTAATTTTCTTTAATATCTTTTATATCTTTGGGCATAAAGCACCTTTGTGTCTCAATATGAACCTATTCATTAGATAATGTCTAATATCCTCTATTAACTAGATTATTGGCTTGTCTATGAATTGTAGGATTGACTTATTGAATGCCTCACATATATTATTAACTTGCAAGTGACACTTACTGTGTACAGAGGAAGTTGACCTACTCCATACAATAACAGGAATGTTCATAATGTGATCCTAAGCCTTGTCATCCAATATCTTCAATCGATTCATAATTGCCTGAACTCAATAGTTGTAGTTACTCTTGCAACCTTTTACACAATACATTTGAGGTCTTCATGAGGAATTTTTTTTTGAAGATTGCAATCAAATGCTTAACATAGAAACGATGTTCAATCCCTTCTCCTAGTTTTTGGATAGCATATTCCAAGCCTTGCACACAATACCATAAACAACACAAATAAACTAACAATAATGAAAAAGTGTCTAACTTCATACATATATAAAAAATGAAAATGCCAAAAAATTAAAGTGGTGGCGGCTAGAAAAATACCTTCAGCTAGTCTGATATGAAAGACCACTTATGTTTAGAAGGAGAACATAAATCATTGATTAGCCTTTCTAAGAACCATTCCTAAGAATCCTTAACTTCAGCCTCAACAATTGCAAAAGCAATTGGAAACATCCCATTGTTTCCATTTGTGCTCACTGTTGCTAGTAGTTGTCCTCCATCCAATCCCTTTTAAAAAACACCTATCTAAACCAATCAAAGGCCTACAATAGTCTACAAAGGCTTTTTTACATCCTTCAAAACAAACATACATCCACTAAAATGTAGGCAGCACTTGTAAACTTGGCCTAATCACACTGATGACCATAGAAGTTTCCTTATTAGTCCTTAGCAGCTCTTTTGCATAGCCCCTTAAATTGCAATATTGGTCTTCTAAACTCCTTTCAATAAGTGTCAATCATTTCCTTTTAGCTCTATATGCTTACCCTTTTGATAAATGAACATCCCATTCTTTTTTTTTATAAATAATTATATATCTTTGTAGTTCACATTTAGGTTTTCTTTAACCTTATCCATAAGCTTCACTCCTAATAATTTTATCTTAGAATGCGGGTTCTTAAATTGCTTAGGACATGTATATGTATCATTAAACCTCTTCACTTGCTACACTTCTTTATAAGTATTTAGGCTAACTCTCATGTAGTATGGACAACCTTCTTTATACCTTACTACCAATATTTTCTTGTCATTCTTGTCAATCCAAATAGGCTTTCCTTCACAAAGACTATAGTTATGGATGACATTTTTTGCAATGGCCTTCGAACTAAAGTCAAGCCTAACTTTGAACTTCGTTTGCTTCCTATTTGGTAGCATCTTAAATCTAGAAAATTTCTTATACTGAGAGGGCTTTTCTTTCTTAACTCCATTGCCATTCTCTATTTTCTCATCTGAAGATACATTAAGGTTATATAACTTATCAAAATCTTCATTTGATTCCATCCAATTTGTAGTAAATCTTGGTTCTGGTTCTTCATTAGATGTAGTGTTTATAGCTTCCTTAATTAGTTAAGACATAAGACTTATAGATTCATTCTGAGTAGCTTCTTCTACTTTGGCATTTTCATTTTCCCATTCCTGGTACTCATCATATTCACCATCTTTATAAAATTCATTAGAACTTACACTTCCCTCTTCTACATCAACATTACGTTTGAGTTCACCATCATTTGTTGCATATTCATTATAGTTCACCTCTACCTTAACTATAACATTACCATCACCATTGTTAGTTTCTTGTCCTGACCTCATAATATCCTCAACTTCAACTTCTTCATCTAAGCTAACTTCATCATAACTCCTAACATTTACTTCTTTATCCTTCTTACCTTCACAACCCTCAACAACCTTATTAATATCAGTAGTGGTTGCCAACCTTTGAATCGGCCCTAAAAACTCTAACAAATTAACTTCATGTTCTACAAATATCTTAATATATGCATGCCTTCTAACACATGCCACCAAATTTCTAATATTAACATCACCATGTAGTGGTTGCCTACCTGTAGACAAGGTATAACCAGGTATCTTCCACCACAAAACCTTATATGACAAATACTTCAGCTGCTTAACTACTTGAATCATATCAAAAGTGCATAACAAATTAGGGTCAATGTTCTTGATTTTTTCCACTTTGCCTCCTACATAGTTCAATATAGGTTTATCAACAAATCTTCCTCCATGGTGAATAACCAAGTTAAAATATTCGGTCTCAACAACTCTATAGTGAAAAGATTGATTAAATTTGTTAAATTATAGATTAAAGAAATAATTAATTAAGCCAAATAATTAAATAGTAAGTATTTTTTAGTCAAATAGGGAATCAAATACAGCTTAGTTAGAAAAGGCACATAATATTCCCACTTGTAAGAATCCAATGCAACAGGATAAGCCTAGATAGGGGAATAGGGGACCACTTCGGGGAGCTGCTTTCAACTTTACACAAAACCCTTAAATATGCAACTTATTCCCAATTTAATACAAATTAACAACTACATGGACCATTTTCAAAGTCAAGATATAGACAATTTAACCCCAAACACATTAAACTCTAAAAAAGAATACACTATTGCAGATAACTTAGCTTTCAAAATACCAAAAAAATATAGAATCATTAATACAATAAATTACCTTAATTTACAACTAGGTAGGTTTTCAAACCAAGAATTCCAACTATAAGGTTTGAATGCCATGGACAAGCTCCTTGAGATGGATTTGATCATAGACTTAACTTTGATGGAGATTAAGGCATTTAGAATTAGGTTTACCGAATTAATTTTTCAATTGTGAAAATTTATTTTTTAATTTAGGCTTTTCAATTATTAATAATTTTTTAGGCCATTCCGTCCAAGTTTTGATGGAATGGACCAACATTGGTCTAATTGCAACAATAAAGGTATACAAATAGATTTTTCATTTTAAGGGGGATCAAAATTATTCAATATTAATATTAGGGGGATCAAAATTGAGATTAAGCCAAAAAAATAAAAAGAAAAGGGAGTGAATGCTAGGAAGAGTGAGGAATAGATACTCTCCTTATTTTTGTAGGGAAAAGGTCCAAAAGGATGAAGGAAAACGACGTTGAATTTTAGAAGATAATATATATAAATTTTTTTTCTGAAAGTTATGTATTTTAAAAAATAATAAATTTTAGAATAATAATAAGAGAATTCAGACTCGAGCATGACCCAGCTCTTCATCCTGCAACGTACAAGGTAGGCACACGCCCATCAGTTAATGACATGCCTTGGCAAAATGCCGTTGATGTTTGCGGACTATTCTGGAAGCTAGAGCAAGTAGACTTAGGAGAATGAATGATAGGATTGAATGTGAGGTTCTTCTATCACTATGGAATCTGAGCTTATTGGCAAAATCTGGGCCCCTTAGAGTTGGTGATGTCCAAAAAGGATGGACCCCTCTTCCCTTCTCCCTCCCATTCCTATAGTCCCCCACCCTAATGAAGGAACTATGCTTAATTGCCAACTAGTCATTTTCTGGGTAGGCATTTTAGCAATTAATGTTTTCCAATTTTCGTTATTTTAGTATCCTTTGTCATTAGTATTTTCTAATCAAGGTGAAATGAACTCAGCCCGTGATAAAAAAATAATATGGTCTCATTTATTTGTGCTCCTAATAGTAAAATACTAAGATAGTAAAAAAAATCTCTTAAAATAGTAAATATAAAGAGTGTAATAAAAAATGATATTTTCCATTTTAAAAATAAGTTATTTTATTCCGATGATGATATCTTATATTTATTGTTTTAATCACTATATATTTAGGTAATATGATAGCCTTTTATTTGTATAAATACATGAAATTTCTTTTAAGAGAACACCTTCCAAGGCAACAAAAAGGCCTTCGACTTGGATCAATCACTTTACCTTTAAGCTCCTAAGTTGCAAGTGTATCGGAACAAAGGATATTTATATATCCTATTATTCTAATATAATATATATTCTTATTTTCATTTATTAAAAAGTATACAATTTTAATTTTTATGATATTAGAAAATTGAGAATTGTAATTTTTGCAATATACATTCTTCAAATTGACACTTGATTCCAAGCTTTTAGATTATAATTGGTAACTATAATATTATTATTATAAATATAAATAATATAATATTTACAATTTTTTGTAATTTTATTTCGGCCTATTTTCCTGTATTCTTGTAATTTTACTGCTAGTTTGAGGACCACGACCATGGTTTGGAAGATAACAAAATTTACAATTGAGTCCGAATGAAAGTAAAAACACTTATTCCCATTACTCCAAAACCTGGTGCTTTCCTCTGAGGTTCGAGCAAGCCAATGGTTTTACCGCTGGGTTTGAAACAATGGTAATTGTTTGCTACACGGCACTAGAATTTGGTTCAACTTCAAAGATGCTACTGCGAAATGCAAATACACTGAGTTATATATCACTGAAAAATAGGGTGTCTTTGGATGCCGTTGGATATGTTTTTATTTTTATATTTTTAAAAATTATTTTTAAATTAAATAAAAATTATGATTAGAAAGTGATTAATATTATAAAAACTATATTATTTAATTACAAAATTAACATTCAAAATAAGAAAATAAATTTAAAAAATAACTAAAAATTATTTTTATTTTTTATTTTTAAGTTAGATATTTAAAAAATAAATTGACAAATGAATTCTTTCATTTAAAAAATTATTTTTAAAAATAGAAAGCAAACAAACTTATACTTTTTATTTTTCTCATTCAAAAGATAAAATAAGCTGCTACTTTTAATGGGACGCCGTGGATTTAGTTTCTTCTAACAGTGTTGCCTAACTTTGCTCGACCACATCATATTGCATTATTGAGATACGCTAATACTGCGGTGGATCACAATTATCGGCACTTTTGCATCTTACCTGCCTCTCTCTCTCTCTCTCTCTCTCTCTCTGTACTGGAACGAGCAAAGCACGATGAAGTGAAATATAGTTCCTTCACATTGATAGGAGTGATCCATTTGTTTTTTTTCTTTTGGCCAATAATTTTCAAAAATGTCATTTATATATGTATAAATGAATAAGTAATATATATTTTTATATTTTATAATTAAAAAAATTAAAATCATGATAATATATAAAAATATTTTTTTAAAAAATAAAAATTATATTTAATTAAATTTATTATATTTAATATTAAAAATATCAATTATTTTTTATTATTTTAATAATTTATAATTATATACTTCCTACAAATATTTTCTGCCAAAACCTAAAGCAAAATGTACCATAGATTTCTCACAGCCTCATCAAGATGCAGTCCTCGTGTGATCATGGAGTGGCAGCTAGGAGATAGAAAAACATTTGGATTAAGTGAAAAGGGCCAGAAGAATACGGTTCAGACTTCCACACCCTAATTTAAAATAATTTATTAAATTAAAATTTATTTTTTTGATAAGTTAGTGTATGAAATACTTTTAAAAAAAGATATTATTGTAAATACAAAAATATCATTGTGAGTAAAATTATAACACTGTGGCTCGTGAAAAAAGGTATTTATCAATGACTTTTCTTAATTTTTTTATATTTTCTTATCATTTTATTAACTTTGACCTTATTTTTAATAATTCAAATTTATTCAAATTTCACATCAAACTTTCACTCCTTAATTTTTTTAGTATCAATAGAGTCATAAAAACTTTCTTATTACCAAAATCTAATATGTTATCATTTGCAAATCAAACAGTAACATGTTGCTGCTTAATATTCAGATAGTAACATTAACTAAAAGTTCAAAATAAATGGATAAATTAAGTCTCATTAATAACTAAACTAATAAAGAATAACATGTTATTCTTTGAAGACTGTTAGGTCTCTAAACAATAAAATTAACTAAAAATAAATAAATAAATTAAGTCTTATTTAAAATCAAACTACCAAAGAATAACATGTTATTATTTGCGGGCCAAATAATAACATGAACAATAACATGATACTGTTTGGTATCCAAGGAGTAATATCAACTAAAAATTTAAAATAAATTAATAAATTAAGTCTCATTAACAACTAAACCATCAAATAACAACATATTACTATTTAATCTCCAAACATTAACATCAATTAAAAATATAAAATAAATGAATAAATCAAGTCTCATTAACACCAAGCCATTAAAGAACAACATGTTACAATTTGTAGATTAAATAATAACATGTTGCTATTTGGTAACCAGACAATGACATCAACTAAAAATTTAAAATAAATAAATAAATTAAATCTCGTTAATAATTAAAAAGTTAAAGAACAACATGTTATTATTTGTAAATTAAACAATAACATGTTGCTATTTGGTATCCAAATAGTAATATCAATTAAAAACTCAAAATAAATAGATAAATTAAGTCTCATTAATAATTAAATTATCAAAGAATAACATGTTATTGTTTAATTTTCAAACAGTAATATCAATCATAAATAAAAGATAAATAGATAAATCAAGTCTTATTAACAATCAAATTATTAAAGAACAATATGTTACTGTTTACAAAACAAATAGTAACATATTCTTGTTTGATATCCAAAGAGTAACATCAACCAAAAGTATAAAATAAATAAATTAATTAATTTCATTAACAACTAAATTATCAAAGAACAATATGTTATTATTTACAGATGTTATTTGATATTTAAATAATAATATCAATCAAAAACTTAAAATAAATAAATAAATAAAGTTTCATTAACAATCAGATTATCAAAGAATAATATAATATTGTTTTATTTTTAAATAGTAATATTAATAAAAAAATTTAAAATAAATAAATAAATTAAGTCTCATTAACAACTAAATTATCAAAGAACAACATATTACTGTTGTTGTTTGGTATCCAAATAGTAACATTAATAAAAAATTTAAAATAAATGGATAAATCAAGTCTTATTAACAACCAGACTAACAGAGAACAACATATTATTATACGATTTTTAAATAGTAATATTAACTAAAAATTAAAATAAATGGATAAATTAAGTCTCATTAATAACTAAATTGTAAAAGAACAATATGTTATTATTTGAGAATCAAATAATGACATGTTGTTATTTGGTATTTAGGGAGTAATATTAATTAAAAATCTAAAATAAATGAATAAATTAAGTCTTATTAACAATTAAATTATCAAAAAATAGTATGTTATTATTTAGTCTTCAAGCAATAACATTAATAAAAAATTTAAAATAAATGAATAAATTAAATTTTATTAACACAAAACTGTCAAAAAATAGCATGTTACTATTTAGTTATATGTAGTAACATATTGTTATTTGATATTTTTACAATAACATTAACCAAAAATTTAAAATACATAGATAAATTAAATCTTATTAACATTAAATTATTAAAAAATAGCATATTACTGTTTGCGAACCAAACAATAACATATTGCTATTTGACATCCAAATAGTAATATCAATTAAAAATTTAAAATAAATAGATTAATTAAATCTTATTAATAATTAAACTGTTCAAGAACTACATGTTATTGTTTAATATCCAACCAGTAACATCAATAAAAAATCTAAAATAAATGAATAAATTAAGTCTTATTAACAATCAAACTATTAAAGAATAGTACATTACTGTTTGATCTCCAAGAAATAATATCAATAAAAGACTCAAAATAAATAAATAAATTAAGTTTCATTAACATAAAATTATTAAAGAATAACATGTTAATGTTTACGAATCAAATAATAATATATTGCTATTTGATATCAAGATAGTAACATTAACAAAAAACTTAAAATAAATGGATATATCAAATTCCATTAACAATCAAACTGTCAAAGAAATAACTTGTCATTATTTACAAACCAAACAGTAATATATTATTATTTAGTATTTAGAAAGTAATATCAACTAAAAATTAAAAATAAATAAATTAAGTTTCATTAATAATTAAATTGTTCAAGAACAGTATGTTACTGTTTGATATCCAAACAGTAACAACAATAAAAAAATTTAAAATAAATAGATAATTTAAGTCTTATTAACAACTAAACTGTCAAAAAATAATGTTATTGTTTAGTCTCCAAGCAATAATATCAATAAAAAAATTTAAAATAAATGAATAAATTAAATCTCATTAATACAAAATTATCAAAGAATAGCATGTTGCATTTTACAGACCAAATAGTAACATATTGCTATTTGGTATCGAAATAGTAATATTAACTACAAATTTAAAATAAATAGATAAATCAAGTCTCATTTATAATCAAATTATTAAAGAAATAACATGTTACTATTTACAGATTAAGCAGTAATATGTTGCTATTTGGTATTCAGATAATAATATCAATAAAAAATTAAAAAACTTAACATGTTACTTTTTGGTATCCAAATAGTAATATCAAATAAAAATTAAAAATAAATAGATAAATCAAGTCTCATTAATAGCTAAATTGTTCAAGAATAATATTAAACAATAACATCAATAAAAAATCTAAAATAAATGGATAAATCAAGTCTTATTAATAATTAAACTGTCAAAAAATAGCATGTTACTATTTAGTCTTCAAGCAATAATATTAATAAAAAAACTCAAAATCAATGAATAAATCAAATCTCATTAACATAAAACTGTCAAAAAATAACATTTTATTGTTTATGGACCAAATAATAATATATTATTATTTGGTATCCAAATAGTAATATAAAAAAATTTGAAATAAATGGATAAATTAAATCTCATTAACAATTAAATTATTAAAGAAATAACATGTTACTATTTACGGACCAAATAATAATATATTACTGTTTGGTATTCAAATAGTAATATCAACTAAAAACTCAAAATAAATAGATAAATCAAGTCTCATTAACTAAACTACTCAAGAATAGTATGTTACTATTTGATATTTAAATAGTAATATTAATAAAAAATATAAAATAAATAAATAAATTAAGTCTCATTAAAAATTAAATTATTAAAAAATAACATATTACTATTTGTAAAATAGATAGTAATATATTATTATTTAATATTTAAACAGTAATATTAACTAAAAGCTCAAAATAAATGGATAAATTAAGTTTTTTTAACAATTGAACTATCAAATATAGTAACATATTACTGTTTAGATAAATGAATGAATCATATACTATTATTTGGCAGTTTGATGTTAACGAGACTTGATTTATTTATTTATTTTGAGTTTTTAATTGATATTTATGTCTGGAGACTAAACAATAATATGTTATTATTTGATTCGTAAATAGTAACATGCTATTCTTTAACAGTTTAATGTTGATGAGATTTAATTTATTTATTTATCTTAAATTTTTTTATTGATATTACTATTTAGATACCAAACAGCAACATACCGTTATTTATCAGTTTGATTGTTAATGAAACTTGATTTTTCTATTTATTTTAAAATTTTAATTGATGTTATTATTTAGATACCAAATAATAACATGTTACTATTTAGTCCGTAAAAAGTAATATGCTGATCTTTGATAGTGTATTGTTAAGAAATTTGTTATGGCACTATTGGATATCAAAAGAATTAGAGAGTAAAAGTTCGATGTGGAATTTGTATTAGGTTTTGGATTAACATACACAGCGAAATTTTAAAATTTTTTATTCGATTCGATTCCTACTTAGGATCCATGCAAAATGGTATAAATCAGTGTTAGGATTTTTCCTTAATAGTGCTCGTGTTCTTTCTGAATGAATTCTTGAGAGACCAAAATGAATCAAATGCCGGTCGAAAAGTACAGCGTCTCTATGGTATCCACACGGAGTGAACAAGGACTTCTCTCCTTCACGAAATTGCTAGGATTCGTCTCTCTCACTAGGACTAAGATAGAGGCGTTTTCTGAGTGATTTAGGGTTTGATGGAAGTTTAAGTGCGTGAATACAAAATGTTGCCTTTAAGCTTTTTTATAGAACTAAGACATGTCACAATCCTAGTCCTACTAAGATAATATTTCAAAAAATTTTAATCACACTTAACAAACATCACCTTATCCTTATCCTAGAGAGAGTAAAGAGAGATAGAACTTATCTATTAATTATCTAATATTAGATAATTATATTATCTCATCTAATATTAAATTAGAATATAATTATCTTATATTAGATAATAAATTATCTCATAATATAATTATCTAATATTTAATAAAATAATTATCTGATATTACTTTAATATCAAATAATACTACATAATATTATATATATATATATATATATATATATATTACGTGAAAAAATACATTGATTATATGCACAAAAATAAGTTCAATTAATTAAATTTTAGTCTAACTAAAAATTATTTAATTATTATCTTATTCTTACTCATTTTGTGTGACCTTGTAAGTTCTTACTACGTTGATAATGACTCATTTTGGGCCATAGATAGTGAGCGGTATCTAGTAATACATCACTACCACTTAAGTAGTAAGAATGTCTGTGATTCAACATCTACCTAATATATGATCAACACTTTGTATCATAATCCCCTCTGTAATAATATCCAAATCGAACTGGAGGCATGAAGTGTGTCATTCTCGTTAATGTTCAATTTATATTTCTTGATACTGAGTAGACTTAAATAAATGATCAATATCACATATTGATCCAATTGAATATGGTCATGCATTTTTAAGTCTCACTCAATCAAGGGGCCTGAGGATATTTCTTTTTTATACAAGAGTAACAAAATCCCATCTACATCACTCACTTCTCTATACATGATTCATGACATACCCAATCAATGCCCCACTCATCATCCCGATTAAAGATGACATAGGACGACATCAAAGTGAGTAACTTTTCATGTAGGGAATTGTAGTGACTTCAGGTCAAAGGATTATGTGCATTTGTGGTCATATGAGAATAATTAATGACACCTACATCACTCACTTCTCTCTACATGATTCATGACATACCCAATCAACGTCCTACTCATCATCCCGATTAAAAGTGACATAGGACGATATCAAAGTGAGTAACTTTTCATGTAGGGAACTGTAATGACTTCAAGTTAAAGGACTATGTGCATTTGTGATCATATGGGAATAACTAATAACACATCTATCCATACAGTATTCTCGCAATGGGTCAGTCCAGTACATTATTAGTGAACACATTATTAGTAGTATATTGTTTACTAATAATGTACTCATGTATTAACTTAATATCAGATATTCATGATTCATAATTATCAATCATTATATATGCTAGTCTCGATGTATTATTACTATTTTTTTTACAATAATACTTTACTAAGGACATTTTAGGAATAACAAAGCTATTCCAAGGATAATTATTATATTTAAATTATAATTTATGTAAAATAAAATAAAATATAATATAATAATTGTATTACCAAAATGAAACGTAATATATTGTATAATATTACAATCATTTCTATTATTAGCTCCTAGGACACACACCAACAAATTGAATAAATTTAAATTGAGAAAAATAAAGTTAAAATTATTAAAATGATAAGAAAATGTAAAAGAATTAAGAAAAATTCATTGATAAATACCTTTTTTTCACAAGCCACGGTGTTATAATTTTATTTACAACAATATTTTTTTCTCTACAATGGTATCTTTTTTTAAAGTATTTTATGTACTAACTTATCAGAAAAAATAAGTTTTGATTTAATAAATTATCTTAAATAACTTATAATTTATGAGCTACTATCTCTTTAAATTTTTCAAATCTATTCTTATATTTTTTATTAATTTAATTTTAATATAATTATATCATTATTTTAAACTATAAATATATAAAAATACGTATGTAAATAATTATATTATATCATAAAATATAATTAATTATATTTTAAGTAAGTATATTTTTGTTATAAATAATAACAAAATAAAACTTATGTAAATTAATAAATATATAAATTTATAAAATATAATTAATGAAAAATTAAATATTATACTTTTATTTTAAAAAAATTAATTATATTAATATAGTTTAATATTTAAATAAATATAAATTATTTTAATGTACATGTTTATTTCTATTAATATATTTTTATATTACTTTATAATTTCAATTAACTTAATAAATAATTTTATACAATAATTTTTACATAATTAATTTATTTATTAGCCACTTGTTCAATGATGTACATGAATTCATTGTCATAAATTGAGAATAAACGTCGTTAACGAAGTCGGTAAATTAGATTAATTATATATAAAATTCGTACACATGCTAAAAGATAAATGAAGGTAAGATAAAAAATTTTATCCTCTCCTAAAACAGAAACCACATATGACTAGCAAATGAATAGCGGAGGTTATGCCACATAAGCAGGTGTGATGCCCTAATTTTTAAATAGGGAGTGTAAATCTGGACCAAAGTACTTCCCTGACACATAATCCATTAATGTTGATTATTACTTACTATTCCTTCTAATTTTTTTACCGTCCGTATTAAAGAAAATTTTTTTCTATATTGTCTTTATTATTTTTTAATATTTTCTTTAATATTTAAATAAATGCTCAATTTTTGTACTTATCAATTAATTTTTAATAAAAGATATAACCTATAAATTATGATTTATTTTTTTAAATTAAAATTATTTATTATATTTTTCAAATCATATTTAAAAAAGAATGGAGCACGTATTTGTAAGTATAAATTGAAGCTCCGTCTCTTGTTTCACAATAAAAGAAACGATGTTATGTGTCATTACCATTACCATTAAAATTAAACAACCATCACAATATGTAGATTATCTCTATGACGTCAGCCTATAGTAATTCATTCTGCAATATGCCAAATTTAGGCTACAATTTTTTTATACAGTCGTAAATAAAAGACCGAAACTTACACAAATTCATGGACAAAGAGAGAGGGGGCAGGGGGTAAGGGAGATCATACTTTCATTTTCACTGGATACCTTCCCCTCTTTATCCATGGTGACTTAACCTGTGTACCAGAAGAGAAAGGGCCAAAGATACAAACTTTAGACAACAGATATGAATACATAAATTTTTTTGGTTTGCACGTAGGTATCTCACAATTTTTTTTTTATCAAGAATGAGATTAATCCTATCTGTAATAAAAATAGTAGATGGTATACTTTCAACGAAGGAACCTTCAAATCAAACTTAGAATCCTTCGTTGGATTCGAAACGCTTTGAGATTCAATCTACTGTGGTAGAGTTAACCAACTGTTTCTATATAAATACATAACTTAATTAGCAGCTCCTAAGAATCCCACCAACATCACAGCAAGACTGATGTTTCAAGGCCTCAAGTGCAGGAAGAGACAGTAACATGAGGAAGAGTATGTACTGCAAGTTTGCAACCAATATCCTCAGGTGACTCGAACGAGTCTTCTCTCCAGTTAGTGTCATTAACTGGTGAGCAAAGTGAATCCTCACTGCTACAAGGATCCTCTGGCGAGTCACACAAGGCTTCTCTACGGTCAGGCTCGTTCGGTGAGTAAAGTATCACAACGTGAGGAAGTTTGAAACTCACTTTCTTCTGTGATTTCCTACTTGAGCTTCTGATCAAAGATTCAGACTTTGCTTCGCAATCTTCACATTGATTGATGGGTCTCTCTAAGCATAAACTATCTTTGGCTTCAGATATTGATGAAGAAGCTCGCACTTTGCTTGAAGGGTGAACTCTCCTCTTACGTTGCCTGAATGGAGAGAATTCGGGTGTCCTGAGGTCGTCTGGTTTCGAGACGGGAGAGGCTGAAAGCCAATCCTCTAGAGTCAGCTTCTTGCAAGTTTTCTGATGATCTGTTGCCTCAAGCTGGGTTTTTCTTTTCAAATTGTGGGTCTTCTTCGATGTGGAGCCTCTTTGAATTCCTACGTTTAAACACTTCGGTTTGATGAAGTTGATGAACTTTGATCCTGAGCCTGAGTTGCCAATGTCGGCTGCAGCAGATGATTTTGGTTTTGTTGGATAGCCCGGAGTGCAGAGGTTGGCACCCATTTTAGAAGACGGTGAGAAATAATGGGAAGTATGCTGATAGACAGATTCAGTATCTTTGGGGGATCTATATAGGGTTTGAAGACGGAGAGATCTAGACGCCAAAATGGATCTAAGCGATCATGTTCATGACATTGTTTGAATCGCTACGTATTTTGTTTTTTTGTTACTTGTTATTGCACGCACCATCCCTGGAAAATGGATGAGGATCACCCCTCGTAACTACCGCTGCAATCCTCGGAGGGAATCCAAATTCATGGGAGAAATATAATAGTTGTCCGGAGAATTTAAGTTAAATAAATTATTTATATAGGAAATGGGGCTAATATTATTATGTATGGGGATATTTCTCTCATACCTTATCAACTACACAAGTTAGTATTTAATATTTAGTGGCTTCTGTGATTGACGTGAGATAATTTAATAAATTTTTTATTATGCATCGAGCTATCAATTAAAATTATAATATTAATTAACTCTCTCGTAAATTATTAGGTATCATACATCCAATCATTGATCAGAACTCTAATATTAATCAACTTTCTGTGTATTGCCGGATAAAAATGTTGTTAGCGAACATTATGTAATAAAATTATGTCCAATTAATTACAACTCCAAAGTTCGCAAGAATCGCAACTCCTCTTATAAAATGCCAATTCTCAAGATTGCAAATAGTGTAACTTCTATGCATTATATTTTTTTTCCCCGTTTTTGAAGCTTTTTTAAAATTATATCAAGACAATTCCTCTGCTTTACTTTCAAAAGAAGCCGATTGTCACTTAAAAATAATTAGAAAAAAAAAAAGAGCCAGGGGAGTAGATTGTCATTCAAAAAAAGAAAAAATTCAAGCAAAATTTAAACAAAAACCTCAGAGTTCTCAACGCAGTTGAATGTAATTTACCATCTTGTTTCTTCTTCCTAGGATTAACGGGTAAAAACAAAGAAGAAAGCTTAGTTGCGATTGTTAATTCCACAGTAGTTACAACAAAAGACAGTTGCGATTGTTAATTCCACAGTAATTACAACAAAAGACAGGGCCTTTTTGGTTTATCCTTAGATTACTATGACAAGGTGTTTAATTTGTTGCTCCTGAGAAGCCAGATCGATGAAATCAGATTTTGACAGAAATTAACAACACACTGTTGATGATAACAATGGCGCTCGATTGTGAAAGGACAGGGCTTCACATTGCTACTCATTTTCTTTGTCCTGAGTACTCCCGATGCTGTGTTCTTTGCAACTCAATTTATTCCTTCTGTTTCCCAATCTCAAGTTTAGTTCTCGAGAAATTCTGGCATCCTGTTGTCATTCTTTATGTTTCCCAATCTCAAGTTTAGTTCTCGAGAAAAAAAGGAAATTACTTATCCACTCTCCCTCTCTTTGCTAAATTGAATTTTGTATGTTTTTATAAATAGAAATATAAAATTACTTTTGTAAAAATAGCTTATCATAACCAAATTCTTTTATTTAATGGGATTCATGTGAACTAATGGTATGTTTTACAAGTGAAATTTTATTGTTGATTTTTATTTTTTATGGCAAATTAAAAAATAAAAAACTATAAATTTGATTGATTTAAATTTTCATCATAAATTAGAAATAAGAATTATATTTTTATAATTACATGTATTTATGTAATCATCATGAATTTTTGAAAGACATATATAATATATGAATTATTTTAATTTCTAATGTACAATTTATTAAGTTAATTCAATTTTTTCAATAAATTAAAATATAAGAAAGAGATCCAAAGGCAATTGAAATTCATTGATATTTCAATTTTTTTTACGACAATTCTCATAGACATAACAATCATTTTTAATAATATTTATTAGAAAATTTAATGTTAAACTAAATAAAATATAAAAAATAATTTTTTATAAAATATTAATTTTTTACTGTTAGCTAAACAACTGTAAGTACTTATCAAAAATTTAATAAGAAAATTATTTTTTAAAAAAGTTAAACTTTAGATAATCATTTATTTCTTATATATTAACCAAATAACTCTTAAATATATAAATGTGCATGGAAATATAAAGGAAAAAACTTTGTCTCTCTCCTAAATACTGTGAAGAAATAATTGGGGATAATAGTTAGCATATATCCATTAGTGAATTAGACAAAATTGAGAGATATATTAAGACTAGAAAAACAATTCAAGCAACCTTGTTATTCTAGAGTCAAAAAAGGGAACTTATTTAGATGTGATAGAGATTTAGTCCTCTTTCTACGTTTCAACTGAAAAATTTTGAAGAACACTGTACTAAGTCATTGCTCTGGCCAATCCTATGAAAATTGAAAAACCTTTCATTATAGATAAACTTTTATAAATATTGTGGCTACAGTTATCAAAGACAAGTATTGTAATGAAATTAGAAGCAGATAGAGGCAACGTTGTTGTTGAACAAATCTGTTATCAAAATGCAAATCAAATCTTGGTTTTTAACATTTCTGCATTACAAAACATGATTAATAATCAAACTGTTGGAGCGTCAAAATCTAGAGTTGGATGTGGCAACCTAATTTCAATCATAATTGGCGTTGAACTGTTTATTCAATTTCCACTAGCATAAAACATATCACTCTAACACAACCAACATATATATAAATTTGGAAAATCCTCATACATCAACAAGAAAAGATTACATTATCATTTAACAAATTAAAATTTAAATCAATAAAGAGTTACATAATTATATCCACCAAATTTAAGGACAAGCCAGCCCAGTTAGCCTTACAAAAACACATGCTACTATCCCATTGCTTTTGCCTATCCTACTCAGATCAAAGCTTGAACCATCTATAATTGAATATCAAATGCTATCCATAACCATATTGGATAATTATTCGAAGGCTCAACTTTAAATTGGTAGTGAAGTATCAACTTGAGAATTATTAAAGATAAAACACACAAAGAGATAAGCATAGGGCTTACTTAATGAACATTCCAGTATAATTAATCAATCATAAACAATTAATAAATAACTTATCAACTAAATTTACGTTCTTGCAAACCTAAACACTTAACCATGCTTGTCATAATATTGCTTTCAATAGTATTATCACAAGCACGAATAAATATTCATACCCTTTAATGTCATTATACAATACACACTTCATTCAAACACATAATTGATTATACTCATTTATATCATCGAGCGATGTGTGTGTGTATCATCAAGCCATAGCATTATTGCATAAAGTATAAATAAGCAGAACGAGAATACATTTAAATCTCTTTGTGAGTTTCGGTTAATTTTACATCATACATAAACTATTATCGGATCAAATGTCACATATTACATTGCCCTTATGATATTTCTTATGATCACAATATGTTCGTTTCCATCAAGCACAAATAGATCAATTTAAAATCATTTCATATCTTTCTTGTATGGCCACACATTTCATTTTCCACAATCATTAGCATCAATTACCTCAAGTCACATAAATAGCATAAATATGATATGAAGCACAATTGCATTCTTCATCAATATTATGCCCTTAATACATGGCCACAAGCAGTTTAACATTTTTTATAAGAATATTCTTACATAACACAACAAGCTAATATAATATTTAAATCAATTCAAGCCCATGTCAACATAATCTTAATCAAATCATGTTTATGTGCACCTATGAGTTCAATTCCAACCTTATATAGCTTACATATCTCATTTAATATTATTAACATTGACCTCACCCATCCTTTAACAACTTTGATATATTTTAGTCATCCCTGTATAAATATAGGATTAGAATTACCATTTTAAGCAAACAATTAATTTCATAAATGAATAAATCTTACTAAGGAAAATTGCATTTGATTAAAAATAAGTAAAACATTAGTTCATGATATTAGGTTCAAGCATTAGGAGAGCAATGATCAATTGTTAGGTTCCAACAATTGACTACTAGCTTCTGGAAGGAAATTCTAAAAATTCTCAAATCAATAGTCCACCATTAAACTAGCTTTCTACAAAATTTTCCAACATATAGCTATTGTTCAAAACGCCATAACTACCTTCTTATTTATTTATTATTCAACTAATCTTTATTAAATTGGAAATTTATTTTAAAGGGACCTCATTTAAGTTATTTTTCATATTTATATGCTATTTATTCACTATAAATTATCATTTTCATTAAATGTATTACAAAATCCAAACCTTAAACAATTAAACAAAATTATTTAGATCTTGAAACTAAGATTAGGATGTTTACTCACATAATATAAAGAAATATTTAAAAAGTTGGATTTTGTTGTCCCTTTACCCTAATTATTTGAAATTTCAAGGATACCACATTCAAGTTCAAATATCCTTTTTAAAGCTTAAAGTTTGAGCTTCCTCAAATCACAAAAAAAAATGAAAGAGGAATTTGAGATTAATGATGGTTTATATGCCCTTACCTATGAAGAATTTGACAAAGATTGCTTCTCTCTATCTTAATTAATTGAAGAAATGAAGAAGAGAAAGAAGATGAGTGAAAGGGAATGAGGAAATAGGATTATGATGGGAAATTTGAGGCAAGAAAGGTTAAAGTTGGGTTTTAAACAAGCAAGGGTATTTTTGTTATTTGCTCAAAAAAATTTCTTCATAGTTACATGCTCATTTTAATTGCTTACAACATTTAACCCTTTTATTCCACACATTTAATCACTTATTAATATTCCTCAATTTAAACTTATTCAAATAATTTATTTTTATTTACTTAAACTTTTATTTGAAATTAGTTTAATTTATTAGTTAATTCTCTTTCACTCAATATTCCATTCTTATTTTTTTATTAAAGTTTGTTCTTGCCTTTATGAAATTTTCATTATAAATTATTGAAATTAAAATAAATTAATTATTTTTATAAAAATTATTTGAATTATTTAATCTATTTTTTCTTACAAAATAAAATTACAAAAGAAGACATAACATTGGAGAATTGAATTTTGAAAATACATGAAAAAGAACAATTGGATTCAAATGTAGGACAATTCAATAATTTGAAAAAAACTAATTCATGTTGAATAGTTTGGAACTAAGCTTTTATCCTTTTTTATACTAGACAATTGTGTTTTAGTTCTTTTCAAAAAGGAAAGAATTGTGAAAATATGTTTAACCTATAAGGTTATGTCAAAACATATTGTTCCAAGTCACAAATTAGTAAAGTTACTTCATTTGTCCCTCATTGGCCATTCTATATCCAAAATCCTATGAGATCTCGATATCATGGTAGATAGGCATCATCATTATAATAGTTTTGTAATTTTGCCTACCTCAACACAATTTATTATTGCTAATGTGTAACTTTCTATTCAAAAACAAAAAGTTCAATATGTTCCCTCCAAAGATATTGAGTTTGGAGATATTGCATCAAACTTGATTGTTCAAAGCCTTCTATATTATTATCAAGAATGATATAGGAAAATATCAGGTTTTGAACTTATTTCAAGATATCTCAAAATACTATTATATCTCAAATGACAACTCAGAAAATTTCAAGCAATAAGTCACAAATGCATTTGGCATTATTGATGCATTAATAATATTGCAATTTTTTTACTTACTATGATCACTATACAATTGTTTTTTGTTTCATTACCATTGTCTACTAACTAATTTGTCATGTTATATATATATATATATATATATATATATATATATATATATATATATATATATATATATATATCACATTTTTTTACTATGATATCTTAAATCTAATACCAAGAGTTGAATAATTAAATTATTTGAAATTATGAATGGAAATAAATTAGCCTTATGAACAATTCATGGTTTTATTTATTAAAGACTTAAGCTAATATATTTATTCAAATAAATATATTTTTAAGCTAATATATATTAGTCTATTTATTAAATAGACATAACCTATTTAATATTATATTTAATTTGTTGGCTTAATTCATATGCCTTCCTAATATAATAATTTTAAATTAATTGATATAATTGGATTATAATTAATATTATTTTATTATTGTGTCTTCTTCTCCTTCTTTAATTCATCCATTAATCTTCTTAAAATTTTTAAGTTTGTGAATGATGTATTTATAAATATGATTATAGTTTGGTATGTTGAATTATTAATATTTCTATAAAACTAGAGACAAATTTTGTTTAATATCTATTTTTTTAAAAAATTATTATTCTTTTTTTTAACAAATGGGCTCATTTATATGCCACATACTTAAGTTTATAAACTCATCAATGAGTAATTTAGAGTTCAATAGTTAGGCCTAAACCAATCTTTTTAAATTTTATAAACAAATTAAGCCATAAGTTAAATCCAAATTAAAAATTTTTAAAGGAGGTTTGATTTTTTTTATTAAAACTTAACTTATTTTCATTATATTAGAAATGAGCTTCTAAAGCAAAGTATAACCCCAATCTCTGATAATTGATGCATGCTTTCTTCTTCTCTTTGCCTATGAGTAAATAATTTGAAAAAGTAAACCTTTTTCCTTGATAGTTGATATGTCTTTCTTCCTTTGGTCAAGTTATAATTGGCCAAAAAACATAATTTAGAGAAGTAAATAATAACGAGTTTTAGTTGAAATTTCTTGTTAGAAATATTTCTTATACTTGACCTTTGTTGTTAACTACAACAAATTACTAATGTCTAAAATTGGAATCTAGATCACTTCTTATTATGAGAGTTATCATTAAAAGATATCCATCATTCATTTTTTTGTTAACAAATCTTCATCCTTAATTGAAACTTTTCATCTCACTAAAGAGATTTCTTTTATTTTTAATTTATTCCTCTTTACTTTTCTCTTTTGTGAAGTAAAATGTAGCATTCATCCTCAACCTTTCAAAAATGATGAGATTGCGAAGCGCAACCAATTCTACTTCAAAGATATGGCAAAATCATCAAAATCATGCACACAAGCTTTTCAACAAGGATTTCAAATCTAGCAAAGCAATTACAAGCTTATCATGTTCAATCTTAAACTTCTAAGTTTAAACCCTAATTTACCATAGAATTTGCTAAAACTAAATTGTTATTATATGTTTCTAGTTTTTATTTTTCATTCCAAAGTTGAATTATTAAAGTAACAGAGTAATAGATTAAGTACCTGAGCAAAATAATTAACATACATACTTGGTGTTTAATGAATTGTTTAAATAGAATTAGGATTATTATATCTATCAATAATTCTAAGTATAAATTTTTCATTGTGTGATTATCAAATATATCAAATATATATAAAGTCAAGTTCTTCAAGTAATAAAAAAATATTATAAAATTCTTACCTCTAGCATAATCATAGAACTTAATTAAAAAGTAGTCTAATAGCTAATCCAATACATGTATCTTGTTTTATGAAAAGCCAGCCTCTAGAACCTTGCAAAAGAAATTTGGAAACTATAAAAAGCATTCCATGCCTCAATAATTTTCATATATAATAGAAGTTATTCAAATTACAATATTGTTATTAATTTTTGAAGCCACTTACAGTAATAGCAAAATAGATTTGAAATTTCATATGTATCATTTTAGAACCTATGAATTTTTATAAAGAAAAAATTAGTTTGTTGAAAACTTGTGATAACATTAAAATTAAGAATGAGTAAGGTAATACATTACCTAAAATTTGGAAAAATGGTTACTAAAGTTAGTTATATCATTAAGGGGATTTAATACTTAATTAGATGCAAAATCATTTGAAATCTCATTTGGTCCTTGAACAGATGAATAACAAGCCTTTAATATACTTGGAATGTCATGTATAGAAAAAAAAGTTTGAGTTTCCTATGAAAAATAAATGGAAATGTGACATAGTAAATTTAGTAACTAAGTCATATGTTTTAGTAAATATTTAGATATAATTTTTATACCTTAACATGGTGGCCCTATAAAAACATTACCACAGTAAGACATTTTCTTTCTCTTAGGTTGTTTATCCACTTAATGTTTAGGATGTTTACCTTTTCTCACTACATCCTTCTTTTTGATACCCTTGGCATTTTAAAAATTTTAGTTGTTAAGCATTATGCTTTCACTTGTATTTAGGATAGATGGTAAGATATCATTGATATTATCTTCCAACCTTAAATGTTTTTTATAAATATCATTAACTTGATTACTTAGCCCATTTATATCCTTGTTTACCAAAATATATGCTTCCTTTAATCAAATGCTTTAATTGCAATTCTTATCATTTTTAGACAAAGAAGTTGTTAACATTGAGTGCAATTGATATTTTTATCTTCTTGAACATTATTTGAATCTAGCCTATATCTATTTTTAGCTACCTTTGTCCATCTCTTCAAAATATATTAGCTAAGAATGATTTGATATCCTTAATATCAAATATCTTTAGAGCATAACAACATAAATGCTAAAGGTCTAAAATTTTTTGCAACTAGAAGAGATCATATTATTGGAAGCATCAAATTTGACTTTGAACTCTTTATTCTTGTTGACCATACCTACCACATATTTATACAAATGTTTCACCTTCATTTTGATGCTTTATACATGCTACATGATATATATCATACTCTTTTCGTAAAATATAAAAAATTTCAAAAGTATAAATTTATGCAACTTGTTATAACAAAGGTGAATTCTCCCACATCAACCTTAGCAATTTTTTCCTAAATTAAAATTTACATTGCAACTCATTGTATTTTTTAGTTAGAAACAACTCTTTTACATTGCTTGAAAAATTAGATAATGTCCAAGTTAGGCTTCAAATAACTCTTCACATCAGAATTTAAGCTTTCACTTAATTGTGTGCGCCATATACCTATTGTGAAAGCATTTTTCTTATAAAATTTCGCTCATTTCTCTTTGATTTTATATAGGCTATTTAACCATCGATTATCTTGAATATTGAAATCTACAATCAATTTATCCCATGCTATTTGAAAATCAAGTTCTTCTTTATATTGGTAAATGCATGCCTTCAAGTCTGTTAAGAAATCAGAATCATTTTTCATCATATTTCCAAGATGTTTTATGTCATTTTACATTAAATGCCAAGTGTATAATCCATGATAAGTTTTAGGCATTACCTCAAGAAAAGCTTTCACCATAGTATGGTCTTGATCAATAAAAATAATTTTAGGCTTCTTTTCTCTTATGTGCTTCTAAAAATGTTTTAAAAAATCATATAAAGGAATCAATTATCTCATCATAAGAGAGAGCAGCTCCAAAGATGGCAAACCCTTTAAAATGGTTAAATCCTACAAATATAGCAAGAGGCTTATATGCATTATTTGTACTATATATGATGTCAAGAATCACCACACCTCTAAAATGAGCATAGTTAATTATCATCCTTTCATCTGCTTAAAATATGTTTATGATTTGTTCTTTCATATCCAATTATACTGCATAATAAAATAAAGGATTCTTCGATTATTCTTGTTACAAATATTGTAATAAATTACCTGCCTTTCCATACATTAAATTCTATAACCTTTTACTTCAAATGTAATTTTTTTTATCTAAATATGTGTAATTAAGATTAGCTCTTCCACCAATATGTTTGCTCATTAATTCAAAAGGTTTGCTTGATTCTAGAATCATCAGCCATATTTATTTGATAAGCTTGCACTTAAGACACTTTTCTCTAGCATACCAACATGTGAGTAGTTTCTACTAAATGTAAAGGTTGATTATGTTCAACAACAAAATCATTCACTCTCTATTTTTTAATATTTTTTATGTATATAAAGCCAATTCTTACAAAACAATTTGTTCTAGTTTTTACTCAGTGATTAGTAGTTAAATAATTTTTTTTATATTTTTTATGTAGACCTTCTTTATAACATACAAATCTAAATAAAGTGATCTTTCTAATTTTTTCACTCTTCTTGATCCATTATTTTCTAATACCAAAACCAAATTTTGAACAATAATTGCTCTAGAATTTCCAAGCTTTTTCCATATTATTGAATTTTATCTTAATAGGAGGCTTTCAATATGCTAAATCTGTATTTTTGTCTAAATGTTAGATAAGAATCTTTTGTGTTTCCAAATCAACAGAGTAAAAAATAATAGTTATAACCATTAAACATCTTAAACACCAATCTGGTTTATAATTTTTCAAAATTTATAAATGAAAAATCTACCTAGGATGATTTACAAGTGTGGTGAGCCATGGTTGATGCATAGATTTAGCCATAAATCTCAAAGCTTATTCTAAATAGGAAACTTCTTCAAATTACCAATTGAAAATTAACAAGATATAGCAAGAAAAGAAACAAAATTATTGTCTTCTTGTTTTATTGCCATCTTTCAAATTTTTTGGCGCCTATTCTCTATTTCTCTCTTTGTTATAAGTTTATAAGAGGTGAAAACTTAAAAAGAAAGCTAACAACTAAAAGGTTTTGTTTGAACCATGCATTTTAATTTTATTTAAAATGTGTGTTTTGTTATGTGAGTGGAAAGGAAAAATAGCAAATAAAATAAAATAAACTATTTAAGTGAAAATTGACAATGGATGAGAAATTAATTGCAATTCCTATTGCAAGAGACAATCCAAATTCCTAAAGTTGTCTAAAACCAAAAGTGTCAAAATGAATTAATTTTGGATTTGTAATTAGTTTAATTTTGTCTCATTTAAAACTTGAAAAGTAATTGGAACTGCTTAGGCTAACTTAGTAAAAAATCAGAGGTAGTAAATGTTACCCCATTAAATTATTAAAATAGTTCGTTAGCATGGTAATATTATTAAATAATGAATAATTAATTTATTAATATATGTATATATATTAAAGTTATAATTTTAATATAATAAAATTATAATTTTATATATAATATTAAAATTATATATATAAGTAATATTAAATAATTTTAATGTTAAAATTAAAAAATAAATAAAAAGTATGTGAGATTAAAATTATTATCATAAATCCTAAAAATTAACTAAAAAATTACATAAAATAATTACTATAACTAAATATATAAAATAATTACTATAGTTAAATAAATATATTAATTAAAGTAATAAATTATTATAGCAAAATAATGATATATTTATATATATACATATTGTCAATTTAGCTAACTAAGTATTTATATTGATTAATTAATATTGAAATTTTTTTGGGTTAGATGCTTTGATTTTTACTCCTTTAATTGGGAGTTTTCACATTAAAAATTATTTTAGTTTGATTTATTTTTTTACTATTTTATTTATATCTAATAATAATAAAATTTTTTAAATAATAATAATAATCATCTCAATAATAATTGATTTTATTTAATTAATAATATAACATTAATAATAAATAAACAAGTGATATAATAATATAAAATAATAGGTTATAAAACTTTCTTAATAAAAATTAATTTAAGAATAGGGCTGTAATAATCTAGTTTGTTTTAACCTGATGAAAAATAATTTAATAAAAAACTAGTTTGATATATAATTTTTATTTGTTAAATTAGTTTGGTAAAATTCGGTTATTCTACTTTGACAAATTTACTAACATCTCATAGCCTTTTTTTTCTCATTTTTTATTACAATAAAAATATTGCTTAAAACTTAAAAGGCCTTAAAAGCTATAATGTTACGTGTAATCTTGTACGTTGATACATGTATCTTTGATGATCATTTACCACGTTGCCATCGCTTTCATGTGAGAATACATATCCTCGTTTTTGTTCCCAAATACTCCCATCAAAGAGAAGAAGAAAACCTAATTTCAATACCGAATGCTCAGTTCTTAAGTGAAACTTCACGTCTGCGGAATGTAAGATCCACAGGACCTTAAGGTTCTGTTTGTTTTTTATTTTTAAAAATAATTTTCTATTTTTCTATTTTTAAAAATAGAAGAATTTATTTGACAATCTATTTTTAAAATTTATTTTTAAAAATTATTATTTAAATGTGTAACTTAAAAATAAGAAAATAAAAATAATTTTTAATTATTTTTTAAATTTATTTTTTTATTTTAGATGTCAATTTTATAATTAAATAAAATATTTTCTTATTTATAATATTAATTATTCTTTAATCTTAATTTTTCTTCGATTTAAAAAAGTTTTTGATAACAAAAAAATAGTTTTTAAAAAATAATTTTTAAAAATATAAAAATAAAAATATATCCAAACCCACCTTAAAATTTTTGGTATACCAATATTTGTCAACTCATTTCTTTATAAGCAAATAGGAAGAGTTTACCATGTATAAGTGATATAATAGTAAATTGATATATTATCATATTTAATTATATATTAATAATTAAATTCTCCGTAAATTTGTCTAAACAAATAAAATTCCTTGTGAATGATCGATCCTGATTATTCCATATACTTTAGTATACAATTTGGGGTCCATGAGTTGTCAGAGTCAAACAATAAACCCCATTTTCAATCTTCATATAGAGCTTTCATTTTTATCACCATTAAACCCAACTCGTGAATAAGAAGACCAGAATATATTCATTGCCTTCTCTTTTCCTGCAAATATTGTTAAAGCTCTTAATAAATATAAACAATTATAGGGAAGCATTTTGATGAAGGACCACAGAGAGAGAGAAGCATATATATCTTCTTGTAAAGAGCCACTTTGTGAGATTCCTTTCTGCAGCATATCAAATGTCTCTAGCCTGAAATCTTGGCAATGAAGTTAAATATTTTGAATGCTTTTCCAGATTCGATCCATCTTGTTGTAGGTACTAACAGTGCTGCAACTTGCTTGATATGTTGACACCATTTTGCCACACTGTCCAACCGACCGCTACCGCCAAATTTCTGCCAAAACGATAAGGTAAGCACCTCCGAATACTACCCATTCATGCTATACCATGTATTTTCAACGGTAATCAAATAAATAAAAGATAATTATTAATTTTGCGAAGATCATCTATATTAAAAAAATTAATTTTTTAAGATGTTACGAATTATAAAAATTAATAAATAATTTTTATTTATTATTTACGAGTAAGGATATAGAATATAATTAGAATATATAAGATTATACAAATATTATTTCTTATTATCTCTTCTATTGTCACTTTTTCCTACTTTCATTTGGAAAATTTTATACGAGGATTGAATTTCTTTGAAGTGTATATATTTTTGAAGATAAAGTACAATATCATCACTCTTAATGAAAAAAATATGAAGATAAATATTAACAAAATTAAAAATTATTTTTTAATTTATTATTTATTAAATTTTTAAATTTTTTTATCAAAGTATACTTTATTCTTTAAAATACGCCTTATACTTTAAAACGGTTAAACTTCGTTGTTTCGTTGACATATGTTTCACTTCCCAAAATGAAAATGAGATGTGTGGTGAAATGAAATGTGTTTTCAGTGGCTTGAAGTTTGAATACTATTATTTAAGTGACAAGGGTGAAACGATCTTTCAAACAGTACATGCACAATTCAATTAACGCATCTTCCTAAATAAGTTAAAAGCATGTAATTTACACGAAGAATTTATGGCGAAATTTCGCATGTAAGATATAACTTTTTGTGATGCAATTAGAAACTACAAAACAAAAACATTAGGATCCAAGCATTTGGCTTAAATGATAATTTTATGTCCTTTAAATTTTTTTATTTTTACTACGTTTAAAATTTGATCCTAAGTTTTTATGTTTAGATGTGCTGTTTGATCTTAAATTTGTACACATCTGATAGAGTAGCGATTCAAATTATTAAAAAGAAATTAGGTTTCCATACGAAATGGAATATTAAATTTTCAAAACCACTTCAGTTTTGCTTTACCTAAACTAAAATAGAATTGGGTTTTTCTTTTTTCTTTTAATGATCAATTCTGTTTGTGTAAGATACTTAAACCACGGATTTGGATTTTTTTTTTTTTAGTAATTTTGTTTTTGTTGGAAGTACGCATTTTATTTTGGTGGGAGCTTGCTTTTGATTCCCATAGTTCTGGAATTTCGGAAATAACAAGAAAACCTGGGTTGGAAATTCATGGGTGATCTAACCAAAGATTTGTTATGTAATTATTGGGCTCTTACAATTTTATAAACTCCAGGGGATTAAAATTAAAAATGAAAGATAATCAATTTTTTTTATGTGACATCATAGTCTTAATCCTAATATTTTAGTAATTCAAAGAAAGCTGAAATTTCCGTGTAAACGCCCTGATATTCCACGTGGCATAGATTTTTCGGTTTTGAGCGGTTTGTAATTTTAGAAAACCTTTAGTGTAGCAAATGTGAACCATAATAAAGAAGAAAATATAAATATAACTCCAATTATTTTGTGTGCGTTCGGGAAAAGCATAAGAAAAAAAGGGCGGAAAACTGCTTGTAAAGAAGGCGGCTTTCGGTATTGTGCCTTGACACCTCTATTATTGTTCCTATTAGTTTCTTCTTCTTCTTCTTCATTCCGAAAATTCCTGCTTCTTCCTCTCTGGAACTTCCAGGCTGAGCAAAAGCATACAAGGTATCCAAGTTCAAATTTTTCGTTTCTGACACACTCACAGACAGTGTTCTCTTAGATATGTCTTTTATCTTTATGTATTCGTCTTTACGTTTTTCTCTTCCGGGTTAGATCCTTAGTTCAAGTATTTCTGTTCTGATTGTGATTTGTATGCAAAGAACTCTTTTTTATTTCGAATCTAGTTGGCTGCTTTGAATGTTGTTCCTCTTTTGAGATTTGTCAGTGAAAAAGGATTTTTTTACTTTGTATGTTGGTATTTGTAATACGCAATCAATTGAGACGTACTTGTAGGTTTGTTTTCGTGATTTTAATTGTTCTGCAATCTGTTGTCTTATTTTGTGTTCTTCGTTTTCTTTCTTTCTTTCCTTCCTTCCCTTTTTTTTTTTTGGGGGGGGGGGGGGAGAGGAAAGGGGGGGAAAAGACAGAGAAGGGAGGGGAAGGGGAGGGATGCACGGTGACTGGAAAAGTTATTGAATTTTAAAAATTTCGTATCGGAATTATGTAGAGTAATGCAGGAGTGGTTGTATAAAGGAAAATGTGGGAGAAGGTTATGGAGGAATCTTGTACGTTTGATAATGGAACCTTTTTAGTAAAAGATTCATTGGGAAGTTTGCATTTTTAAAACTAGGAAGCTGTTGATGCAGTTGAAGCTAAATCAGTGGATGGTTTGTCATCAATTTCGTTTTACTCTTCTAAACTGACAGTCTGACACGTATGTTACTATGCGAAGTTGCCCTGTCACTGTGCTATGTTAATAATATCAACTTGTATCATTCACTCAATATTTTTTGAAGAACTTGGTTCTCTTCATTTTTTCTTCTGTTTTTTTTTCTTTTGAATGGACTGTATAACCTGGTGGTTGGAATTTTTGTTATTAATTTCAATAGAAGATGACATTACGATCTTCAATGTGTCTTTCATGTTGAAGATAATGGTTTTGGCTTTTGAGCTCTTACCTTTTATCTATGTGATGTTGTTATCTCATCCTCTTTACAATTTGATTTGTTAAGCAAAACACCAGACTAAAAAATAAAATTTTCATGGCGTTTTCTGTGGTTGGAGGATGGACTTCAATGAAATGCCGTCCTGAGCATAAATTTACATTTGGTATCTGTTAGACTATGCTTTATGACAGGGAAATCTGTATATTGAGGAAGTAGTCGAGTTATGTTTAATAAAGTGTACGAGTGGGAGTCTACATGAAGAAAGTTAGTCTGAATGAAACCGATATTTTGTACTTCTTCATTAAATGGGCAAAAATAGTAGTAGCATCCACAGTGAACAAAATCATTAAGATTGTTGGCTGTCTGTGAAGGTGATAAAGACATTCGAATTTAGAAGATAATTGCAGTAGGGAATGAAATGTCCTAGATCGACGTAGAATAACAAGAATGCCTACGGATGTGAGAGTGTAGTGGATGATCTTGCTCTTTAGTGGACTGAACAGAAAAAGAAGATTCGTTTAAAAACATTCACTTGGACAATCCAAAATTGGTATTCTAGACTTTCTTTGTGTTTTTGTTTCTTCTCAACATGTATTCATGACTGTAGTGCTTACATTTGTTATTCTATTTGATAGTGTTTGAATTATGATTCGTGTATGTCAAGGAATATATATTGTTTCTATTTTGCAGGTTACATCTTTCCAGCTTCACATGTCTTTTACTCTGTCTTCCAGTTTGTTATAATATTCTTGAAGAGCTATGCAGAAGGATAGTAGTACTAGTGCTCCATCAACTCCTGGTGGACGAATGAGGCACCGGAAACGCTCAAATGAGGTTGGTTGCTTATAGTTTTAATCTCTCATTTAATTATGTATAGGTATAAATGTTGAAACTGGCTCTGCCTGCACATACTGCTGATCCTAACTTTTGAAGCGAACTTGATAAATAGTCCACTGATCAAATCCACTTCCTTTTGTATTAGTTCTTTTATGTCATTGTCTCAGTAATAATTGCTGTAATAATAGGTTCATTGAATTGAGAATTGTGTTCCACTATCTCTATGGACAGTAAACAATCTGAAAGTAATTTTTGTTTGTCTCAGGCTATTCCAGAGGATAGCAAAGCAAATGGTGGCCATTTACTTGTTAATGACAAGAACAAGTATAGGTCAATGTTGATCCGTGCATATTCATCCATTTGGATGATTGGAGGCTTTGCATTAGTTATCTATATGGGTCACCTATATATTACAGCTATGGTTGTTGTTATCCAAATCTTTATGGCAAGAGAGCTTTTCAACCTACTCAGAAGATCTCATGAAGATAGACAGCTTCCAGGATTTAGGCTACTGAATTGGTAATTTTCATGAACTTCTTGGCCCCTGTAAGGCTTTTATTTGTTTTTATCAAGATAAGCTAGTAATCAAATGGTCTTTTTAAAAAAAAAAAATTCTTTGTGCTAATTACCATGTGACCTGTGCATTTCATTTTCAATGATTATTTACCTTTTTCAGGCATTTCTTCTTCACTGCAATGCTATTTGTATATGGGCGTCTTCTGAGTCAACGCCTTGTTAACACAGTAACTTCAGACAAAGTTCTCTACAAGCTTGTGAGCAGCCTTGTAAAATATCATATGGTGATCTGCTACTCATTGTATATTGCAGGTATCTTATGCCTGTTAGTTTTGTCCCTAAAAGGATCTGATGCAATGTTGCTCTATGGGATTTCTGCCATATGTATGAGAAATGTCGTGCTAGTTAATGATTGTTATGTGGTGTTTTTTAACTAAAGGGTTGGTACTGACAATTTTTCCCTTTTCTGATTGGGCTCAGGATTTATGTGGTTCATTCTTACATTGAAGAAGAGGATGTATAAGTATCAATTTGGCCAGTATGCCTGGACGCATATGATTCTGATTGTTGTGTTTACACAGTCATCCTTCACTGTGGCTAACATTTTTGAAGGAATTTTCTGGTAATATGATATTTGAAGGAAAAGAATAAATTATTTTTATAACTATATCAGTAACTTTCTTAGACTATCTAGAGGATGTCTCTAGGATGATATGCTGGGTCTGTAAGGCTACTAGCCTAGCCATTTGTGTTTCTTTCCCTACTAAATTGTTGTTTGAAATGGAGGGATTAGAGCATCATAAGTTTTGTTGGTTCCTCGCAGTAAATTGCCATTCATGCCTTTAGGTCTCTACACTTAATCAAGTACTAGATTCTCTGACATATTAACTCACTGTGCAGGTTCCTTCTTCCAGCAACACTTATTGTCATTAATGACATTGCTGCTTATTTCTTTGGTTTCTTCTTTGGAAGAACCCCTTTGATAAAGTTATCACCGAAGAAAACTTGGGAGGGTTTTATTGGTGCATCCGTCACAACTATTATTTCAGCATTCCTGGTGAGCAAGATCTCTGATTTGTTGATGCTGGTGCAACTTTATTTGTGGGGGTGGGGAGATGGATAGGCCTGTCAGTTAATTAGTACAATTATTTGATGTATGAGAATTTTCATGTTATGAATAATATATTAAATGGTTGCAAAAGCTTAAATAATCCATGGAATATTTTAAATCTTATTTATGAAGATTTTGAGGGTCACTTGATATTGGAAGCTAATACTGTTGTGTGAAACTCATTGTGCAGTTAGCAAACATCATGGGCCATTCACAGTGGCTAACATGTCCGAGGAAGGTACCATAACACAGCACAATTATTTTTTATAAGACATTTTTCTACATTGAAATAACTTGTGTCCATATCTTCCTGCAAATAATATGCAGGATTTATCAACTGGTTGGCTCCATTGTGACCCTGGTTATTTGTTTAAGCCAGAATCTTACAGTTTACAAGGATGGGTTCCTCAGTGGGTAAGCCTTTGACATCAGCGGAATTTGAAGTACTGACTTTGAAATCCTAGCACTTTACATTACAGGATTTTTTAGTATTGAGCTTAATAGACAATTATCCTCTCTATAATATCAACAAGTTTCTCAGAGATATCTTAGTGTTCCCAATAGCCTATGTCAGATTCTTTTAATGTATGAGATTTTCAATTTTTCTTTTCCCTTTTTTGACAGTTTCCTTGGAAAGAGATATCCATCCTACCAGTTCAATGGCATGCACTCTGTCTTGGCTTGTTTGCTTCAATCATCGCACCTTTTGGAGGTTTCTTTGCAAGTGGTTTCAAGAGGGCTTTTAAGAAAAAGGTCTGTCCTTTTTTTAAGCAGCAGATGAGCAAAATATCATTTGTTTATGCCAGTTTTGATATTTTATCAACACTCCTGCAGGATTTTGGTGATAGTATTCCAGGGCATGGTGGAATTACTGATAGAATGGACTGCCAGGTACACACCCATCAAGACTTAAATTGAAGCAAAATCCGTAGACTGTAGTAATATGAAGCTAACATTCCTCTTCATCGTAGATGGTGATGGCTGTTTTTGCATATATTTATCATCAGTCATTTGTTGTGCCACAGAGTGTCTCAGTTGAAATGATTTTGGACCAGGTATCACTATTTATTTTTCCCCCTCCTTGATCTTTTAAATTTTCTTATGAGCAGTGTTTTAATGATGGTGTTGCTTTGCTTCAGATAATGATGAACCTAACATTTGAAGAACAAGTGGCTTTATATAGACGGCTGGGGCAAATGTTGCATGAGGGGTTTTAGAGGAAGTAGAGTATAGAAACTTCCAGGCAGTCTCAAGTTTCAAACTAAAGTTTCCATTCAGTTTGAGGAATTGGCAGGATATTTTTGTACATGACGTGTGTGATTAGTTCTAGAGCGAAAGACTTCCCAAGATTCCGGCAGCTATCTATCAATGTGTACAGTTGTATCTTATGCTTGACCGTTATAATTTTACAGAGATCTGTCCTGCTCCCATTTCTCTCTTTGCTTTAACAAGTAACAACGTTAGCATATGAAGTTGGAAACTATTCAAGATCCTAGTCAGGAGAGCAAAAAGTCAACGCGTGTCAATTTCCTGCATTTACACTAATCGGTTATTATCAATGAAAATATCAGTTGCCGTGCCATTTCTCATCGTCGTACACAGTTCTAATGATTTCAAGTTGGTCACAGGCGAACCTGACTGGATTATACTTTGTGAAGCGAATTCAGCACATATAATTGTACAATCTAATCTACCAAACTCCAAAATGTTGGGAAGATATGAGTAACGAGAGTTGCTTAGAGATGGTAAGAATCAGTTTTTGTTGAACTAATATTTTAGTTGTGTTTTGATGTTGGTTCTTATTTTAACGTCAAATTATTCATCAAAACTAAATATATGATTCTGTTTCTCTTTTAAAATGTGCATCCCAACTTTCCAATAGATGGCATTTGATCAAAATAAGTCGTTTGTTGGTGGTGGATTCAACGTGGCACTCTGTTCTTTTTTTAACAGATACAGCAAATCTGCCTCCGATGGTCTCTCTAAAAGTCTGAACTGTAACCCAATTTTTTATTTTTTTGTTTTTTTTAACCTACCATTAGTAATAATAATGCTAGTTGCAGTCATTTTACATATTTGATTAAAACTTGACACATTTATACACAGGCTCTGCTTATTTAAATGTCGCTAATGAGAGAAATTGAACGAATCAGAAGAGTGTAACTGAGTTAATTCTTTATTGTAAGTTGAGGTAAGAAACAAAGCATATACATCCAGTTCCATGAAAGAGTCCCACCAGACGGCCTCAAAAAACAACACAACTTGGCATACATATTTAATGTTGTCAAAATTTCAACTAAAGTAACTGGCTACCTTCTAAAGGAAACTCTCCAGAGTAAAAGAACAGCAGACCGAAAATCAAACTACGAGGACCTCAAACATAAAAGGTTAAGGAGTAGGACTAACATAGTCAGGATAACCTAGGTTGGCCTCATACAAGACTTAACAAGTAGAAACAATTGTGATAAAATTTCAGCCGATTCCAGTAACACCCAGGATGGTGAAACAACGCTTTTATGGTTGTCATAACTCAAACAACCTAAAGGCCAGAACAAGAGAAGGTCCAGGCTAAAGAAAATATCCATTTAACGGCATAAGTATGGTACATGTCCTACTTCTATGACGAAATATATAAATAATCAACCTTTAAGCCAATCTTGAAAAGAAAAGCAAAACCTGATGAAAGAATACATGCAGTTTACTAACAAGTTTTCCTGCCAAAATCTGTCGGGAGAGCTTTTGCCTTAGAGTTTTGATATCTCTCATTGGGTTTTTGGTTTCTCAATCTTCACATAGAGCAAAATACCCATTAGATGAACAACTTTGGGAGACCATCCACGCTGTTGAGCACGGCAAAACATCAAGAATGTGTTTGCAAAGTAGCAATTGAAACCCATGAAGATATGCCACCAAGCATGACCCTGGGGATTAACAGGCCAACGAGATATCTCCTTGCAGAAAACACGATCACACAACCAAAACAAACTGCCTAATAAAAGAGTAGCCACATAAAGCTTTGCAAGGCGCTTGGCAGCGACATCTTGAGTGTATATGTAGTACTTGTACATTCGTGGAATGCAGAGAAGACAGAGAATCATATAATGCACTTTGAAGCCAATACCAAAACGGATAAATGAATGGACAACAGCAAACACAGCACCGTAGACAAAGAGGAAGATGGGCATTGTACTGCGGTAATGCCAGTCTGGTGAATGGAGGATGTACATGTACAGCAGCATCTCCCATACCATAGGAGTTTCATCACTCTGTTGTTGCCTAAATTAATGTGCAAAATCTGACAAATAAGTAGTCATTCAAAACAAACAGACATCCGATAATCAACTAACAAACTAAATGGTCAGACTCGTTCTTTACTACTTGTCAGAGAAACCCATTCCTACAAGGGACACATGTTCAAAGATGAAGTGAGCAATCATATATTTGTATGAACGTGTAGCACTGCGTAGGCCCTAAAAATCCTAATATCTGTAAATTTGGTAATACAATAGATGCCCACTCTGTTAAACGAACTCTATCATCAGTTCACTAGCTAAAATTACAACTATGTAGGGCCTCTTCACAATTCCCAAGGCAGACATAGAACCCTTAAAAACTAAACTGTTAGACTTTTTGTCCGCATTCAAGCTAAATGACAATCCTATTAAGCCTCTAGTTTTCCAGACTACAACATTCTAATGCATAAAAAGATCAGGTAAAAGTTCATGCGCAGTTATTTTGCAGGGAGAAAATTAAAATTAATCTCTTTCTGACCCTGTTGAAAATGTCCTTCCCAAATGAAAAACAGTAGGTAAAAATGTGGTCCCACATATGGAACCAAACAAGCATGATAAAAAAAATCAGAACATGCACAACGTTGTATGAAAACAACCAGATAACTCACCATAAATTTTTTTTAAAGATTGCAAAGAATGAGATATTGATACTTACACACGTTGCAGAGTGGCATGGTATAACATGCTTCCAATGGCAAGTGTCATATTTGATATGTGAAGGACACTAAATCTTTTCTCAAACCGTTGTCTTAAGGCATTTATAAGACCAATAAGTGCCAAAAGAATAGTTGGAATGTTGGATATCGTGTTGTAAAATTCCGCAATGTAGGATGAGTAGGCATAGTTTCTTTCACAACACTCTGTAGTGGATGTAACTGGACCCCAGAAGCTAGCTATTGTCTCTGCCATATTCTCCTCTACAGCCCGACGAGATTAAGAAGCTGCAGAGTTGAGAAAACCTGAAAAGCATGTGCAACGTGCCAAAAATCCCATTAAGCCCAAAACTTTTTCAAAGGGATGCAATCAACTCATTAGTATAGATCATGGATGCAATGAATTAATTCTCAAGGAAAGCACAATAGACTTATTGAATCAACATACACAATGCAAAAGATAAACTATCTCAGTCCCACATTGATACCGAGTGCAAATATTAATGCATCTCTCTAACATAGTACTGAGGTAAACAACACCCAACATCATAATGAAGTTTACACTTGTGTCATTCAGCAGCTTATAGAACCTGACAACTCCTGACAATAGCTGCCAACCTGGACATATTTTATTTAAATTGCATTCATCCACGTCAAAAGATTTAGGTAAACTTTCCTCCTCTGAATTTCAGACAGGTCATAGAAAAAATGCATTAGAGAAGTGCATCAAATTCAAAAAGAAACATATTATCAGCCAAAATATTACTCAAATTAACCCACAATGACCAGATTTTACAACAATCATCACTACACTTAACTCTGAGAGGTTGAACAAACCCTAAGCGGCACTAGACATCAAATAGATGGGAGTTCCATAGTAGTTGATCAATGCTAAAAGACAATTTCTTGCCATCAAATAAGGTACACTTCTCATTTAGTATTGAGCACGTTATGTGTTTTAAACGTGACAATAATCAATTCCTTAGATTCCAACTTCCAAGACAGAACTAACTGATCGTGGTCAGTAAAACCTTGCTTAAAATAAACCAAACGCCCACTTTTATAAGACATCTAAAAGTTAATATATATACATCACTCCAATTCTACCGAGTTTGGTGAAAAGATCCAATCTGAGCAGTCATTGCTTCTAGAAAAACAAAGGGGCCAATCACATCAATGTAAGAACAGAAGCATTTATCGCGGGATCAACAATTCCCATCTGTGTTCATACTCGAAAAGGAAGTCGCAAACAGTAGCAAGCCAAATAAAAATGGAAAACAACAGAAATCGATCGCTAAATATGAAAAATCTGAGCACCTACTTTGGCAAATTGATCAAGAAAATAAAAAGGATAGTGGCGAAGTAGATCTCATTGTTGCTGGTATGGGTTGGGGTCTCTCATTGAATCAGGATAACAAAGGCATGAGCCGCAATATGTCTTTTCGGCACTCCAGACACACTCGCGGCTAGAAGACTTCCACTTTTCCTTCACTCCCCCCTTCCACTCTAATATTTTAGACAGAACTTGAACTGAATCTGTGATTGGGTCTTAGCCCAGTAAGATGAAAATGGGCCACTTCATGAGCAATCAGAAAAGAACAAAGAACATAGCAGCAAGGAGAATTACGTCGGTGCAATAATATTTGATAAAATTTTAAAATTTTTATTATTTTTATGTTATAAGTTTGAATCATCAATTATATATATATATATATATATATATATATATATATATATATATATATATATATTAAGTAAATTATCGTACATATAATGATAAAAAAAATAAAGAGAATCCTATGATGCAATACGCTAAGTATGTTGCGTCACATGCAACTGATGAAGTAATAATAATAATTATATCTCTTTTCTTCCCTTTTTTTTTTACCAAGTCAAGTGAAAAAAAATTGAATTTCAACATTTTCTCTTACTTCATTTTCCTTTCGTTGGTACGGTTAGTGTTAAGCTAGAGATAGGGTGACTAGACAGGTCAGAAATATTTTATTTTTATTATATAAATAATAATACACTTAATATATATATATATATATATATATATATATATATATATATATATGAATCATGATGTGAAAAAAAAAATTCTCAAATAAATATCAGGTACCATTACATTACAACTGTTAAACTGTTTTCCTTTTTGCCTCAACTGACTTGTTTTGCGTTAAGAATCCAGCTACTAATTTTGTGTTGATTCCAACGGGTGAAATCGTAAATAAATTTCAAAAATAAAAAATTATAAATAGAAAAATGATTAAATCATATATAAAAATTAGAGATCAAATTTTAAATATAATAAAAGCTACACAATTTTCAAAGATTATGAAATATTATTTGAATTAAAAACTTTCAGTTTAAAATTTTGTTTTATCATCTAAGTAATTGTATTTTTTGTAAAATTAGTGTAGGACTCGTAATATGCACGAGTCAAGAAAACTAGTGAAACATATTATAATCTAAAAATTAAAGCAATTTGTTAAGTTAAAATTGATATAGGTATCGATATCAATATATCGTTATAATATAGCCTATCTTTTACATTATTTAAAAGATTAGTATTTGGTTTGTGCATTTTTAGGGATCTCTATTATTTTCCATTACTATTTATTAATATAGAAAATAATATATACGTAGAAAATATTATAAAATTATTAAAATATAATTTATTATGTTTTTTTTTTCAATCAGACATTTTAAAGTTTGTAAATAATAAATTTTTAACATCCCATATATTCATTGTGAATTATAAAATCTTGAGAAAAAATGTAAATTAATGTATATTTAATTAAAAATACAATCTCAAAATTTGATAAAAAAATATTAACAAATTTTATATAAATATAAATGATTTTAATTTTAAAATAATTTATCAAAATAAAATATTTAGTCAATTAATTTAGTTAGTACTTTCAATGTTATGATCTACTTTGTTTAAAATATTTTTATAATAAAAAAATATATCATGTTATATTTGCACAACTTAGTAGTGTTAGCACGTATGTTATAAATAACAAGCAAATAAAAAAAGAAAAATATATAATAGAACAAATAAAAAGAAGAGAAATAATGTGTGTTATAAAATAATAAGAGTTAAAAATAGAATATATAATTATCAAAAATATTAGTAGTGTTAACACATATGTTATAAATAACAAGAGCAAATAAAAAAAAAGAAAAATATATAATAGAGCAAATAAAAAGAAGAGAAATAATGTGTGTTATGAAATAATAAAAAATAAAAAAAGAATATATAATTATCAAGAATATTTAACTCAATTGAAATATAATATTACAGAAAGCCATTATTTTCTTCTGTATCTTAGATTTGATCCTAAGATGGTGCATATATAAATCTAATAGTTTAATAATTTCTATCATTATAAAAAATAGAATATATAATTAAATAATTTGTTTAAATTGCAAATATAAAATAACAGTGAATAGGAAAAAATATATGAATTATAAATCTTATCAAGTTTCAATTCATGGATATTTCACCTCACGTATGACACTTAAAAATTAATGCAAATAAAATGTTAAAAAATTTAAATAAACAAATCTTGTCTTAATTTTGAAATATTTTTATTGAAAATTAAATATGTAATTAATTATTTATAATAAAGTTTAAAAAAATTATTTATTTAAAACATTTTTATAATTTATAATGAAATAAAATATAAAGCATTATGTTCACACGAATGACATTTTGCAACCATCTAACTCGAAATTAAACGCTGACGGTCAATTTCTTTCCTCGTGTTTTTAAAAATTTAAGGATCTCATTAGAATTTGGAAATGATGCTTCGCCCGATAATAAGAGGTGAAACCATATTCCGAATAAATTACAACCCTTGAATTTGTGTTGAGAAACAACTCCCTGTTGAAATGAAGAGTGGACGCTTACTATATCTGCATTTCGGAACTCCGTTGGCTCTCTTATTTCAGCACCAATAGCAATACTCTTAGAATTTTACCTTTTATTACTTAACTTTCTCCAAACCTATCATTGCCTGGGAAATTTGCTTTTCTTAAATGAAGTTAGAAAGAAATTATAGTAAATAATGATATATTGATATATCATTAAATTTAATTACATATTAAATATGTTGTTTTTTTTAGAAAATTATATTTGGCATACAGCGTAATAACATATATCTTTAAATCATCTCCATAAAATATACACGTGTCAACCATCTATTGACGTTAATTGAGTTGCATTGCATGAGATGCAACAGTCATATATTTTCACCCTAGAAACCTCCCACCAATAATTGACTTGACAAATGGCTTTAGTCAGATTAGTGAGAGTCTTTGCAAGGTTTTCTAGGGTTTACGCTATTGTTGGTGCCACCTTTTTTGACATTAAATTGTTAAAAAATGCGTGTCAATCTAATCTTGTTGGTAGTAATTTAATGATTTACTCCATTATTTTATTATTATTGTGATAGATAATAATATTATATAATTTATAGTTTATGATATTAGGATTTGTAATTAAGTCAAAGATTTAAATTTGATTGATTATTAATATAAATTTTTATATTATTATTTATTTACATATTATCAAATTAATAAAATATTAAAATATTTTATTATTGATAGAAATTTTAAAATCTATTATTTTTTTAATGATCCTCTTGTATAAAAAGCGTCACCCAAATAGTAAATTAAAATTAAACTTAGGATATACAATTTAATTATTTGTCCTATCTTTTAGTTGTTATCTTAGATTAAGATCAAAAGATTTATTAGTAAATAAAATAAAATTATTATTAAGTTGGAATAAGTTGTTTAAATTTAATTAAAATATACCAATTCTATTACAAGAGTCATTCTAATTTGATTATTGATGTTTAGAAGTAAAAATAAATCAAGCTATTCATGGGTAGCCTATGATTTAACTCGTTTTATGGGCATTCTCAATTATAAGAGTTAACTCAAGGATTAAGGCTTTCTTTCACATTTATATTTTAACATGCAACTCCTTTATGATCGATGTAAGATATAACCCAACAATCCCCCCTTACACATCATGCTATCGGTTAGAATCCTAATATGAATCAACTCTCTCGTGGACTAAAGGTGTTGTAATCAAGTTTTGATATTAGTATTTCGTATCATTTCAAGTCTTTTCAATCATAAAAACTAATCGAAGAATTAAGAATTTTCTTCATATTTATAAATCAATATTCAACCCCTTTTATAACTAATATGGAATAATAGAACAAAATCTTGACCTAGTTAACCTATTAGGCCTAACTTATTTAACTTTAAGTTAGGAACTTTAAGTTAGGTTTATTAATCAATTAGACTAACTTATTTAATTAATATATTTTCTTAATCTTGTACTTATAAATTGATTGACCTAGTTGCATTGTAGTTGCTACTCTTTTTATTATTATGTATTCTTTCCCATTTTTAAACCAAATATTAATGTTCTTGATTTAAAGATTGTGAGTGCAATGAATTCATAATATTAGGTTATTTAATATGTTTAATTTTAGATAAATACAATTATATTTTTTTATATTGAATTATTAAGAGTTTTATTACATAAGAGATATAATTTCGTTCAATGTTTAGTTTATTGTTAGATTTTTTTACTAAAAGGAGGAAGGCCAATTTATGACTTACATACTCAAGTTTTATAAATTCATTGATAACTTATTTAGATTTCAACGATTAAATTTAAATAAACCAATAAATTAAACTTTACTTTTTAAATTTTATAAATAAGTTAGGTTAAGTTAAAATTTTTCCTTATAAGCAAGTTACAATACCCAAATAAAAATTTTTTAAAACAGATTTAACTTATTCATATTAATATTTGATTTAATTTGACTTAGTTTCACCTATATTAATACCTTTCATTATTATTCATATTTTAAATTTGAATGTATTATTTATTTGTAAAGAAAAAGATAATGAATTGAGGGATACTGTGCAATGATTGGAATTAGTAAAAGAGAGGATTTTATGTTTCATTTTAATGCCATAAATTGACAAAGAGACAACCCTGCCAGAAATCTATCCGAATTAACTTTGCTTTATATATATTTTAAGTTAAATTAAATGAATATAACCACTAAATAAGGTCACATACATAATCATAAAGTGCGAGAGTTATGTATATGTATAATATATATTAATATTATTATCTCACATTACTATGCTGAAGAATCATTGGGACGGGTGAAGGCCCACGTATTGGCAACCACATAAATCTCTGATGATTTTATTCAAAAGATTATGAAGTATTACGTTTATTTAGTGACTGTCGTTTATTTTAAGAAATATATTAATACTAACATTGCCTGTTTCAACAAGTAGGCACTTCTTTCTTTCTTGTCCTTATACGGCAGGGGCATGGTTGAGTTAAAAAATAAAGCACCAAATTAATCTCTAAAATGCTACATATTATATAAAATTTTATAAAAATTTATTTATATTATATAATTACATAAATTTTTAATTTTTAAATTAAATTAATCTTTGAAAGATAGGTATTATATTAGATTTTCTTTAAAATTTTATTTGATGTAAAATAATTTTTCAATAAAAAAATTAATATAATATGTATTTTTCACATGCCAATTTATTGATTTAATTAATTGGAAGCTTTTCCTTTTAATTGGAAAAAGGTCACTATATTTAATGAAAAAATAAATGGTTATAATTTATTAGAAGTGGAGACTCAAGGTAGGAGGTTTAGCTACACAGGGTTGAAACATCAAGATTATGATTGCTCGTTTGAAAAGTTAGATAAGGCTTTATGCTCTATAAATTGAAGAATTAAATTTAGCGAGACTTATGTAAGAATCTTCTAAGGGCCTTTTCTAATCATCATCCTTTATTGATCAATTTCTTTGGCATTACAAGGGAGAGTACAAAGCATTTATTCAAGTTCAAATGAGCCCCAATTGACTCATAAGGGCTTCCAACAATTTCTAGCACAAGCCTAGAATGGTGATTGCAACATAACTAACTATCTAGTAAAGTTAACAGTAGTTCTCAAAGATTGGAATAAATCGATCTTTGGTCATATCAAGAAAAGAAAAAGAAGATTGTTAGCTCAAATTACGAATATTCAATATTCTTAAGAAAGATGCTTCAATCATTTTTTTAAGGAATTCAAAAAACACTTTCAAAAAGAATTATCAGAGATCATCTCTCAAGAAAAAATTCTTTAACACCAAAAATCTAGAACATATTAGATAGCACAAGGAAACAAGAATACTAGACATTATCAACCTAAAATTATTATTAGAAGAGCCATAATCAAATCAAAATGCTTTAAGATTCAAGAGGTGAATGGGTGGAGAACATGAAAATTTGGAGGAAATAGTTTGTAGTTTTTAAAGAACTTTTCTAGAATGGAAAAAATACAAATTACCTCTTTTAACTTTAAAATGGTTAAATGTTACTCTTTCAATTTTGAAAAACTTAAAAATCACTCCCTCGAGCCTTATAAAACTTAGAATTAACACTTATTATCTACTTAATATACTATTTTATTAAATTATATAATTTTGTATAAATTTTATAAACAATAATCAAAATATTATAGCATGTTATTTTTTTTTTGTTATTTTGTCATACATAATTTTTATGTCATATAATTAATAAAAATTAAATTTTATATAAAGAGATTTAATTAAATACTTATATATAAGCTATGAAATTATTGTCCAAAAAATAGCAAAATAAATTTATATTTTATAATATTTTGATTCTTGTTTAAAAACTTCATAAAAAATTATATAACTTGATAAAATCATTAATTAAATGGAATATGAGTGTTATTTCTAAGTTTTATAAAGTTTAATGGGATAATTTCCAAGTTTCTAAAATTGAAAGGAGTAAAATCCAATCATTTTAAAGTTGAATAAGGTAATTTACGTATTTCCTTTTCTGGAATAATTTGGAAGATGAGATATCAATAGTTATAAATAATGCATGTCCAACATTAATAAATGACTAGAATATAACACTTAGGGTGAATGTAACCTTCGAAGAAGTAAAATAAGCAATTTTTTTCATAAGGACTAATAAAGCTTTTAGAAAGGATGGTTTTCTTGCAACTTTCTACTAAAAAAATTTGGCATATTGTGGGAGAGAATATATTTAATCTTGTTAAAAAATGTTTTAGGGGAGGGATATTTAGGATGTGAATACAATCCTTATCTATCTCATCCTGAAAATAGAAATGCTAAAATTTGTGAATCAATTCTACATATTTTCTTTATGTAATGTTCTCTACAAATGTGTAACTGAGATAACAATGAACTAGATTAAACCATTGTTACTAGAATTGATCTTTCCTTCCTAGGCTAGCTTTATTCATGGATGTTGCATACAAGATATTATTATAATTGCTCAAAATATGATTCGTACCATGAGAAAAATGAGGAGTAAAAAATGCTTTTTTTGTTGCCATAAAGTAGATCTGGAGAAAGTTTATGATCATCTAAACTAGGAATTTATAACAGAAATCCTAGTTTAAATTTAAATGAAAGACAAAATGGTGGAGCTAATTATAAAATGTGTTTAATCAACAACCCTGAATATTCTTTGTAATAGTGAAAAAATTGAGTAGTTTCACCCATCTAGAAGAATAAAGTAAGGGGGTCCTTTCTTTTTATACTCTTTGTAGTTTATATGGACAAATTATGTCATCTAATTTGTAAAGTTGTAGGAAACAATTTTTGAATCTCTCTTAAAACCAGGAGAAACGGTCTAGGCATTTTGCGCTTTATATTTATTGATAACTTTCTATTATTTGGAAAGGCATCAATTTAACAAATATAAATTATGATGAATTGCCTTAATAAGTTTTCCTGAATATTCTTTATAATAGTGAAAAAATTAAGGAGTTTCACCCATCTAGAAGAATAAGGTACGGGGATCCTCTCTTTTTGTACTCTTTGTATTTTATATGGATAAATTATGCCATCTAATTTGTAAAGTTGTAGAAAACAATTTTTGGATCTTTTCTAAAATCGGAAGGAATGGTCTAGGCATTTTGCACTTTATATTTATTGATGACTTTCTATTATTTGGAAAGGCATCAATTTAACAAATATAAATTATGATGAATTACCTTAATAACTTTTCCTAAATATTCTTTGTAATAGTGAAAAATTTGAGGAGTTTCACTCATCTAGAAGAACAAGGTAAAGGGATCCTCTCTTTTTGAACTCTTTGTATTTTATATGGATAAATTATGACATCTAATTTGTAAAGTTGTAGAAAACAAATTTTAGATCTCTCTTAAAACCAAAAGGAATGGTCTAGGCATTTTGCACTTTATATTTATTGATGACTTTCTATTATTTAGAAAGTCATCAATTTAACAAATATAAATTATGATGTATTTCCTTAATAAGTTTTCTAAAACATTGGATAAAAGGTTAATCAATCCAAAACTAACATTTTGTTTTCCAAAAAAAAAAAGAGACAAGATATACGATAATAAATTATTTGCAAATGTGAATTTTCCTTGTCAATGGATCTTAGTATGTATTTAAAGATACCCTTAATTTATAAAAAAGTGACACAATATGCATATTCTTATATTATGAAAAAAGTGTAGGATAAACTAACAAGGTTAAAAGGAAATTATTTTTTTATGGTGAGTAAAGTTGTCATTGTTAAATCTATAATAAGGTCTCTTTTAACTTTTTCCATGCAAGTTGCAATGATTCCTTACATTGCCTTTACTAAGATTGAACATCACTAATGATTTTCTCTATATAAGGGCATGATTGTTTTGAAAGTAGAATTTATATTATTTCTTAGGACATGATGATGAAGCTAAAAGAATTAAGAGGATTAAGCCTTCAAAATTTAAAAATTACGAATGAAGTATGCTTGATAAAGCTAGCTTGAAAGCTTATCAATGGTGATGGAAGGCTATAGGCACAAGTCCTAATAAGCAAATACCTAAGGAATTGTGATTAGACCAAAGATGCCATAGTTTAAAATATAGGTTCATTATTATGGAAATGCTGATGGAAATTTGGATCTATATGAAAGAAGGTATAGAAAAAAATCTAAATGATATTAATTCAACTTTTTTTGGCGAAGATTGCTAGCTTGGTGAACTTATGCTAAAAAATAATGCATTTTATTAACTTCTTGATCATTTTATGAAACATATAGTTGCTCATTTTGTTACTTTAGATGGAACTTAAGACTTAGTTTTATTATCATAATGGCTATTATTAGATATGATATAGCAAATTCATGGTTTAGATTCTATACAATGGAAACATTCTTTTTCTTAAGAATTTTCCATTAAACTTACATTATAAGAGCCAATTTTGACAAAAGTTAATAACGTTCATTATGGAAAAGGCTCTAAGCATGGAAGGGACCATAAAGAATAAAGTTCTTCAAAGTTTTTCCTTTGGCAAATTTGTAACAATGGCTTGTTGACTAATATGGCTAGACATAAAAGAGGTATAAGTTCAATTGTTTGTAGCATATGCAACTATTATATAAAAGATACTCTTCTTATGTTAAGGGATTGTAGTGCAACTAGATTAGTATGAAGTATCTTGGTAACCACTAAGCCCTCTTTTACAAGGTTAAAGGTACCAATTGGTAAAGATGCAAATGAATTAAACTATTCGTGAATAGTTTGAGATTGATTTATAAAAAGTTCAGTTCGAACTTGAATTTCAATGAGTTGACCTTAAACAAGCTTTGCTAAATAAGTCGACTTTGAACTTTTTATTATTCAACTCGAATTATTTGTAAGTCTAAACAAGCGTATATAAATATTTTTATTTTTTATATTATATATAATATAAATATATTGAACTATTACAAGCTCATTTAAGCTTATTTAAGATCGAATATAACGTAAGCTTAAGCTCGAGTTCGAATATTTAGGCTTGATTAAAAATTTGGAGTAGGGAATATAAAGCTCATTTAGGTTCGAATAAGCTCAATTAAGCTCATATCTAAATTAATTTTGACTTTTTTAGGCTCGATAAGCTTGAGCTCATTTAATGTTACTGAGCTCGAACATATAAATGTTTTGCTTAACTCAATTCGATTCGTTTGCACCCCTATCGACTAATTTGACAAAAATAGGGCTATGCAGACAAGAAAGAAGAAAATCTAGATTAGGCTCTAGTTTGAGGTGTAACTATATAGATGTTATGTAAATGATAGAACAAAAAGATATTTGAAGCTTCCTTTACTCAATCAGGCATATTAGTAATGATATTCTAAATTTTGCTAAGGAAGTAAACTTAACAACAACTAGTTGCAGTTCTATTCAATAGCAAAAACATTTTAAGTAAGAAAATATCAAATGGAACTAATCTCCTTCAGACTAGATTAAGAATAATATAGATGGTACATCTAAAAATAATTTAGGTCTTGTGGGTTGTAAACGTATTATTAAGAATCGTGAGGGTGCTTGACTTAATGGTTTTACTTACAATTTAGGAATTTGTTCTTCCTTCATTGCAAAAATTTAGAGAACCATTTATAGTCTTCGTTTAGCTTGACGATTGGGATTCAAAAAAGTTCTTCTAGAGGTAGATTCCACATTGCTTGTTGTAGTCTTAAACTACAAATCAATACAAACAGAAAAGCTTAGAATTCTCATGCTACAATTTCAAAGCCTTCTCACTAGAATTTAGGAAGTGAATATAACTCACACTTATAGAAAAGGAAACGTTTGTGTTAACTATCTCGCATCCTACAACTAGAAGAGAGATTTAGGCCAAGCCATTCTAAGGAATCCTCTTGCAAAATTAGGTTACTTAATTTTTGGTTGTGATTTGTGATTTCTACCCCTTACTTAGTGTTTATATAGTTCTTTATTTTTTGAGCTCCACCTCAATAGTTTAAAAAAAAAATTATGTTTATTTGGTGATTGTCATTTATTTTAAGAAATATATAAGTACTAACATTGCCAATTTGAATAAGTAGGAACTTTTTTCTTGGCCTTATATAGAAGGGGCATAATTAAGTTGAAAGTAGACCATCAAATTAATCCCTAAAAATACATACATATTAGGTTTTTCTTTTGAAATTTGTTTTATATTATATAAATATACAAGTCTCTAATTTTTAAAACAAATTAATTCCCAAAAGATAGATATTACACTAGGTTTTCTTTAAAATTTTAATTAGTTATTTAGAATAATTTTTCAAATAAAATCTAATAAATCTGTATTTTTCACAAACCAATTAAGCAGAAGCTTTTCCTTTATATGTGCAGATTCTTTATAGGAGGAATTCTAGTGTTGTTTCAATATAGGACACGGAATTTGCGCCAAATGTATATGTGCGTGTGTGTGTGTGTTATATCATATATATTGCAATATAATTTATGAAATGATGCTGAATATCATAACGTTTGAAGTTCAATAAAAAATTTTGAGTTCGATTTTTTGAGCTTTACATGTTGAAAGGAATTTATTATCTACCGTTCCTATTCCAAATATAGATAAACAAAATATTTTATATAATACAATATAAATCTTACAATCAATTCATATTAGGAAAATAATGGATCCCTCTTTATGAAACAACAACCTGTCTTAAAAATTGGATAATACAATTTTTAATGACGTGTTATGATCACCTCCAAACAATTTTTTTTATTTTAAATTTTATCGACCTATTCCATTAGCGCAGCTCTTTTTCAATGTATCGTGCATGAATACTTAATGCCCCGGGATCGCTTACGAAGTCATATCATATGACTATATAATAGTTTTAAGCAGGATGTAATTCCAGTAATTATTCATAAAAAAATTTTCTAGTAATTATATTATTCTTTTAGGATAAGTTAATGTATGATAATATAGTTACTCTCTCCATAAACTTCCAAATTAAATGAAAAAATCTTCTACAATTTTGCAGCAACTTGGTAGGAGTACAAGACCAAGTTTCCTAACTACTATGGCTTATATAAGCCACCAGACTTCCTCAAAAATCACATGGGGAAAATATGAAGGAATGAATACCCTACTTAAGGTTCAATGTATGGAGACTACAAACTGACATTCATTGAACCTGGACATCTTCTCTGTTGTAGGAGCAAGTGAATTCAAGGGCTAATTTTCACAGGATTATAAATACTATTTTGATCCCTCGTGCAGATTCTCTATATTTAGGTTTTATTTAATTTTCATTCTAATTTAGTTCTTACTTGAATTCAATTTTTTAATTAAATTCTTTCTATCTAAAGTAAATTTTATTTACTAAAATATTAATATAGAAACTTAAAATTTAATTCGGTGTTCTCTAATATCTAGATGAATACTAAATATGATTTGTATCAAGATAAATATTTATATAAATTAATATAATATTATAATAAATAATAAAAAATAATTAAAGTGATTATCATGTACTTTTATTTTTAAATTAAAGTTATATGCATGGTTAGTTCAAAATATAAAAGATACTATGTAAGTATTAAATAATGCCATATAAAGTTTTAAGTTTTCATATCGTTTATTTTGTTGACAAATGTCGGAGTTAAATGAATAAAAAAAATTCATTAAATCAAATTGATTCTTTCAAAAATTAAATAGGATAAAATTTAAAAACCTTACCTCTTCGACGGATTAAAATAATATTTTATTATTTCCATAACACATGGAAATATGAGAGATAATTAGGAATGTGTTGCTAACCTCTTATATGTTATTCCCCTCCCTTCAACGGTGTATTTTTTTGGTATATAACACCCGATTTTTGGATATTACATTAACTACCGATTAATTCGAATTCGAATTAGGTAAGATCATATTGACCGGTAAAATTTTCCCTACCAAATTTTCACGTAACTACATTCTCAGATAGTCAAATCCAATGGTGTATTTAGCAAACGAGGAATGTTAAGAAAAAAAAATATTGATTTTGGAGAATTTAATCTATCATTAAATTGAAATTCGAATCATAGAAAAGATGTCTACCGGAGGGAAAAAAAATGTTTTATAATGCTTTGATTTTCAGGATAATCATCCCACTTAAAAACCACCGAAAGTAGACAGCAGAGTCTGGAGTTAGTCCAAATCTCTTTGAAAACACATCACAAATGCTGTGATTGTCTCAGTATAGTTGTGAAAAACGCCGTCATCCAGTGATCCGTTGTCCGTTTGGTCATGAAAGATATTAATCAGCTAAATATATTTTGAATAAATATTTAAATTTGATGTAATGTCAAAATAAATTAATTTTATATTATTATTTACTCATTTATTACGTATCATTAGAAAATAGTTACAATCCTTTTACTATTAGTAAAAAAATTTAATTATTATTATTTTTTAATGATATCTCAATTTTATATTCACTAATATTATAAAACATTTTATATTGATAATGCATAATTTCAAATCTTTGAATGAATTTCTATTTTAATCTTCCACTAACTTAATTTATATTAAAGTGGTCTTTAAAATATGTTTAACATCAATTTTATCTTTTGATTGTTAAAATCACATCTATTTGAGCTACAATTTTAAAATTTGAATTAAATTAATCGATCGAATCATTAAATTAGTAAAGCAGTCCGATTAAAGTTTCTGGATTAAAAATGAAAAATGTTCAAAATCAATACGAACAAACCAAAATCGATTTGATCCAATTAAAATTAATACATTGAACTGATTTTTCACTTCTTTAAAAATAGAATTTTTATAATTTTATAATATTTGAGGTATAATTTTATATCAATTAAATTTGTATTATTTTTAATATAAATTAGTATTATACTACTTATATTTTATTACTTTAAATGATTATTAATAATTTATGTCTAAATATATATTAAGTAAAAATTGGTTTAACAAGTGAGCCAATGGTTAAATCAATAAACTAGTGCTCTATGTAGTTCAATAATCAATTTGATTTTTAAAAATTATAGTTTAAATCCTTTTGTTAGTTTATTATTTAAAATTCTTATAGAATAATTAATAATAAGACATATCAAATACAAGAAGTATTTTTATATAAGTGATGAGAGGAGTAAATAGTAATTGTCAAATCTTGTATTAATAATTTAAATTAAAATATAATTAAAAGTCATGTGACTACTTAAAATGGTCATATGATCATTTAAAAAAATTTATATAACTATATATTTTAATCGTAACCTTTTAATGTTAAATCTGATGATTGTGATTCACTCATCTCACTCTCATATAAAGACATTCATCTCACGTTATATGTTCCATAATTAATAATATAATAGTTGATAATTTCTAATTCAAGTGGCATTTGATATTTTTGAAAATTTTATATCTTTTATTATATTTAGAGTTCAATCATGAAAATTCAATTACTAATTCTTATATGTATGCATCCAGAGGTTCAATTATTCCTCTATTTACCTAAAAAATATAATAATTAATTTACTGATATAACAATTAACAATGTTATTATTTATCGTGTTCATATATTTATCACTCTTTTCTCTAAAAAATCAGCTATTGTATTATTTATCTCGTTAAGTATTAATTTAATAATAGACTAATACATGAATTCAATCGGACATCATTAAGCAATTTGATGATTAAATTAATAACGAATTCTTTTAAAATATTTGATTGAATTTAAATAAATTACTAAAGGATTAAATTGATATAAGAGACTAAAGTAAAGAATTAAAATAGATGTCTAGTTTTTGAAGAAAAATTAGTGTAAAATTACAAGAAATAGAAAATATTTTTAAGAAATATATACATCTAGTCGCCCTAAAAATTATAAATATTTTATATTAAATTTTAATAATTTACATTTTAACCACCTAATTATGGCTAGCTTCATCCTTATTTGCTATGAAATTTTTTGTTAAAAATTGGATGGGAGAATGTCCAAGTAAGCAAAATATTAATGTTAAAAATATATGTGAAGAAATTTTAACACTTTAAAAAATAAATAGATTGAAAATCAATAAAATCATATATGAATAAAATATAATTTTTTATTTTTTTATTTTTACTCCTTTATTTCAAATCATCATGACACAAGTAAGGACATAGCAAAACTTACTTTGAAATAAAATATATATATTTTATTAAATCAAATAGTAAAAATACATAAAAAAAATTAAGAGTTTCTATCATTATTTTTAGCACAATATACGTACTAGTATGCTATTAAATCAAATCAAATTAAGTGAATAATAACTAGTAACAACTAATAATTTTCAAATCATAAGCTTTAAGTCTTAAATTAAATTATCAATGCCTTTTCTTCCAAGCAGTTAAGATTTGACTTCTTTAAGTATATTCTTACATTCAAATTTTATAAGTAAAAAAAAAATAAGTATCAAAATTTTTTTCCCTTATTAAGGATCCAATCTAACTTAACTCTAAATTATTAAAACCTTTATAAGCTTTAAATCTTAAATTAAATTATCAATGCCTTTTCTTTCAAATAGTTAATGTTAGGATCAGGAGTCAAACAAATGCAGTAGAAATTAACTAGTCCTAACCAAAGGATCCATACAAAATGTTATATTAGAATAAAAATTTGGTTAATACGTTTTCGATGATTCAAGGACTCATTCGTTAATTACCTTTTTGACTTCCTTTTGACTAAAAAGTTTGAGGTATCCACACAAACCAGCAAATCACTAGTGAACATCCACAACCACTTATTAGAATTCTCCTCCTTTGCCTCTAGTGCTACGCCTCTTCAAAGGTTCTGGTTAAAGAGGCTGTTAGAGTTTTTTATGCTTTGGGATGCATGAATAATGTATATTATTACCCAAAAAGCCTATTTAAATAGGTGCATAAAAAAATACTAACTAATTAGGCTTTGTTTCATGTATAATTATAGGTTTATTATTGGGCCTTATAATTATAACATGAAATTTTTAAATATTAGGCCCAAATAATTTGATTAATTAATTTCAAATCTACTAAGTTCTAAGTGTGCGACCCTACAAGCTCTCATTACATTAGTAATGATTATAAATCACATTAATGATTATAAACAATGAGCAGTGTCTAGCAACATATCATTATTTTCATTGTTACCCAAGTAATGGGAAAGTCGGTGATTCAAATGAACCTTTACAAGTGATCATTATATATGTCCTTTTATCGTAAATATCTAGATTGAGCACGAAATATGGATTGTATTATTTTCGTATAGCCTAATCCAAAGGTTTCTTAATTTCTAAGTAAGCTGATTGAAGTAAATGTAATTGACATCCTATTTCAATTCATCTGAACATGACCATGTATTTTCTTAACTTTACTTAATCAAGGGGCCCACAAATGTCACTCTTGTTATATAAGAGGGATAAATTTCATCTTGATCACATAAATCCCTTCACATGATATGTGACATATCCAATAACTACCCTTATATTCACTCAACTATGAGTGATATAAAGTAGTATAAAAATATAAAATTCACATGTAGGAAATCTTGGTGATCTTAAATTAAAGGACCATATTAATAATGATCACTAAAAATCATTCATGACACTCATACAATGATTCATGTAGTGTTCTTAGGGTGAGTTAGTTTAATATACAAGTTCTCTAACTTGTACTCATGTGCAGATTTAATATCTCATATAAGTCACCACACATGCTAGTCTTGACATATCAAAGCAACTTAATCCACAAAGATAAATGACTAGGGACATTTAAGAATATAATTATTCTAAAGTTATTATCATAATTAAATATATTACGTAAATAATATATGTATAAATATAATAATTAAAATTATCATTAAAATAACACGATTCAAATTTATAATCATCAATATAATTGACTTTAAGGCATATACACTAACAATTAAGAGCTCAATTTCTTTAAGTATGTTCTTATATTCAAATTTTATAAATAAAGAAAATAAGTACCAAAAGAATTTTGCCCCTTATTAAGGATCCAATCTAACTCAACTCTAAATTATTGAAGACCAACCAATATGATTGCTTGATACCAAGGGTTTTTAAATAAAAAAAATATTAAATTAAATTCTTATTTCCTTTAAAATAAAATTATGGCATTAAATAATACTTCTTATTTGCTTTTGCTTAGTTATATTAGAAAAAAAAAGAGAATAAGAAAAATGATTTTTTTCGTGCATGTTTTTAATAGAAAAATAAGAGAAAAAATTTAAATTAAATTGAATGATTATTTTATCCTTTAAATTAATAAGTCAAATTTAAAGTTCAATAAATTCAAGGGTAGAGTTGTAATAAGTTAATTTTTCACACATTTTCTATTCATATATGCTAAGAAAAAATTTTGGTATTTTTTTTGCCTCTTTTTCTTTTTTACTCTTTTTTTTTCCATCATTTTTCTATTCTATAACTAAGTAAAGAAAAAAAATTATTTTCTGCTCTTATACCTATCAAAAAACAAACTTAGACGTAAAAGGAGAAATAAAACCTTCAAAATTAAAGTTAATGCCATCAAATCCAAATGCTCTTTTATATTTTGATATTAAGAAGTTTTATCCTTAAAATAAAGAAAATAAAAAAATAATTTCATGGATAGAATTGATTTTTTAGTAGATTAAATATTTTAATTATTAATTTTTTTATTTTAAAAATAAATAATTTAAATAAAAATAAAAATCTTGATATAAAAAAATTAACAATAAAATACTTAACATTTTATGAGAAATAAAAAATTATTTTAAAAAGTAATAAAATAATTAATTATTAATAGGCTTAAGTATGTAACATTATTTTATATTTAACATGGTTGTTATTATTATTACAGTAATAATAATAATGATGATGATGATGATGATGATATTGAACTTTTTAGGAAAGAATTGATGCTAAAGGCTTTTAGTCAAAGAAAAATTAATCTTAGAGAAATTATTATTTAATTATGATTCTTCTCTACCTAAAATTTAAAAATTTTAATATCAATTCACTTGCAAGAAATTAAATCCATTATCACAAAAAGATTGTACCAAATATAAATCAAATTGCCCTCTTAAGTTACATATAAATCAAGTTTGACGGCGTATCTTAAAATTAATTTTTCAATTTTTTTTCAAATTTACATTTCTTCTTTTGATTAATTAACCTCTTTACAAAGGAGACCTTTCATTATGTAGAGAAAGTGTACATTATTAAAAAAGTATTATCAATTACTAAATGTCATCAAATTTAAGTATGCTACTTTAATCATTGATAAGATATATACAATAAATATATAATATGAAATTAAATTAAGCAACATCCATAATAGTACAATAATTGTTTCATTATCATGGCCAATTTCTTTTGCAAAACTTTAAAATAGTAGAGTTATACAAATAATTGTGTTTCATACATCATCAGCTTATAGGTGAAATAAAGTTAATATGTCTTGCAACACTTATAAATAAAGATCTAAAATTTAAAATGTTCTTAATTAATATAAAATAAAAGCAATTTATGCATGTTATAAATGAATTTACAACATTTACAACTTGTTTGGATTTGTAAAAAATTGGAGAGAAGAGAAATTTTGAGGAGAAAATAAGGTAGAAATCATTATTTTCACCTGTTTGGTTGTGAAAAAAATTACAAAAGAAGAGAAAAAAATATTTGAAAAAAGGGGTCCCATTGAAAAATTTTCTCCTCATATATGAGGAAAAATAAGGAGAAGACGAACACAAATTAAGGCTTCAACAGAATAGAGGGAGCTCATGCACAGTAAGGAGATTGAGCCATTTCACATTTTCTAGCCACCACTGCTCTAGTAAGTCCCCTTCCTCTCCCAGCTATGTAACCGTGTGGGTGTTGCTATGCACAGTGGAGAAGTGTTGCACGCCTAGATGCTACCGACTATTGGTTAGAGACGGTGGTCACCTCCTACTGTCAATGTTGACAAAAGCTAGAGACTGGCTATCCTTACCATCTCCAACCAACTACCGGCCTAATTTGCAAGAAGAGAAGGTAGCGCAGCTACCCCTGTCCCCAAGCCTGCTATGCGGGCCTACGTGACCCATTACCAAGGTTGACTCGATCTAACCTAGTTGGCCAAGTCATACAAACCTAGATCTTAAAAAAAAAAAATTAGCCAGTAATAGGGAGAAAATACCACATATATATAATAAATTACATGAATTATTTTCAAGCTAGTAAAAATTTTACAATTTAAGAATATTTGAAATAGAAAATAGATTTTAATGTAATAAATTTAATAAATTTATTGCTTTATTTTTCATGGTCATGTTAAATGGTAAATCCTTTTAGTGAATGTAGGATACATAAAATTAAGCAAAATCATTGGTGGCAAAGTCATGATAATCTCCATATGCTGGATGGTGATGTAAAGTAATTAGGTGATGTAATCTTGGTTGTGTAATCCTAATTGTTGGATTTAAGTATTATAAACTATAAAAGGAAAAAAAATTTGCATAAGAAGGAAGGTGATAATTTACTAGTTGAAAACTTAGTAGATTGTTTCCCTTGCCCTATAGAATTATATTTTTCAATTTAGGTATAACTTTAATTTTTAAATTAGGGGTTACATAACACTTGATTAAATTGTATGTACAATTTCTATGGTATCTTTGATTTGATAATTGGATTTATGTAAATTTCATGAAAGTTTGAAATGTTGATAGTATAATTTGTTTTTGTATGGTATTTTTAATTTAAAGGTTAGGCTTACATAAATTTTATGGTGGTTTGAAATATGAGTACTATGATAATTTAATATTTTAAGAGGAGAAAGTCTCATGATCATTTTAGTATATGAACACATTTTTATCCTATCAATTTTATTTACATTCAAATAAAATTTAAAAACTTACTTTTTATTTTTTTCTCTAACCAAACACAACTAATTTCTCACTCATTTTCTTTTCCCCCCTATTTTCTCTCACCACCAAATAAACCTATGGAAAACAATTTCTCTCCTCTTTTCTTTCTCCCCTAAGTTCTTTCTCTCTCATTTTCTTCTCTAGCCAAACAAGCATACAACATTTTTTATATAAACACCATCTTTCCCTTCTACCGTTCCATATTTAATTAAAACCTCAGTAATCGATTAATTATTAGCTCATATTATAATTATGAAAATCTTACTATTTCTTTCTTTAAGGTTATTTTTAATAATTTTATATCAAAATTAATTGATCTACAATTTTTATAACTATATATGTATCCATTTTTTTATATTTCTTTTTCAATAAAGCCAGAGGATAAAAGAAACACTTATACATCATTACATGCTTGACATTTAACATAAATAAATAAAAAATGAGTAAACTAAAAAATATGAGAGTTAGAATAAATTTTGAAGAATAATTTTATTATTCTTTACTTCATATATTTATACTATGTTATTTTATATTCATGAAACAACTTAACCCCTAATTTTACCATTCACTTTTAATATATTAAAATATTAAATTAACTTACCTGTCAATTCAACGAAATGCAGCCTCAAACCAAAGCCATTTGAAAGCCTGAACCCGGACTTTAACGTGTCTAGATTCACCGTCAAATGTCGTAATGTGGCAACATTCATGTCATGCTGCAGTTACGCTGTGCCATGTATGTATAAATATGACGCCATTTCCATCCTCATTCTTACTCCATCTCACTGTCATCCTCTTCTCTCACGTAGACACCATATCGCCATTTCCATTACATCCCTGAAAACATAACAAACAAAGCTGGTCAAAAACTCTGCATATATTTCATCTCTTCCGGAAGACACACAAAGAAAAAGAACCAAAAAGTGATTTGATGGCAAGGCCTCTGGTGAGGTTTGAGAGAGTGGCGGCAGCTTTCGGCGCTGAGGCGGCACGTTTTAGGCTCTGCGAGAGCAGCGGTAGCGAGCACTCGCCGGAGAGTTCAGCAGATTTATCTGATCTTGTGAAGTCCTTTATGGAGAAGGATGATTTATCTGATCAGTGTGTTGATGATAAAGATGAGAAAGGTGATGAAATTCAAGATGAAGACGAGGGGTCTGATAGGGAGAAGAAAGAGATCTTAGAGACATTATTTGCGGGGAGTGAAGACAGTGAAGATGAACGAAATGCCAAGGCAAAGATCAGAGGAGAGGTTGAAGTTGCTTATGAGTTGGTCGGAGACAACGGCCCGCCGGAGTTCAAACGCCGGTTGATGACTCAATTGCGAGAGAAAGGATTTGATGCTGGTAAGTGTATCACTCCTTTGTTATCACTGCATTTTAAGTTCTGTTTCAGGAAACCACCAAATTGATCCTAAAGATATAGTTATACCAAATTTCGCCTGAAAATTTGTTTTCCCAAAAATAAAATACTTGCCCACAAAAATATTGAGACTCTATATAAGAAAAAACTATTGAAATGATTCATTGTTTTTGTTTCTCCTTGTGCAGGGCTTTGCAAATCAAAGTGGGAGAAGAATGGAAAATTTCCATCTGGTGACTACGAGTACATTGATGTCAATTTTGCCGGTAAACGCTACATTGTTGAAGTCTGTCTCGCAAGAGAATTTGAAATAGCTCGCCCCACAAGCCAGTACTCATCTTTACTCGATGTTTTTCCACTGATATTTGTTGGCAAAGCAGAAGAGCTCAAGCGGATTCTGAGGCTGATTTGCACTGCCATTAAAGGTTCTATGAAAAGCAGGGACCTGCATGTGCCTCCGTGGAGGAGAAAGGGCTACATGCAGGCCAAGTGGCTTGCTGCTTATAGGAGAACTACAAATGAAGTTTCAAGTAGAAAATCAATAGCTCTGTATTCCGAGGCTTTGTCTGCAAGGAGATCCATTGGATTTGAACCAAAGCCTGTGAAAACATTCAATTGCAGGGCTGATTATGCAAGTAAAAATGGGTTCAGAATCGGCCATCTGACTGCTGCTCTCAGTTCTCATGGTTTCGGTACACCGTCGTAGTACAATCCACGTTCATCTCAACACTCCGTACAGAATGAGGGCTGTAAATGAGGGTTTGCTGGTGATTCCTTGTTTGTGAACATCTATCAACTGCGACGATGGAGCAATTCATCCACCTCCTATATTTAAGTGCTGGAGGTTTTTGTAAAGGGCCTTAGGCTGTGCGACAGACAGTAGTGTCGCGAGATTTTGCCTGTTTAATAGGATAAAATGTAAAATGTAGCATATTCAATTGGTTTGAGAAAACTGTAAATAATTAGTTCATTTCAAAATAAGAGGCAATAAGCTTTCCCCTTTTTTCTTTTCCTCTGTTTGTGTGTGTGTGAATAATAAGCCTTTTCTTTGGTTTATAGGTTGTGTACCTGCATAATTAGATATTAGAAAATGTTTTCCAACGAGACAGATTAAGAACTCAGTTAGTTCTCACTTTCAACCTTTCCCAATCTTAAGTTAGAAACTCGGTTCAATTTCTTTTATTTTCATTCTCAAATATCTTCCATCGGGGCCAATTGTTTGTAGGATCGAGTACATTGCAGAGCAGACATTTTCAAAACATAGAGATTTTAGATTTGCTTCCGAGATACTTATATTATTATCCAATCAAAAGAAGGAATTTTGCCAATGTTGGATGAGCATGGTGATCAAGAGATGTGTAGGCACCGTTAGACGCAAACTGCTGGGAAATCAAAGCAGACTGCTTGGAAGGTGACCATTTTGAATAAATTCAAAAGCACTAATTTGATGTGAGAGAAGGGTCTCTGAAAAAGTCAAATCCTATGTCATTTCCCTCTCCTCCCCTTCTCATACACATAAAGAGAGAAAATAAAAAACAATAGAATATAAGAAGCTCGGTAAGCAGAATTGTCGACGAAGATCTCACAACAACCGGCCAGATAGCTTCAATTCATATGGCTACAGCCGCTATGGGACAATCAAGATCAAGGGTATTGGATTCCATTTCCACCCAAAATCTTGGCACATGTAGCTCTTTTTATTGATGAACCCAAAAAAATCAGAAAATCAGAACACACAGAAGAAAAAGCATATTTGGTTTTGAAGGAACGGCTCCGTACCCAGCAACCCTAGCTTTGCTCCTTTGAATGCCTCGGCCAATCCATATTTATAGTCTGAGGGTTTCCTTTGGGGGAAGAAAGATCATGGCCGTTCAGCCTTTTTCTTTTCTTTTCTTTTTTTTTTTGGGGGTACCAGGCCGATCTTTTTCCTGGCCCCTTCATTGTTACAGAGGGCACAAAACTGGGCCGTCTGCGCTGACCTTCAGTTGCCCAGGCTATCATAAAATCTATTCTTTTACTATTTTATATTATGGCCATCATATGTACAATTTTGCCCTCCAATAATTTTTACCAATTATGACCCCAATCAAAAAAAGATATAAGGGGATTTTGAGTTTTTTTTTTTTTTGAGAGAAATTTTTGTGAAAATACCGACATTCATTTCTCTCAAAAAAAGAGATAAGGGGATTTTAAGGGTTTTTTTTTTTTTGTGAAAATACCGCATTCATTTCTCTTCCATGTATTAGAGATAGATAGGGATTATCCAAACTCAATTAGATCTAAACTTATTAAAAAATCATCATTTTAGATTTATTAAAAATTTATATTCATCAAGAATTCAACAAGATTCGATTAAAAGATGCAAAATAATTCTATTTAGATTTACTAATATAAATATAATTTAAAAAAATTTAATAAAAAATAAAAATATATTTTTTTTATAATAATTGTACTTGATAATTATGGATTATATCTATTTTTTTATTTATATATATTTTTATTTTGATCTATTCATACTATTGATATTAACTTTAGGATAAATATAATTTATATTATTTCCATTGATAATAATTACACTTGACAATTATAAATGATATTTATTTTTTTATTTATATCTATTCTTATTTTAATCCATTTATATTATCTATAATAGCTTTAGAATAAATGTGAATTATATTAGGTCAACTCATAAATAATTATTTATCCATTTATATTATAATTAGATATTTTTACATTTTATAAATTAATATTATAAAATAAAATAATATTAATTTAAAATATATTTAAAATATATTCTAAATTTAAACATTTTTAATATTATTTATCTTATATAAACTATCACAATATTTTTATATATGTGATGATATTAATTTTTATATAATAATAAGTTAATAATAAAATTTATTATTCAAATAGTTTTAATGTAATACTTAAAAGAGATTCAAGACCTATTAAATATTTATAAGAAATAGGTGTGTATTGTACAAATTAATATAATACTCAAAAAGGATCCAAGATCCATTTACTATCCCTATAGGTAGTGGTTCGCTTTGGTTCAGTTCAATTCGATTCACATATTTTTTTCAAAGTATTAATATTTTTATAAATTTAATTTTTTAAAAATATAATATTACATTTAATTCAATTAAAAAATAATCTTATTAAAAATTAAATAATTAATTACAATAAATGATAGTAGAAGACATTTAACAATAACGATAATAGTAATTAACAATAGTAAATAATAATCAACAATAATTACCAACATCAATACTTAACAACAATAAATTTTAATGGCAATAATTATTGGTAATATATAATAAATAATAATGAATAGCATGTTGTGTTCAAAGGTAACGGATGAGCTTAATAATAGATGATATTCAATGATGATCTTCAATAATAGATAAGTGATAATAGCCAACAGTAATCAATAATAATAGATAATAATAAAATGATGTATTAATAATAATAAAATTTTAATGAAATTGTGACAAGTCAGTTTTAGTAAATATAAGATACTCATATTATGAAAAATATAAGATATTCACATCTAGCATTAGAAATATTTTTAGTAAATATTAGATTGAAAATATTATCAAAGATGTGAACAATCTCGAAATATTTTTTTAACAATTGCAAACATCATCTCTTAAGCTAGGTTGAGTAGAATAAAAAAATAAAAAAATACAATTTCCAATGCTTTTGGAGAAGGTTCGAGAAAATTTCGAGTCATTAGGTAGATGAATCATAAATGCTGCAAATATATATTTACAATCTGATAAGAATATTCTTCCCAAGATAAATTTTTTTGAAATTCGATTTTGTGAAAAATTCTCGAAGTAGAATTATAAAGTGAAAATGTACATGTAGTGAGGGTCATTCAAACGTGGAACAGAGCACCATTAATCATAACTTCACATCCGAAAGAATTTGAATTCTTTAAGTTAACCTATATTACGGAAACATGAATGCATGTCCATGAACGAAGATCAGGACCCTCGCACTATGCTTGCAGTTTTAGAATGGGTACCACTAAAGGGTATTGCTTGAAAACAGATAAAGAAAAATTCTTAAGAACAGCTGTAGAATGTGTCAATGAACAATCAATTAGCATGTGTTATGTATGGGGAGCCCCAAATAGATGAGCGTTTAAAACAGCTTCCTATGTATATTATCATCTATTGAGAACAAGCAAATTAGCACAATTTCACACAGGAATTTAAGTAAGAAATAAGTAAATTTGTGGCTTGCTACTTATTCTTAGAGGGGTTAACACTTCAGCACTTCGAGAAGCTCAACTACGAACTATCCAATACTAAGTAAACTGCTCATAAGCCACTGATTTTTGTTTAAGTGAGACATCTAGCAGACACCAAAAGTTTCGGTAATAACACCCTGCAACAGCAAGACAACATCATGATAAGGAGCAAGGCATTGTGGTGGGAAAAAAAAAACGAAGTAATATATGTCTGCATATATATTATAACTTCAAAATCACGGTAAGGGAATTGAGGTTGAGAGCATACCAATACCAATTCCATTAGCGTAGCTCAGTGGGGTTTTCTTTACGTTGAATGAGAGGAACACCGTCTTCCCTCCAAATCACACGCTCCTCACATAAAGCCTCTACCACCTCCACATATAAGCGGTGCTCCTAGAATTGGTTTGAGAACAGGAAGAGAAAAATCAACAAATTCCATCTTGTAAAAGTTAACTAAATCATCAGCCCTTTTTGTTGCATAACTATCTGTAATTTATCAAAGAAAATCCCGCTGAAATTCATAAAGGATTGAGACAGTTTATTGGTTGGTTCAAAATGAAACACTTCCATTGGGGATCTGGGGATTTTAAAGGGAGAAAAAAAATTTATTACCTCCCTGAGAACTCTAGCAGCTAGCTCCTCTGCAGTGTCATTAGCGAGCACAGGGACAACGCGCTGGGCAAGGATCCGCCCTGTGTCATAGTGTTCATCAACGATATGAATTGTTGGACCTGAATATCTAACCAAACACAAAAATCACCCAAAGAATAGTCAAGAAGCAAATATTGCCGTACTAAAATTATAACCACATAGGTAAAAGATATTTTATGACTAGCATACCTTGCTCCGGATGCAATTACTGCTTTATGCACCTTCATGCCATAGTATCCCTTGCCTCCAAAAGCTGGAAGAAGTGATGGATGAATGTTTATTATGGATTTTTCATATGCCCGGATCAATTCCACCGGTATGAGTTTGAGGTACCCAGCTAGAAGGATAAAATCAACCTCGAATGTCCTGATGAAGATGGTGTCTGATATTTTAGCAATAAAATTATCCTCATATTCCCTTGGATGTTTGTTTTCTTCTCTCCCATTTTTGGAGAATTTATTGTTTTTGTCTTTCTAAATAAACATTCGTGTAACAATTATTATATAGTTTTGAAAAACAATGCACAGACACAAGTCAACAAACATCCAATGCCATGGAAGTACAAATTACTGGACCAAAAGTCTGATGATAGATCCATCTATTACTATTATTAGTGAATCAGACTCTAGAAAAGGTTTCGCAGATTCACAAAAACATATAAGTTGTGTGCAACTGCATCGCTAAGAAAATCATGGAAATATCAAACCTTAGTGTATCAACGAGGTCGCTTGGAGATAGTCCATGTGATTCATCCTTTGCTTTAGGGTACACAATGAGCGGGATGCCATTAGTTCTTGCATACTCCGCACCTCCACAATCTGCAGCGTAAGAGAGGGGTGGGAAGGAAAGAAAAAGAAAAACATGAAGTCAACTAAGAATCAAAATCAAAATGAAAGATAAATGAAGATATAGTAGCAGCATTCTAAGTTCTCAGAGTTTCAAACGCATGTGTTTAAAAATACTGACTTACGGGAAACGAGCTTCCCTCTGGCACAGGCATAATCTATGAAAACAAAATAAAGCTAAGTATCTAGTTTTAACACTCTTGTCTGCTAGACATACTACTCTCGAATTGTTAAGCCACGAACAGACTAATGATATTGAGAGTATAAAAGACAAATCAATGGGGCTACTGACAAGGTATGAGAAACAGCATACCTTTTTTATTTGTAACCAATACAACAACGTCTCCCTGAACTGATCCCCGAAGGGATGCCTCGTGAATTGAACGGAAGTTCGATCCTCCACCAGACACAAAAACGGCCAGCTTTTTCCGTCTCACCTGAGCTCTTATCTGTTCCTCTGCATCAGTAACAACCCTCGCTTGTTCTGCTGCATTACATCTTATTCTCTTCTCGGAACACACTCTGTATGTAATAAGACGACAGGCCCCACATTTCTGTGAGTGAACAAAATGGATGGGGGAAGACGAAGGCTCATGAGGTAACTTAAAAGAGCATGATTGCTTTCCAATTCGAATAGATGGGACTGCTGATTTTAGGCAAAACCCAGAACGAATATTTTGAGTGTCCATTGATATTTTGAACATTTGTGACTAATTATATCAAAACAGCAAAAAAAAGGGGAGAATTCACGAATGTTGAGGTAGTTTGGACTCTTCGTTCCGAATCAGGAACGAAAGCCAGGTGTTTAGCAACAATTTCAGTTTTGCTTTCGAATGGAAAATTGTAGCTTTCGAACAACAAAGTCTACCCAAGTTTAGAATTTTGAGCAGAAATCTGCAAAGTCCGCGAGGATTCGCAGAAACAAAAGCAACTGGAAGCGTTGTGGGTGCAGCTTAGAATGAAAGCAGGCCACCAAATTGTTCGCGTCGGAGTTCAGAGCAGCCGATTAGGGCTGTGTGCTGCAAAAGAGATTGGGCCAATCAATCCACTGAATAGTGGGCTGTAGTTTAGTCCCGATACTAGATTAACGGCCATGGCCCAAAAAATTACAAATTAACATTGGAAAAAAAAATTGGCGTTATCCATTAAGGAATAACGGTAATAACTTTTAAATTTTTCTTAATTTATTTTTTATTTTTATAATTAAATGAAATGTCAAAGGGTATGTTTGTTTATTATTTTTAAAAAAAATTATTTTTATATTTTTAAAAAATAAAACTTCTTATTTGGAAAACTAATTTCATAATTTTTTTAAAAACTATAATTCTACTTGTAGATATTATTTTAACTTTTTCTTTGGGTGATTTTATAATTAAATATAAATTTTCCTTATTTACTTCACCAGATACTAACTATTTTTTATTTTCATTAAATTTAAAAATAATTTTGAAATAAAAAATAATTTTTATAAAAATTAAAAATATATCAAGCCCACCATAAGATTTTGGATATATATAATCATGGGGAGACCGAGACAACTGTATTATATGTATAATGATAAAATCAGTAAGAGGATGGTGAATGAATTTCAAGGTTTGTTTGTGTTAATGAAATTTTTTTTAGTAAAAATATAGTTATAATATATTATAATGATAAAAATTATTTTACTTCTTCAATATTAAATATTAAATATCAGAAATGTAATAAAAAATTATATTCTTTATTTCAAGCAGGAAAATTATTTTTCCATAATCATATAATTAAATATCATAATTTTTTTATTAAAATACATATATGACATGTCACTCTTATATATATATATATATGAGATGTTTTAATAAAAAAAAAAAGCCCTCCTACTAAGCTTAAAAGTTAAAATTACCGTGTTATGATCTATTTGATGTCACAGGACCTCCAACTACAAGCCAAGTTCGCTTGTCATGCAGTAAAAGAAACCGACAATGAAGTGGAGACAGAATTTCTGCACTTGTCATGTGAAGTGACGAAAGTGAGTAATAATACAACACATTGGAGTTGTTACAGTGCTGTAAAACGCTCCGTCGCCACCAAAAATGTATAGATAGGCAGACCGCATGGAGTGATTTTCTTTTCATTGAAAACTATTTTAACTCATTCTTCTTTAGTTGATAACAGAACTGGAAGAGGAAGATCAGAGCATTTAACTTAAATAATATTTAATATTTTTTAAAGATTTAGTATCTTTCTTTACATCCAGAATTCAATTTGTAATTTTTACATCTTTACATTCAATGCTTTAACCCCTTCTACTGTTATTAAAAAAAAAGCAACCGGCAGAGGGAATTTTTTGAACTTAGAGAGCATCTCTAAGCAAAAGCCAAGGAGGGGAAGATCCCAGTGCTCTTGGTATGCGGTAGTATGAAACAAACGGCTCAAACTAGATACGGATTCCATTTTTGACGAATAGATTTATTTATTTTTAAAAAATTAGGCTTAATTTTGAAAGTTTTAAATTTGTTAAAAATTAACACGAATTTAGATAAATTTGTGAACTTTAATTAGAAGTGTACGGATTGAGTAGACTTTGCTTAATTTATGCCAGTTCAATTTTAAAGTTTAAATCTATTAAAAATTCACATAAATTTGAACATATTTACGAATTTAAATCCGTTTAACACCCTTGTTAATAATTATATTAAATTTTAATTAATTTAAAATCAAATCAAATTGATTTTTTTTTAAAAAAAATCCCAATCTTATGTCCAAAAGTTTACTCAGAAGACTAGAGGGTGGAAGTTCAATGTATTTTTGTTTTGATTGATTTTTCCTAATCAATCTTGTGGGGTATAGTCTATTGAGAATCGTGAAGGTCTTGTTGGAGTTTACAGTTGAAATCATGGATGAGCGTACCATCTATGTTGCGGAGAAATTCTGGATTCTATTATCCTCAGTCATATTTAATTTAATAAAGGGCGAGTGATGATTAATTTTTATGATTTTTAATATTTTGACATTTAATAAGAGTAATATTGTGAAGAGTTCTTATTTTTGAAAAATTAAGTATTTTTATTATTAAATTATTTTTAAATATAAATTTTAATATAGTAAAAAAATTCAATAATAAAAGAACTTAAAATTCTCCACAACATCATCATATATAATTAGGAACGTCATATGATAGTTATAATGTGTGAGAATCTGTCGAAAGGATGAATTTACGACAATTGAACATAATCAACGGTTCCCTCAAACTGTTGTTCGACAAATAATGTTCGAGACAATAGATTGGAAGTGTGAATTATTAAATTTACTTTAACTTCTACACTTCGCTTTCCAGTGAAGATTTTGCCTTTTTACTTAAATTATTACTCTATGAAATCATAGCTAATGATGACAATGGGGACCAATATATTCTTCGAGCTTCAATTTTGCCTTTAATATAGGCAGTGGGAAGGAAGGAAGGAGGTGAGTGGTGAATTATTCACTTAAAATTCTCCAATAAAGAGATGCGATGCCATTTGTTATGATAACAAAAATGTCATGATGTTATTCCTTGATGATCAATTTGTGTTTCCGTCTGCAGTTGCAACTTCATCTCTCTATGCATCATATTTTCTGCTGCTTCTTTTTTTTTTTTATGGGACCTGATATCTTTGGGCAGATAGAGACAACCCAGATCTGCAGAATCCAGGTTTTGCTAAAGCTTACAAACCATGATATCTATCTTCCCAATTTCTAAATTGGACTGGTCATTTTATCTTCCTCCCCAAGTAAAAATTATTAAATTTCTTTTATGAACTAGGGAAATGAATACTGACACGAGAAAGTTTCAATGTCTATGGCCTTGTTTGGTAAATAATTTTTTAAATAATTTTTAACTGATTTGATTAAATTCAGCTAATTAACTTATGAAAAAGTTAATGTGATTGTTTGGTAAGCAGCTGTTTTAAACAGCTTTTTCGTCCATCCCCTCCCCCCAACAGTTGATTTTGAAACGCTGCTAACAGTAACGTTTTCAAACAACTGCTTGGTTACTGTTTCGGACAATGACACAATTGTCCTTGCTGCTTTTTTATTTTTGTTTGTCTTGATAAATGCTGCTGCCTTTTCTTCCAAAAGTACTCCGCTGGTGTTGCGTTCTTCTTGATAAAAGCTGCTGCATTTTCTTCAAATGACACCCAAAGACGCAACTTCGTATTTTCGGTAAAATACCCCAATTAATAATTAAATTATAATTATAAATTAATTATTAATTGAGATATTTTAACTATTAATCCATCATATTATTTGTAATCTTCCAATATAAATAGTTAAATTATAATTATAATTATAATTATTAATTTTTATTAGTAAATTTATTTGTTATAAAAATACATTAATTTAATTTAAAAAATATTTAATTTATAATAAATTATAATAATATATTATTTATAAAAATTTTAATTTAGCAAATAGTGTATAAAATTTAAAATATTAAAATAAAAATATTTAAATAATTTATAAAATATATTCATACCCTTATATGTCATTTTACATACAAACAGTTAATCATAAACAACTGATTTTACCAAACGCTCTTATTCAAACAGCTAATGCAATCAGCTAATGCAATCAGCTATCAGCTAACAGCTAATTCAATCAGCTAACAGCTAATTCAATCAACTAACAGTTACAGCTATCAGCTAATTGTCAAACAAGCCCTATGTCTAGAATAATTGTGATATTTTTTAACCAAAAAAAAAAAGAATAATTGTGATTTTTTTTTAATTATGTAAATTATTTCCATTATACACGATTATTAGTTTCTGCATTCACTTTTCAAATTTATTTATAAGTGGTAAGTTGCGCAAACATCTTTCTTTTGAATATTTTTCATTTAGAGGGTATTTTAGTTATTTAGGTGAGGCTTGTTTGTTCAATACTTCAACGTGAGTACAAAAATACATAATTAGAGTTCTTGCATTGGTTAAATGCAATCACCCTAAATTGAAAAGGTAATTTTGTATTTTTTTAATGTAAATTTAATACACTACTTGAAACTATTGGTTCTTGGACAGGTGGACATGTAATTCTTAAACATCTCCTACTACCAGTTCACTCAAAAATCAAACAGTTAAGTGATTAAAATTTTAAATAATTTTATTTAAGAGGTTAAATGTAGGACATTGGTTATGTCTATCTCTTCTCCCTGAAATTAAAAAAAATAAAATAAAATAAAATTTATCGAATTAAACCCACTTTTCATAAAACATCTTCTTTATGATTTACCTAAACCCTAAATGTAGGACATTGATTGTGTCTAAGGATTTACCCTAAACACTTTTCATAAAACATCTTCTCAAGGATTTAGAATAATAAAAAATATTTCATATATTACATATTAAATGAAGATAGTTTGATAAAAAAAATAACTTTATCCTCATAAAGAAGAAATTATTTTCTATTGAAATAATTTCTCAAATGATAATGATAATGTGAAAACGTATTGTGATAATTCAATTAAAAGACGTAATAAAATTAACAAAGATATAAAAAATTTAACGTAATCCTACTTTTAATTCACTCCGTATGTAAAGGCAAAAAAAAATTCATTAAAAGAATTATAGAGAAAATATAAAGCATTTAATTACTCTTAAACTCCCATTTAAAATAATTCACAAATTTCCTCTAATCAATGATTCAATTTTCCACATATGATATATGTACTTTTCACTTTCAACAATAAAAAAAGTAAGAGTTAATTATGAAATCTTATATAACTCTCGTGGAGTTAAAAATTCAAACTCCATCACATCTCTCTTCTCACAAACAAATCTTGCATAATACAACTATTTATAATTTAAAATCATTGCTATAGGATAAACTATCTTGATTATAATATTAAATAATAAAATTTATAAAATTATATTAGAATCTTTATTTAATCATAATTTAAACTTAAACAAAATGAATACAAAATTAAGAAATTATTCTATTTAATAAAAAAGAATTTATTTTAAAATTTTAATATTTTCCTTCATCATATGATTCTAAATATCCAATTTTTAATAATAAAATATGAATATAATATATTATTTCCTGATTTATACAAAAATATATAAAAAATATTTTTCAAAAAGTAAATAAAATGTGGATGTGTGTATCATCTAAAACCAAAGTGATTAATTTAGTCCAAAATTTTTAATTTAAGTAATATTTAATATTTTAAAGATTTTAAATATTTTTATATTTAAAATTTAATTTTTAATTTATATATATTTAATGGACTAATTATTTTTGTTATTTAAACAAAAAAAAGGTTCCAATGTAATTATACGCTCATCGGTCCACAGATGAGAGTTCAGGTCGGGCCCTTCAGGATGCTGAACCGAATCCAATTTTCCATCTGCTGGCAGCCGGTGTTTGGCTTGTCAAGTGGGGTTTCGGTACTTTCAATTATATGCCGCTCTGGTTTAAGGCTGCGGCCAATTGAATTTTTGGAGGCTCTGTCAGATGAAGACAGAAACCGTACCTGCCAATTATCAATTGCGTCTGAAATTTCGAACCGCCACAAATGTACCATCTGCCAATTATGTCACAAGCATCCTATGCCGCCATAACTTCAAGCATTACTACTTACACAGTTAACTAATAATCAATGCAGCTTCTCGGTTTAGATTTATGTTACGCCAAAGCAGCATTATATTATAAGCAGTTTGAATGATATTAGTGGCAAACGAGGTTGGTATAAATGGTTGAATTCAACTTTTATAATTAAAAAGTTTTAGATTTGAATTTTATCATTTCTATTTACTAAAAGATATGTAAGTTTCATTGTAATTTCCGTATAAATTTAGTTGAGATTTAAGAACATTTCCTAATTTTGAAAAGGGAATATCACCCCTATTCCTAAATTTTTCTGAAAAAAAAATGATATTAATCTTGGTTCTAAACTTATATGTACCATGCAGATAAAAATTTTGATTCCCATTTATAAATAAAAAATTCATGAAATTTTTCTTAATATAACTTAATCATTTCAAACATAATAAATCATAAAACATGTATTTTAGATTCCCTCCATTTGATTGATAGGACTCTATTAAAATAAGGAGTAATATCAGTCGTTGATAAGAAAATAAAAAAATAAATTTATTATTATTTATTAAATTTCAAACACTTAATTTTATAATCAAAATATTTGATATTATGCTTTAAATTTAAATTTTGATGATTCCTGAGTTGCCATATCCGAATCCGATTGATAAGAGTTGCGGAAATTCGAAACAACTAAATTTTTTCTTTATGAGAACCAGAATTGCACACGTCATTTTAATTATGTAATCAATATTCCAAATGTTACATTATGATTATAACTTAAAATTTGTATATATCATCAACTCAAATGAATACCATTTGTTACTTTAGAGAAGAGAGAGAGAACGAGAATATATTGTGGAAAATCCTACCGTTGGATTTGAGGTTCTTACCTAAGATGTATAGACATTAGTCAACGAATCTCATCTCAACCGTATATGTGGAGATTTGTCCGTAATCCGCGGATATTGCTGAAAATAAATCTAATCTAAAATATCACTTTAAAAAATATGAAAATATTCACCACCAATTAAAGAACTATACGTATATATTCAATTGCCCTGAAAAATTGACAGATCAAAAGGTGATATAATATAATATTCATTCCAACTTCTACCAGTTAACTTCGTGAAAAGCCATTGCTACTCCTTTGATTGGCAACTAACCCATGATTTGGATGGGGAGATAATTAACAGGGGAGAGGAAAAGTTTTTAAAATTTAAATTTGAGAGAAATTATAAAAGAAAAGGGTTTTAAATTTTGAATTGGTAAAATTATTATAACCCAATATTTTATTTTTGTATTTTTTTCATTTCTTTCCATCTAAATAAAGAAAGAAGTTAAATTTCAAAGTTTGTTTTCTTTATAAGAGAAAATTGGAGAAAAAAAATTTTAATTTTGATATATAAAAATCACATTTCTCCTCTTTCCTTTTTCATCAAAACCAAACACGAGAAAATTTTAAGTTATAAAATCTTTTATTATTTTTTTATCAAAAGGCTTCGGTTTAAATAATATTTATTATTTTAAATTTTTAAATATTTTATTTTATTTAAAAATTAATTTTTAATTTATATACATATATATATTTAGTAATTTAACCATTTCATTCATTAAAAAAAATACATAATGACTGTTTCTTTTTCTTTGGTATAGGAGGATACAATCAACATTTTGAGATTACGTTGGATTGGAAAAACAAGACCAGTAAAAGAGCCAAAGGTTTATTAGATTATGAACTTATTATTATGAACTTATTTGATAATTAATTGATTCAATTAGTTGTTAGTTAATTTAATTAATTATTAATTAATTTAATTAATTATTAATTAATAGTTTATTGTATTAACTGATTTGACTAACTGATAACATTATCTATTTAAGTGAAAATTTTGATAAAATTAACTATTTTTTATTAGTTGTTTACATGTAAAATAACATATAAAAATGCATATATATTTATAATTTATTTAAGTATTTTTTTACTTTAATAATATTTTAGATTTATTATATGATTTATTTTTAAAAAATATAGTAATTTATTTTTAAGAAATATAATAATTTATCTTTAAATAATTTTTTAAGTTATACTTGCTTTAAAATATGATAAATTTAAAATATAATTAAAGATTTATTATATTTCCTAAATTATTATATTTCTTAAAAATAAGTTATTGTATTTCATAAATGCTTTATAGAAATTGATAATTATTATTTAATAAATTTATTTAATCTTTTTTTAGTAAGGATATAAATGAAAATGTATATATTATTTAAGGATAATTTTATATTTTTACAAATCGATTATCAATAAGTTAATTAAAAATGTTAGATTTACTAACTTCTTTAAATCAGCTAATTGAATAAGCTGTTTATCAAATAGTTAAATTAGCTAATTAACTCGGTCAAATAGTTAAATACTATTAAATCAGCTAAAAGTTCATCAAAAAACTCTTTACCAAATACTCTCTATAATTATAAGGGTAAAAATTTAATCTATTTTCTGTATAAAATATTTTATATTATTAATAAATAATAAAATTATAGTTTCACAAAAAAAATAAAATTATATAATACTAAAAAATAATAATTATAAATTTTTATCAATAATGAAAAGTTTTTAATATTTTTTTATTTTTTCATAATCTAGCAATATAAAAATATGTGAGAATATAAAATTATTTTATATTAATATAAATTAAATTTAAATCCTAATCATAATATAACTTCCATAATACACAAATTCTTCTTTCCCCATTCTCTTCCTTCCGGCCAAGAGTATATTCACGTACTTATCCTCCTTCTTTAATTCTCACGTGTTTCTTTTTGTCTTGTCAAAATTGACAACTTTGTAGACTCGTGCTCATTTAACTTGTGTATGATATTGCATGCTCATGTAAAGCATTTGCTTTGGGATGATGGGTTTCCGGTGACTAAGACTTCGTTTTGCGTAATAAATAAATTAACTTATAATTTATTAATTTTATTAATAAGTTATAAGTTAAAATTTTAAAAAATATTTTTCGTATTAGCTTATAAATTACTCCAGATAATTTATAAGTTATTTCAGGTAACTTATAAGTTTTGATTTAAAAAATTATATAAGTTCCATTTCACGCAACTAATTGATAAAATATCTGATAGCTGATAACTTATAATTGATAACTAATAGTTAATAACTTATAACTAATAACTGATAAACTAACTAAAGTATTTCGTAAAATTAAATATTGAACTAACTAAAATTGTAAAATGATATAAAAGAACATATTAATAAAAATATATATATAATTAAAATAATTTTTATTTATTTAAAAATAAAATTATATTAATATAATTTAAAATTTTAAAATAAAAGTATAGTTTTTAATATTTTATAAATTTATATATTTATTTACTTATATAATTTTTATTTTATTATTTATTATAAAATTATAATTACTTAAAATATAATTAATTATATTTTATAAAAATTATTTAAATTTATATTATAAAAGGTATGAGTTATAAATTAATAAAAAGAATAAGGATAGATTTGAAAAGAATTTAAAAAAAGAATAGCTTATAAGTTAGCTTATAAGTTATAAGTTACTCTAAGTAACTAATTAAATCAGAGCTTATAAGTTACTTGAAGTAACTTATAAGTTAGCACGAGAAATATCTTTGAAAACTAACTTATAATTTATTAATCAGGTTAATAAGATATAAGTTAACTTATTTGTTGTGCGAAACGGAACTATAGAGTAACTTATAACTTATAAGTTACCCCTTTTTTAAATTCTTTTCAAATCTATCCTTATTCTTTTTATTAATTTATAACTCATTCCTTTTATAATATAAATTTAAATAAATTTTATAAAATATAATTAATTATATTTTAAGTCATTATAATTTTATAATAAATAATAAAATAAAAATTATATAAGTAAATAAATTTATAAAATATTAGAAACTATACTTTTATTTTAAACTTTTTAATTACATTAATATATTTTTATTTTTAAATAAATAAAAATTATTTTAATTATATATATATTTCTATTAATATATCATTTTATGTCATTTTGTAATTTCAAATAATTTAATATCAAATTTTACGAAACACTTTAATTAACTTATCAGCTATCAGCTATCAGCTATCAGTTATAAGTTATTAATTATCAATTAACTTATCAGTTATTAAGAAATTCATCAGCTATCAGCTAATTATGTGAAATAGAGCTTAATTTGGATAATATATCAAAGGTTATGAGAAAAAATTTTCTCATCTTCAATGTATTAAAAAAGGCTATAATTTGCTATTTTCTTTTATAAATAAAAAGATTGAAAATAGGAAATGCTTCTTTTATTGGCACATTAATAATAAAAAAAATTACTCTTAAAATCTTTGATATACTATCTTAATTCTTTATTAGTAAATCATGTCTAGCATATTAATCAATGAGTAACTTAATTAAAAAATATAAAATTTAAACAATTTTTATTTTAATTGAAAGGGGGCAAGCCTAAAGAAAGAAAAGAAAAGAAACTACAAGCAAATTCTACATAGGATATGAAGTCCAATTACATCATCAAAAAGTATGATAGGTAAATTTGTAAGAGTGTAATCCAGGATTAAAAACCCAAGGTCATTTTCCAAACTAGAAGAAGCCAAAAAATTTATACATTTATTGCCTTTATTATATGTGTGTGTGTGTGTGTGTGTATTGGAGAGAAATTTGCCACTCAGTTAAACAAGTATGATTTTATCCAACAAAATTGTGGTCGAATTCAAATTATATTATTAAAAAAATGTTGAAATTCTTCTCTCTAGACTAGAGAGGCCTTTACATTGCAAAATAAATATGTATTATATTAAATATAATGCTTTTAATTTAACATCCAAAATAACAAGTTGCAATAATTATAAAGGCATTTATATTTAAAGGGCCTTTAGCTTAAATAATATTAGATATTTTTTTGAAGATTTTACATATTTTTTTTCATTCAAAGTTCGATCACTAATTTATAAATATGTGCATTTAGTAGTTTAAGCACTATTATTAAAAAATATTTTATATTAGGGAAAAAGGATTGAGGATATATATATATATATATATATATATATATATATATATATATATATATATATATATATATATATATATATATATATATATATATATATATACGAAAGGAAGTTTAACCTAATTTGTTACATCCTCCTATAACAAAGAAGATACAAATAACATCACCTAAAAAGAAAATATTAAGAAAGATGGAAATGAAGTTATTACTTTAATCTGATAGTAAACAAGCAAATACGTCCTTGAAAATTTAAACTAATATCAAATTACATTTGATTTTCATTATAACATGAATTTAGTTTAGTCTCATGACATCAAATTAATTCTATTGTTAATATTATCGTTTATTTTCTCAAGTGAAATTTATTTAACCTTATTTTAATTAGGCGGCCTTGCATGTTCTTGCATGGATTTACTTACATGAAAATAAAAATTTTCATTTAAAAATAAAATAATAATAATAATTAAATTTGAGAATACAAATTCCTATCTAAAACATTTTGAAAATAAAATATTTTTATCTAAAATAAAATCCTATTAAAAACTCCCAATTAATACAAAATCTCAAATTCCTATTGCTAAAAGTAAAAGCAAACCCCACCTAAAATAAAATCCTTAATATGTGTTATCCTAACTCTAATTGAACAGGGATGAGGCCTTATAGAGACTTTAAAAACTTTCAATATGTGTCTATTGCTCTTAATAATATAATTGCAAAATACGAAGTACTATCCCAAATAATGGGATGTTCTATAATTTACTATTATATGGGTTACTTTTGCTAGCTAATTTTATACTTTTAGTTTCAATTGATGAGAAAATTTTCAAATCTCACTTCAAAGGTTTTTATTTTTTGTGTTTCTTATATATTAATGATGAAAGTTTGAAATTTTTTATTATTTAGTTGATAATCTTCTGTCTAAACCTTGATTTGATTATTCAAATTACAATTCATCTTAGCATTTAATACTATTATTTTTTAAGGCCAATGCTATTTGTTGCTACTACCAGCATTTAAGATACCTTATTTAGAATCTCAATATTTCTAAATTAGTTTATTAATGTTAAGGAATTAAAACCTAATTCACTTTGATCAAACACTAAAAGAAGAAGTGTATTTAGCAAAAAAAAATCGATAAATGAGTTTGCAGGCTTAAAATATATTTTTTAATTGGAACAACGTGCATATAAACATTCATCGCTAATTTTTTTTACTTCATTAAATTTTGTAACTAAAATCTAAATTCATCTATAAATTCATTAGTAAATTTATCAACAATTTTAGTGAGAAAATTAAAAATTTTTCTTTTTAAAATATTAATAGAATTAGTGAAAAATTTGGGCATGAAAATTAAGTTTTTTTTTTGCGATGAACTAAATTTTTTTCAAAATTAGTGATAAACATCTAATGATCTGTTACTAAAATAGACCTTTTATCAAACCCCAATGTCAGTCGCCTTTCCCCTCTTCCTTTCTTTCTCTCATCTTAAAATGCATTATTACTACTCTTTTACTTTATCATTTCTTCCTTTCTTTCTCTCCTCTTAAAATGCACCGTTACTACTCTTTCACTTTGCCACTTACTCCTCTTTTGTCGTCACCACCTTTCACCATCACTAAAAGTTTCTCTATTAGTTACAATAGCTTTTAATCAATGAGTTTTCTCCATTTTGTTATTTTTTATGATTTTTCCAGTTTAGGTAAGTTTTCAGGAATTTGGTTTAATATATTATTAAATCTTTATTTGCTTACTTTATGCTCTTCTTAAAAATATGGAACTTTTTTCCCTTTTAAATACAATTAGGCCCCAATCACATTTCTTACATTATATTTCTTGCCTTCCAATCAGTGTAGATTATAGGATTTTCATATTGCATTAAATATTTTGATTAGAAACTTAATTTTATTAAATTAAAATAAAAAAGTGTAAATTAATAGAATTTGAAAAGCTATAAGTGAAGGAGAAAAAATATTGATGTTTGTTAATTAAGAATGGAAAATGTAGTATTCTAAGCAAGCAATTAAGTGATAGTTGATGCTTTGTACATCTAATTTGATTGTATCCTAAGATACTTACATTGTCTTGATCTAGTTTACTTGTGTGTATCTCAATCTTCCTTTACTTTACTTATTTGTGCCAATAAATAACCTTTATGAGTTCTAAGAGTGTTGAATTTTTGTTAATGTTGCTTTCTATGTATGTATATTTAGGTTGTCTTGAAATATATTATGATATTATTGTGTTGTAAATTAGGGTGACTTTCCTTTTCCAAGTATTTGATTGCTAACGTCACTTCTATCAATGAACTTTTTTCATGTCTTTTATATCATTCCTTTTTTTGTAATGATGGTCATTTTATTTTGTGTACTATATTATGTGTTGCATTTTCTTCATAATCATTCTATTCTACCACTATGTTAAATTATATACCAGTTAAACTATAATTCACATTCTATCCCTTTCAGATTAACAATATGGATTAATTAACTTATTATGATATGCTATTATGATGTTATCAAGTGCCTTTAATATTGAAATCATTAAATTATTGTATTGTTATCCATACTAAAGGCAAATTAGTTTATAGCAAAATTATTCATTTTTCTTGAAGCTATGAATAATGGAATTGTTAAATCCAAAAAGAAGAATTAGTTTTAATTTATTTAAATATGTATCTTTTGGTTCTATCTGTAGGTTACTCTCGAAAATATGGTCAATTTAAGAAGCCTATTATTAAAAATTATACTAGGAAAATTTCCTCTAAACTTGCATATTTGCATGAAGTACTTAATGATAGAAGTAATCTATTTTTGCTTAGCAGATTGTTTATTTATAGATTAGATAAAAGTTTTATTTTGTGTTTAGTACATTAAAACTAAATGCAAGCTCTTTTCTTTATTGAATATCCTTTACTTTCTACATTATTCTATTTATAATTTTATCATGTCCTATTACTTTACTATAATTCATAATTTTTTGCAATACTACTTTTGTCCTATCACCTAATATCCTTTAAGTTTCATAATCACGAAAAAGGATCAATGTAGTAAACATGAAACTTAAAGACATATTCAATAATAAAACTAAAAAAAAAAAAGATATTGAAGATAAGTGTAAATTCATAATGTATTAAACCTAGGATATTTTAATACGAAATGAAAAGATTGACTCTATTTTGAGCATTTAGATAAGTTAGTATCTGATAAGTTACTAAATTAAAATTAATTCTAATGGAACTTAAAAAATTAAAAATAATTCTTTTATTGAATATTATAAGATATTATGTCATTATCATGCAGAAGTAGAACATTCACTTCCCTTAAGGGTAGTGGTTGCAAGCTTAGGGATTGCAATACTAGCTCAACCATTCTATCATCCTTGATCATTCTCAGCTCTAGCTTATCGACACTCGCCCATCTGTAGTTATCACTCTCGTCACTTAGGCAGGACTACACTCAACAAACCACATAGCCTCTCATCTAGTAAACCCATCAGCATATCGTCTAGGTATTAACCAAGTCGATCATAAGACTTGGGAGCATCTAGAAGGCATCCTATAAGTATTGGTTTATGGTAAATTATTTATTTTTAATTAATTTATATTAATTTGTATTATTCAGCATTTGTTGTAAATTTGCATTGTTATATTTAATTGTAAGTTAATTGTTGCATCTGTCCATTGTCCTATTGGATATATAACAAAGGTGATACAAGTGCACTTCATAAAGTTAACTCATGCCTACATTAACATTCCCAACGGTTTAAAGATAACTAGTTCAAGAAGTGGCAAGTATTTATTTATATTTAAATTTTATATTTTTATCTTGTATTTATATTTGTATCTGTATCTATATTTTAAATTTTAATCATTATGTATTTGTATTTAGATTTTAATTTGGCAATTATTAATATCTGACTTCAATTATTCAATATTTGTAAGCCAAGTACAAGTGGTTCCTTGAGGACATATACATGATAAAAAAGAATTTTACTCATAAGGTCATGACTAATTATAAATGCATGATAGGCTAGGTAAGGAAGGACTTGCTAAAGAAGTTCGAGTACTAGCTTGATGACATTTTTTAAGAACTTTAAGAAGAAGTAAGTTAAAAATGCTAATTTGAAGAGAAACTAAGATGTTAACAAAAAAAGGACATCTACTATTAGATAAAGCTTGCACACTAATGGTTTCATCTCCATTTGAGATCATAAAAAGGAAGATGGTAAGTTAAGTTTGAAATTAGTTTTAACATTGATTCATTCCATAACTAATTTTTATACCTTTGACATAACATTTTGAATAGCTAGCCTTAGACAAATCTTTACTAATAAGTAGATATTCTTATGCACTCACACTCAAGTAACTCCAGAGGGCACCTAATGATTCATAAACAAGAAATCTAAAAGAACCTAGGTAAGGTTTATTTTCCATATCTAATATGAATTATATTATATATTTTTCATATATCATAAATGTTCAACTTTCAAATTTAATTCTATAATTTTAGTACTTTAGAATGATGGAGGCGTGGTCTTCCTAAGCCTCAACTAATGGTAGTGAAGGTTCCTTATAATAAGTTGACAAAACCTTGTTATAGATGGAAGTAGATAACAATCAAAACAAAAAGGTAAGAATTATGACATGAGATTGAAAATGTGTAAGGTTGTTAGGCCATCATCTTTCATTGTTAGATCATTCTCATAACTCTAACTACAACTACTGCAAACCACCCTCGAGCAATAGAATGTAAAGCTTAAGGTAACATGAAAGAGGATAACAACCTAGAAGTAATAGTTTGCTACTATGTTTGATGTTATTGAGAACTACTAGCAGATCCATTCTAAAGGATAAAGGTGGGTGGCTCAGCACCTCAGTCACCATTGTCTAACGGGCATGAGTATTAAAGATGACTACCAATGAGATGTTGAGAATTAGACTCGTAGGCTTTAAGATTTTTTATTTTTTATTTTTTATACTTATATTGGATTTCATCATTTTTTATACAAACATAAGATTCCATTTTTTTTACATTATACAAATAAGATATTGACATTCAATTTTTATTTTATAAATTTTCACTCCTAATTTTGATTATTGAATGTATATTTGATTTTAAAAAAATCAATTTAGCACAATGTATTTGCTATTTACCTTGATAGAAAAAAATTAGAATATCAACAAATATTTGTCATATTAGCAATGGAATTATGAATAATGATGCCACTAATTTTACAAAAATCCTTAATTTAGCAACGGAATTATTTATCGCCAAATTTGAAGTTAGCTATAGAAATTTTGTTAGTAATATTAGGCTTAATGGCAAATAAAAATAACACTAATTCTTTCCATTATTTCATTTTTGCTTATCATAAAGCTACAAAATTAGCAATAGATACAAAAATTTCATTGCTAATTAAATTATTGATACTCATCATTCTATTAATAATTTTGTCACTAAATATTTTAACAACAAAATTTCCTAAATTAGGAACTAATTTTATCATCATTAATTTGTGCTTTTATTTTTCTTTTTTTGATGAATTTGCTCATTATTTGATTTACTGGTTGATTTTTTCAAATAAATATCCTTATTAAATATTTAAGATTTATTCTTTTATTTGAGAGCAAAACATAATTTAAAAAAAATAGCTTTCCAACTCAACTTAGTAATTTATATTTTTAATTGATTTATAATTAATTTTGGCAAATTTAATTGTAACTCAAGTTTTTTAATAAAAATACTAACAATAGAACTAATCTAATATCAAAATAAAAATAAAAGTTAAGATTAATTTAATGTTAACATAATTTTTTAGGACTAATTTGATATTAATATAATTCTAATGTTAATGAGAGGACCTATTTGATATCAAATTAAACAAAACTAATCTAAACTAATGTCATAATAAAAATTAAAATTAATTTGATATCATTCTAATCTTTTATGAACAATATTGTCGATTTTCTGCCTTAATCTACCCGATTGTAATTTCAAATATATTTTGTCAACAATGGGTAGCGGGACAATTTATGCAAAGCATTAAATTCAAGGAAATATTAATCTTACAAATTTAATGCATTGAAGATGTGGGGATAAATAAACCATACCCATGTGTTGTTTACGTGATGATACGGAAAAAATTTTATTCCTACGGTACATATATTATCAGGATTCTCGGAACTACTTATTTTTTTCTCATAAATTAAAAAATTAGATTTAAATTTAATTTATTTAATTATATAAATTAATTTTATACTGTCATTTATTTATATTTTGTTATATCATTAAAAAATTATTAATTTTTTTTATTATTGATAAAAAATTTTGATTAATATTAATTTTTTAATAATGTATCATCTTTTTATTTATTAATAATATGAAAAATTTTATGTTAATAATGAATTAAATTTAAATTTTTAAAAATTACTTCCTTAACTTTAAAAATTATTTAATTGAGATACCATGATTGCTGATTTCTGTTCCTACAGTATGTAATATTAGGATTTTCGGTACTATTTTTTATTATTTTTCGACAATATACAAAATTGTTCATTTAATTTTAAGATTTTATTTAAATATAATATTATAATTATTAATTAATATATGCACAATAAAAAGTGGTGCTAAAATTTTAATATTATGATAAAATTAGGATTTTTTTTGGTAACAAACCCACCAATAATTTCAATAGTTAGAGTGCATATATAGTTAATCGTTATTAAACAAAAAGTGTTGGTAAAATTAGGGGAAATGGTTTCCTCTTCGACATAGATAAATGTTATTTTTTATCATAATTTTTATATTTGATGTTGAATGCATAAAATGTTTTCTACAATTTTAATATTTTTTAATTATATTTCTATGAAGTTATTTTTCAACCAAACAAGCATACCTTTATTTGTGACACGAATTTTTGTCTGGTGTAGAAAATATATACTACATTCGATAAATTATATATATATATATTTCTAATAATTACTTTCTTATACCATAAAACATTTATTGATGGAAAAAAAAATCACGTACACAAATAACTTAAAAGAAAAGTGACAATAAGATGGATATAAGGTGAATTCTACTGTATTCAAAAAATTTTGAACTTTAAAATAAGGTGATGATGTTAAAAATTGTTAAATTAAAATTATTTAATTATATTTATTAAAATAATTAATTATAATTAAATAATTTTAAAATTTATTATCTCTCTCTAAAATGTAAAACCGTCAAAATACCTAGCAGGACGTGAATATAACAGAGGGACAAGTTCATGTGGATGGCAAAAGAAAGCGTAGGAAAGGCCAAGGAATTCCCACTAACCCCTAACTAAAGAAAGAGGAACTAACAGACCGCAGAGATGTGCAGCACATTGCAGACGATGATAATAGGGTGCGTCCATATTACATAGCGCCAAGTGTTTGAAGCAGACCATTCAAACACATGGGTCCCACCCCGTCACTGGACTAATCTCAAGTGTCCAACACGTACTATTCATTATTGGGTACAAGACACCCACGCTCCCTGTCCCGCGTCGCGCGTGAACACCTCCCTTATCCACGTCACCAGCTATTCGCTTGCTCATAAACTAGGATAATGCTAGCACCCTTCTTTGCATTATGCATTATGGACGGGTTCCTGGATATAGATTCGGTGGAAAATATTTTTTTATAAAAATATAATTATAAATTATTCAGATAATAGTATATATTTTATATGCTTCACGTTAAATGTGGAGAGTTATTTTTTTCATTACTAAAATTTTAGATATTATTTTTTAATTTTAAAATATCGATATAATATATTACTCCTTCATCCATATTAAAATGTATAAAAAAATTTATAAATAATTTTCCAAAAAATTAATGAATAATAATTAGATCAAAACTCACGAATTTATCCGTTTGATTACAAATTTCTACGGACTAAGTTTTCAAAATGGCAATTTATTTAAATGCGAGTCTAAGTCCCTTAATTCACATGGTTTTATTGCCGTGTAGGCCAATCCATGACTAGCCTGCATATTTATTTATTTTTTTATTTTTATTAAGGTTTAAATTCTCGATCTATGCAAAATTATACTTTTTATTTTTACTTTTAATTATGTAAGCTTAAATTATGAATTATTTATAGACTATATTTTTATTTTGTAAGTATTCTATAATTTATATTTTGTATGGATAGTATTTTTTAAGTTATATATAAATTTTAAATATATTATAATTTATCTATGAATGGATATGTATTACTTTAAAATATTTTTAAATTTTTTATTATTTAAAAGTGTAAAAATTAAAAATACTTTAAATTTTATAAAAAGGCACACAATCCAATTAATTTATTTGCAAACCCAAAGTCATTAGATTAGAGCCTCTAATGTGAAAATCCATGAAAGATGCAAGATAAAATGACCCAATTCACATAAGAGCTAATCTGCATGAATGAGTTAGTTTAGTTAGTTCAACAATTATAGATTTATGGGTGAATGTAGATAGTTAATATAAAAGTTATAATTATGTCTAAAGTTTTTAATTTAAGCGACATCAAATGTCCTTAACTTTATATTTTTTATTGTATTTAAAGTTTGACCCTTAATATTTACGTGTATGTATTTAATGATTTAAGTATTTTCAGCATTATGAAAAAAAAGTTATAATTATTTACATTTTATCGATAGTAAATAAATAAATATTATAATCTTGTTATTAAATTAGCCCATTTCTACATTTTTTATATAACTTTATTTTAATTAGCAGATAGGAGATTAAAAATTGGTATAAAAAATAACAAGCTATGTATTAATATAATTTTTTAGTACATTTTTCCATGTCACCAATTGTGGAGGAAAGGTGGAAGAGAAAAGAAAAGAAAAGCAATTATAAATTATTTTTTCAATTCTACCTTCATTTTTAAAATACATTGTTTTTATAAGTGAGTCTTATTTCCTCCTATTTATTATCAATACCATTTTCATAAAAAATTGAATTTTTTTAAATCAATATGAATTTTTTTTTTAAAATCAATTATTTTTATAATAACTATTATAACTTATACTACTAATTTTATTAACTTTAATAATAACTATTACTTACTCTTAATATTAATAATCATCACTTATTTTATTAATTTTATATAAAGTTTAATTTTGATTTATTATTAACATAAAATATTTTACATCATTAGTAATTAAAAAGAAGACATGTTATTTAAGGTTATCGATGTCTTTTAAACACATTAATCATCTTTATTCTCACTTTTCTGCAACCGAAAAAAGGAAACCTATTTTTCTTATGTTTTTCTCTTCTTTTTCATTTTTTAAATAAATATAATAAAAATAAATATCTTTTTTATTTTCCTTCTTAACTCATTTCTTTATTCTTATTTTCATTTTTCTTTTATTTCTTCTACATTCGAACAAATGTGTAGATTTATCTATTTTTAAAATATTCAGTTCATTTGACAAATGAAATCGTTCTATTTATGAGTTAGTTTCTTATTGTTTAGTTTATCAATCAAGGAATAGAATCACAATATTATTTGTAATTCCTATTTTGATAGTGATAGTAACAATAACAATTGTGATGATAATAGTTGTGATGGTAATAATAATAATAATAGCAATAATAATAACTATAATAATAGTAAAAATAGGCATTTTAAAAAAAAAATTATTAGGTAATGCCATCAAATACCTTATAAAGATTCAAATTGGAAGAATTTGTTGAAAGTAAACAATAGTAACAAATTTCATTACATGTAAATCAAATACTCATTATATGAATCAATTTTTTTTATATTTCATCTTCAAATCCTTAAAATTTTTCAATTAAATGCCACCCTAGTTTATTCTACAAGTAAAGATAAGAAACAAATCCATTAAAGAATTAAAGAGGTAATATAAAAAGCTTAATTACTCTGAAACTTATATTCTAAATAAATTCAAAATATCTTATGAAGCTTTCCTTTAAATTACAATACATTTGCATAAAATGTTCATTCTCAATACAAGTTTTCATTAAAAGAACAAAAGCAAATTGTAGGATTTTAGATACTCTCATAAAGATTATAAACACAAACTCTTTCACCTCTTAAAACTCTGCATAACACAATTATTTATAAGCTAATGGGATTGTTAGACAAGTGATTGCAATGCTTATCTAACAAGAAACCTAACTTGATTAGGACAAAAAACTTATCATAACAAATAATCATAAATTGATTGTATTTAAAATTTGGATCAAACCGTAACAAAATTTATATTAACAAAATTTATATTATTAAAAGTCTTCAAACTTTACGTCAAATAATTTACCAAAACTTAAACCATCTTCTCTGTGGATGAAAAACATCTTCAAAATTTTACTTCCAATGAAGCATTAACACTCAATATGTATATGAAATTCACTTCTTCTTTTTCACAAAAAGTCTTCTAATGGACATCACCATAAATACAGAAACAATGCTGTTGGTGAAATAGAATCTGGAATTGATATAAGACTCTAGAACTAATAAGTATTGGTACTTCTTTAACCAAACCCAAACCTAATGTGGAAATTAAATAAGACTATTAGAATTAAGGTTCACGATCTTATTAAACTTACACTTTAGAGAGTAAAGTGATATCATAATTTTTTATTAAAAAATAATTCAATAGTTACAATTTTAAAAATTACTTTTTAATTAATTATTATTGTCAAGTTCTTAGGCATTGGTTTTTTTTTTATCAAAGCTTCTGATATCCAATTTTATCTTTTAAAATTTAAAGTACAATATTACATTTTAGAAGAATCCAATTCACAAAACCATTTTGAAAATCAAGTTGTACATAAACTAAAATTAACACTCAACATAGCTAGAATCAAATCAATAACCCAATAAAAATAGGCTTTAATATCATTTATTTGGAAGTATCGATGCAATGAAGCGGAAGTGTGTTGATGGAATTCATTATCAAAGACGTAGTTAATAATAAGATACATATATTTAATGTAATTCAACTTTTTATTTATTCCATGAATGAAAATAAGAGACAAATCTCACATTTTAGAGGAACCCAATTTGCAAAACCATAGTGAGAATTTGACTTTGCATAAACTAAAATCGAAACTCAATTATGCTAAAATTAAACCAATAACTAAATGGAAACATGCTCTAATATTACTTATTTGGAAGCATCGATGCAATGAAGCAAAAGCATGTTGGCAAAGCTTAATGTCAAAGATTATTAAGATACATATATTTAACATAATCCAATTTTTTTTCATCTATTTCACTAACAAAAACAAGAAACAAATTCATGAAGAAATCAAAGAAATAATACAAAGTACTTAATTACTTTTAAATATATTTTTGTATCAAGATCTTCATCTAACATTTTGTACATTTTTTCACTAGTTGTGCATACACTATTCATTCTTAATACAAAATTTCACCAAACAAGTGAGGACTAATTTTAGGATTCCAAGTTATTCTTATAGGAATTACAGATACAAAGAGTGTGTTTGATAAAGAATTTTGTCATTAACTTTCAACTAATTAAGGTTATTTTAATTTATTAACTTGAATAATAAGCTATTATGTGTTTTTGGCAAACAACTAATGTGAAAAGGTTGGGAATTCCAACATTTTTAAACATACAATTCATTCAATAAGTATAAAAAATAAAAAATGCAATTAAATTATATAATGATAAAGCGTTCTACTCATTATTTAGATAAAAGTTCAAGCAAGAGTTGAACCTATACTCATTAACATATAATACTTAATCACTTTGCTATTAGATGTTCTTAATTACTCTTAAATATATATCTAATTTATTATATACTAAAATAAAATAGTTATTTGTAGATAATAAATTATTATTTAATTTTTTATTTTTTAATTTATATATAATTATTATAATATGTTAAAAAATTTGTTATATAATTATTTAATGATTTAAATTCTTTTCACATAAAAAAATTTATAAGATCAATTTATACACATATATAACACCCACATATATATACTCAAATAAATTATAAAATATACTAATTCTTTATATATTATTTTACATCTATTAATTTTATTAAAAATTTTTATTTAAGTAGTTGAAATTATCAACTAGTTAAATCAATTAGTATAATCAATTATCAACAAATAATTAATTGAATTTATTAATTGTCAGTAAATTGTTGAATATGACCGAACTCTCCATTAAGTTTTTATGTGATGAAGGACTAAACAAGTAATTACCATCAACATATAACAAGAAACTTAACTTATTAAAAACAGTTTATAATTAAAAATAATTAAGAATCAATTATAATTAAAATTTGAATCAAATCTTGCCAATAAAAAAAAATGAACATTGTTACTTCCCAAACAACTTTCGAATAAATTTTGCAGCTCTTCTAAGCACGCAAGTATTGGCCTGTGAAATCAACCAAACTTATTTAGGATCAGGATTTGATTGGTATGCTGAAGAAATAATAGATTAATACGTAAATAGATTTTATATTCACCAAGATTTTTAAGAAAAATTTTCTTTCTTGAAATACAATAAATATTAAAGATTTGTTTGACATATAATTTTTCTAAAATTAATTTCATTTTATTGCAATAGAAATGAGTTCACTTTATATATAAATAAATTCTATTATTTAACAATTTTGTTAAAAATAATTATTTCAATTCATTTATAAATAAATTATTTTATTTAAAATATATTAAAAGATATATGAAATTTAATTTAAAAGTAAATTTTGCTGATAGTATGATAAATATAATGTTAAAGATAGAGTAAATCTTTTATATAATATATTTTTAGGTCAAAAGAAATATATTCTATTGAAATACTTACCAAATTAGATAAATTTCTTAATGACATAAATATAATTAAAACAAAAATTATAAATGAAATAGAATAAAATCACTTTTTACTTAAAGTAAAATATAATTTTAAAAATTATTTAAAAAATGAAACGAAATCATATGTTTATCCAAGGGAAAGGTTTCTAACTTAGACAAAATGATTGTGAAGAATGAGGTACAAAGAATTCTTTATTTATTAATCATAATTCTTTTAACGAAAAAATTGTCACGTTAATTCTTCCTTTAAAACATAAATTATTAATATAAATGTTGCTAAATATAAAATTGATTTGCAACTTAATTTATAATAATTATTTAGTTAGTAATAAATTATTTTATTGTTGTAACTAAAAAGTTATAATTTATTGGGTAAAATGCAAACAATCCCTAAACTAAAGCTCGTTATCGTATAAATTTCTGGGAGTTTTAAAATCTATGATAACCCTGTTGAAGTTTTCAAAATCTGAAAATATCATAATTTTATTTAAAGAAATAAAAAATCTATTTATAATTTTTTATTTTTAATATAAAATATCAAAAAATAAGAACAAATTTTATAACTATTTGTGCTCTCATCTTTCAAACTTTGCATAACTTTAAGTTTTTATATATGATAAAGGACTCGTTAAACAAGTAATTATAATTATTATATAGCAAAGAACTTGATTAAAAAATTTATAATAAAAATTAATCATGAATTGCTTATAATTAAAATTTAGGTAAAATCTTACCTTTGAAAAAACAACAATGATACTTCCCCAACATCATTGGAATAAATTTTACAACTCTTTTAAGTACGCATTTTTTTTCCTTTTGAAATCAATGGGACTTGTTCAGGATTGGGATTTGTTCGGTATACTGACGAAATAAATGATTAATACGTGAATAGATATATATTTATCAAAATTTTTAGTAAAAAATATTTTTCTTGAAATATGATTAATATTAACGATTTCTAGAGAAGAAAAAATGATTGTGAAGAATGAGTTGCAAAGAATACCTTATTTATTAATCATAATTTTTTTTACTAAAATTTTTTAATGTTAATTCTCCCTTCAAAACATAAATTATTAATATAAGTTATGTTAAATGTAAAATTGATTTACACACTTAATTTATAATAATTAGTCATTTTGTAACAAATTATTTTATTTCTGTACTAAATAAGTCATAATTCATTGGAAAAATACAAAAAACCGTAGGTATGTAAAGCGAGGTTAAGATTTGCGGGCCTAGGCAGGCCCCCCATGAACATGGGAGAATCCAGGCTTAAAAAAATAAAATTTATTTTTATTACAGCACTTAAGCTATTAATTAATTTTTTTATTTTTAATTTTTAATAGTTCTTTGAGTATTTGAAATTTTTTTAATCTAACCCAATTTTTAATTTAATATATAATGATAATATATATATTTTTAAAAATTTATTTAATTAATTTATTATAGAAAATAAATATTTTTTAATTTAACTCAATTTAATATCCCACGTAAAATTCTTTTTTCAACTTTTAAAATTTAATTTTTGATCTTTGGTTATAACTTTCTAATGATTTAATTATTTTCAAAAGTAAAAGAAAGTACAAATTACTTGTGAATCTCTAATAATCACAAGTAATTTGATCACAAGTAATTTGATTTGTTTGAAATGCAAACAAATTTATGTGGGCCTAAGCTTATGTGGGCTCAACCTAACCCACCCATATGTCTTGTTATATATATATATATATATATATATATATATATATATATATATATATATATATATATATATATATATATATATATATAATCTTTTAAAGTTTATTATCTTATAATACCTTTAAAATTTCAAAATATATAAATAATTCCACTAATGTTAAAATTTTAAAAAGTTCAAAATTTTAATTAATGAAAATTAAAAAAAGTATAGATAGGCTACTTATGGTTTTATTAACCTTTTTAAGTATAATAAATTCAAATTAGTAATAAAAAATAAAAGAAATACATCTCTTTTTTTTCAAAAACAATTAAGATTCTATAATAATTTATTAAAAATATTTATTTCAATTATATTATAAATATATTACAAAATATAACTAATTGAATTCATATTAAAAATAATTATAAATGATAAGAATTATTAAATATCTATACACATGATTATAAGATCATGAGAGTGAACTTAAAAAAAATAAAAGAGAATTTTATAATATTTAGATTAAAAGTATGGATATACAACCTCAACTAATGACAATTATAATTATTTTTCATTTGTACTATTTTGTAGAATTTACATTATTTATTACCTAAATAATATAGTAAATTAAAAGGTCATTTAGTTTATCTTAGTAAGGTGTGAAATTCTATTTTTTTTGCCATTTGTACTATTTTGTAAAATCTACACTATTTATTATCTAAATAAGATAGTAGATTATGAGGTCATTTAATTCGCCTCTATAACATATGAAATTTTATTGTTTAAGAAATAAAAAAGAAATAATTTATTTGATTGATTATTATTTAATAAATTACAGAAAATAAGATTTCTTGAAAAGTCATACTTTTTACAAAATAAGAGAAGTTGCTTGCTTATCTCCGTTCTATTTTTTATATTATTTATGAATACAATAATAAGGTTATTCTCATTAAATTTCATTAATGACAATTAAAATTCACTAATTTGTATTATAAAAATATTAAAAATATAATAGTAATTTTATCAATACTGTCTAGGATTTTAAAGTTAAATAAAATAAAATATAAAAATTTACTTATTTGAATGTTTATATAAAAATTTATTTTTTAAAAAGTTCAATTTTTCATAAAAAATTATTTTTTTGTGCGAACTAAATTACTCATTAAATTTTCTTTTTGCCCCACTTTTCTTTTATATTTGAATCACACATCTTAATAAATTAGATATAATATTTTTTTATTTTCCCCATACAATTTATATACAATATATATATATATATATATATATATATATATATATATATATATATATATATATATATATATATATATATATATTATTTCTTAGTTTACATTCTGCCAAATTTTGGTTGGCTAGTGACATACAAAAAATATAAAAATATAATTATTTAGTAATATTAATAATAGTATTTCATATGTTCTATTATTAATGAAAAATTCTATATGCCAAAAACTCATGTTATTAAAAAAAAAGGTAAACATGATCACGAATCGTTGTCTTTAGTAAGATAATTTAATAATTTTTTATTAATATGATAATATATGATAAATAATAGTGTAAATTTTTCCTTTATAACATTAATAAATAATTTAACTTCCCGAGACTAAAAATTTATTTATTTAATACAATTTTTTATTTGAAAGTATTAAAATAATAGCAAAATTTTGTAATATCACATATCATGTTATTGAAAAATAATATAATTTCTCTATATTTAGTAAAACTTTTAGTTATTTTTATAGCTTAATGACTTAACTTCTTGTTTATTAATAACATTAAAAATGCATGATATTAATAATGTAAAATAATATATAATAAGTTTAAAATATAACTAAAAAATAAGGCATGAAGTAAAAATGAGAGCATGAATTTACCGTATCCTCTGCTATATCTGAATTTTAATTGATCAGTCATTAATGATGATTGATAATATAAAATTTTATAAAATAAATTTAAGATTAAACTTTACTTAAAATAATTATTAAAAATTACTTTTATCCTAATATATGACTTTATATCATATCTATTTAATTAAGTTTATTTTTTATCCAATTTATATTTGATTAAAAATTTTATATTTACATTTTTAAACTAATGTGATACTTATTAATTATTAAATATTTGATTACAAGAGAACTTATTTAAGTAAATAAATAAATCTAAAGTTAAATTAAAATTAAAATACGGTTCCGCCATGTTAATTTATCACCTATTATTATCAACAAATTATAGAGATATATGTAATGATTTTATTTCAATTTAATTAATACTAATTAATATATTTACAATTACATTTTTTCATTAATAATATAATAATTATATAGTTATTCATAATTATATAATAAAATATATAATAAGGTGAAGTTTCAGTAGAAGTCAATTAAATTCAATTATTTTATTAGTGTGTTGGATAATTTTGATTATGTATTGAATAAAATCCAAATTATATACTTAAAAATCGAGTTAAATGGCTTCTTAGTAAAATAAAATTAGTAAATAAATAATAATAATTATAAAATTTAAATAATATAATAATAATTAATTTTAAATATAATAATTAATTATCATATTTACATTAAATATAATTTATCCATCTTTTTTAAGAAAAAATAGGATTTAGGGAAGAGTTTGTACATGAGAAAAAAATATAAAACTCATTTACTAACTTTACTAATTTTGAAATTGTTATAAGAATTAATTATATTTATAAAAGTAATAAATCTTTAATTAGATATTTAATAATATTTTAGAAATTTTATTTATATTTTTAAATTATATTAATATTTGATTGAAAAATTAAAAAAGCAAAATTTTATTCTAATCTTAATAAGTGAAATAAAAATTTGAATAAATGAATATCATATGATTAAAAATGAAAAAACTTATTAATAATAAAATATTATTAATATTTTTGTAATATATATAATTAAATAAATAAATTATCAATAAAATTGTTGCAATTCTTAAATTTGATAATAAAAAAAATTAAATAATTAAAAATTTATTATTTACTTAAAATATTCATATCCCAATTTTTATTTTAGGAACGGTAGAATTATCCCAAAATAAATCCTCGTTTACTCGTGGAGTAGTAAATATTGTTGTCGTGAAAGAAGGGTTTGGGACAATAATTGTTTTCTTTTTTTTTTTTTCTAGAAAAATGATTATTGCACACTTCAAGCCTGTGTCAAAAATTGTGTGGCAAGCTTATATATTTTTCTGCCATAAAACCTCATCACGCCACCAAAGTCCCAACCTCTCTCTCCTCCTCCCTTCGGCGTTAGCTAGGAGTAGCTACGAGCTCAAACTAACGATTTCTCTTTCACTTTTTCTGGCTTTTTAACAAATATGAAGAAGCTCTACCGTAAAGGCACCGTCCATCCGTCGCCGCCGGTCATTTCCGACCAGTTGTCCTTCCTCCCGGCTAGTATACTCACTCTCGCTGCAGCGCTGTCCCCGGAGGACCGCGAAGTCTTAGCTTACCTCATCTCCTGCTCTTCTAACAACACTACTCCTCCTTTCATCAACTTTTCTGGCAACAATCCGAGGCGAAGCACCAATAAAAGCACCGTCCCAAAGGGTGGTTCTGTTTCTCCCTCTGGTGGTAGCGATCATCCTCCTCGGTTCAGCTGTAGCTGTTTTAGGTGCTATAAGAGTTACTGGGTTAGGTGGGATTCGTCGCCGAATCGCCAAGTCATACATGAAATCATCGATGCTTTTGAGGATTGGTTGGCGCAGAGCAACAAAAGCGGGAAGAACCGGAAAGAGAGGAGAAACAACAAAGGGGCTAATAATCGGTCTGGTGAGTTGAAACGATCTGATATGGGTTCCGGGAACAACGAGTTGAGCGAGTCGGAATCGGTGGCGGAGAGTAGCAGTAGTGGCGGCGACGCTGTTGGTGAAGGCGGCGGCGGCGGTTCCGAGGATGAAGAAAAAGGATCGGTGAGAAGGTTTGTGAGTTTCATTGGGGAAAGGATTTGGGGTGCTTGGGGCAGTGAAAATCAAATCAACTGAAGGATTTGAGAAGGAAGAAAACTTAAAGAGAAGAAATTAAGGTGGGTTTAATTAGTTTTTGCCCTTTCTTTTTAATTATTTTCCCCCTTCTCTTTGTATATTAATCACCATGCTGCAATGTATAAAAAGAAACGGCAGTTTGTTTTGCACCAGAGATGGATTGGTTTTATTAGTAATTAGTCAATCAGATCATATCCATAGAACTTAATTTTTTTTATTTGCTTCAAGTATATATTTAATAGAACTCCATCAATTTCAATTGAAGTTTGAAACAGGAAATGAGGGAAAGTTGTTTGCGACCTTAAAATGAGAATCGTGAGTTCTGGTGTTGTGTATTTTCTGTTGGATGATGATTTCAACGTCAGCCACGGAAGTTTTCAGAAATTTCTTTGCTTGGATGTTGGGACAGTAAAAATTTGACACGTTTTAGATTAGACTTTTTTTCTTTAAGATAACATTTTCTCAGGTCTTGGTCTAATACAAACTCAGTTTCTCAGAAGTTGCTAGTGAATTCAGAAATTTCATAAGAAGATGAAGCAATGACCTTTTGTTTTCAAACATAATTTTCGTATACTACGACTTGTACTTAGGATGCAGTTATCGGAAATTGAATTGAAATTTCTCTATGCTTAACAGTTAAGTTTGTTTGTTAAGGTAATTAATAGATCATCAATGAATTGTTTAAAGAGGCAATAAATATCGAATGCTTTCAGCAAAAGAAAAATTATTTATTGGATCTTTTACTTTGGCAAAAAGGTGAATATATATATATATATATTTCAGGAGGTAATTGTACAGAGAAAATTCGTAGACTTTTCATTTTTTTTTTCTGATGAATATATTCTTTTATTTTTATTTTTCTAATTGAAGAGATCAATATAAAATATGACTATAATTTTTCATCTCTGTGCCCTTTATCGACGAGATGGTAATTCTGCCTTTTGCTTATCAGCACAGTGATTTTTGTCAAGCATAACAAGTTGGAAAGATTGACAGGACGTCACCTGCCCCTGTGACGGCATGATCCCACCGCGTCTGGCTTATTTGACCAGGCAAACAAGATTCCCGATTCGGCGGGTTCTCAATTTACCGGACATGGTGAAATATGTGCAGTAAATTTTTTGTTCCTGTAGTAGTAACTTGCAGCTCGTTAGTGAAAGTTGCTGACACGAAGGTGGAGATCAGTGACTTTCATTACTACTAGAAAAATGCTGCACAACTCGAAATAACACTGCCGAATGAGAGCTGAAAAGCCAAATAATGCAGTGTTGCTGTTGGATGTTGAGTGGGATTTGGCAACAATTTTAATCTGATTTCGGGACATGAATTTCAAAATACTCCTCCGGGATATATAGCAATACTCCTACTACTATACGTGGGGAAAGAAAACTAGGGCAAATTACATCGAAGCCCTTTTTTTTAATTATATATTTTCATATTTGATTATTTTTTATTATTATAAAATATAACAATTTGAATTTTTAATGAGAATTCCTTTTTTAATTTTATTTTTAATGATTGGAAGATAATTTTTTAATATTTTTTTATAATTGTGTTGTTTTATTGAAAAATAAAGACATATTAGGTTTCTAGTTCCTAGATTTGGATATAAAAATATAAGGAAATAATTTTTTAGTTATTAGGAATGATATTGAAGATGAAGATGTGATTGTAGTTTAAAAAATTAATGTTAGATGGAAGAACAATCAGGAGTTCAAAATGAATAATTTTAGAAAATAAAAATTGTTAAATGTAGTTGAACAAAATTTCAGGGTGATTAATATATTTTATTTATTTTTTAAATATTTAAAAATATTAAAAATATTTATTATCTTAAGAAATTAAAAATATATTTATTATTTTTTAAATATTATTTCTATGATTTAAATAAATTATAAATTGTTAATTTTATTTGGTAGTTAATGTAAACGATATATTAATAAATTATAATTTACTTCTACTAAAATTAACATTATTTGTTACTTCTTTTTATATATTATATTTAAAAAGAAATAGAAGAAATAATATATTTTTCTAGAATATTATCCTAATCGATATGTGAAGCAATAGTTATACACGGAAAATGTGATTTTTTTCTCCAAAGATAAATTTTCATGAAACATTTTTGAGAAAATTAATTAAATATGTTTTTTAGAATATTGTTTTATGAAATTAAAATTAATTATATTTTTTATTTTATCAAAAGTAAAAATTAACGAGGTAAACTCTTATGTAAGAATTCACTTTTTAAATAAAAAAGTATGAATTTTAATAAAAATTAAATAAATTATTGAAATATCGGTAACTCAACATTATTTTAAGAACTTTAAAATTTAAAATAATATGATAATTTTAAAAAATTATTAAATTAAAATTATTTAATTATATTTATAAAAATAAATAATTATATTTAAATAATCTCGATTTAATGATTTTAAAAAAAAATTACTTGATTCTGAATTTTGATTTCTAGAAGTACCGTTACAAGGACCCTAAACAAGCAAACATTACATTGACGCTACAGAAAATAGAAGTAACGCATATGTTGAAGCAAAAAGTTATATATATATATATATAAAAAAAAGTTATCGGTGATTTATGTGCGGCAAAATATTTAAGTAATTTATTCGAATTTAGACACCAGTTTAATGGGTAGGTGTCACGATGAACGAGGTCGGCAAAAGCAAGGGCTTCGATTAAAGCAAAGGGCCAAAAAGTCGCACCAATCACCGATAAGCAATACTACAGTCCAAATCCTTTTGCGTTTTTCTCCACGCACCCTCTGAAGCTTTATTTAGTAGGAGGGAAAGAAACGGGAGAAAAAGAAATTTTTAAAATTTTTTTATTTAAATGAAGAGAAAAAATATAAAATATAAAATTTGTGATTATTATTTTTAAATAATTCAAATTTTTTAAATTTTTTTTTCAATTTTCTCTCCATTCAAATTTAAATATTTTCTATCCTTTATCCTTTAATTTCTCCTCTTCTAAACAAATTGTGGATTTCACCCACAAGAAAAAAAAAGAAAAAGAAATATTTACAATTCATTCTATTTTTTATTTAAATAAATATAAAAATATTAAATATAAAATCTATGATTATTATTTCTAAATAATTCAAATTTTTTAAAAAAATTATTTAATTTTCTCTCCATTCAAATTTAAAAATTTTCCCTCTTTCCTCCTCTTCGAATTTCTCCTCTTTCAAACAAATTGTGAATTTCACCCACAACAATTGCCCACCTCTTGGGATCTCGATAGCTCAAATGTTTTTGGTTGTTACTTTATCAAATGTATAATTTTGCATTTTAAAATTAGCAATTGTAAATTAAAATCTATTACTTTAATACAAAAATAATTTTTATATCTATCCTTTTCATTCAACCTGCGTCTTCATTTCTTTTAGAAATTGATGATAGACATTTTTCAAAAATGCTTAGTTGGCATCTAAATTATGGGCATTTCAAACCTTCGCAAGAAAAAGTAAATATAAAGAAGAAGATAGGGTTTATTAGTTTTTTATTTTTTATTTTAAAAAATAGATAAATTTTTCTGAGAATTATTTTTTATTTTTGAAAATTATAACTTTAAATGTATAATTTAAAAATAAAAATAGAAATATTTTTTAATATTTTTTAAATTTATTTTCCTATCTTAAATGCCAATTTGATAATTAAATAAAATATATTTTATTTGCAATACCTACCGCCCTCTTTTCTTTATTTTTTTAATCCAAAATAATTTTTAAAAATAAAAAATATTTAAAGATAGTTTTTGAGAATAATTTTTAAAAATATAAAACTATAAATATATTTAAGTACATCAATAGTATTTTTATTTTGGAATCATTTAATTTAATTTATACGAGAGACGTATTTTTGTAGAAAGTTGAACTACATATGAATTATTAAATATATAATATATGAAAAAAATTAATGTACGGAAGAAATTATCAAATTATAATTATTTAACGAATAAAAATGAGCATTTTTTGCTACACAATTTTGCGTGCTCTTTGCTTTTTGGTTTGACATATACGTATGTATGGCCATGCTTCTTAAATCTTAATGGATTAGTTGTTAAAAGGAATGTAACTCTAGCTAGGAAGTAGGACCTTCCCACTACCAACATCATTAAACTTCGGCAAATTTCTCTAGTTCACATTTAAGAAGTTTCAAAGGGAAACATTGTATTTCTTAATTAAATATCGGCATCGCTAGAGTTTCTTTTTACTTTCTAGGGATATTTAGCAGTTAAACTTGGGTATAATCATACCATCGGCATTATATAGGTCTCGAGGCACAAACTATTTCCATTATAAGGGCACATTTCTTATATTTACAAGTCACATGCACTCGCCGTTCATGATAAAAGAAATATTAAAATGATGACTTATAAAGAAAAGTTACACTGTTTTGATAGTATGAAAAAGGAAATCAGAATTATAAGCTAGAAATGCGAGAAGATAAGACAAATGGTGAAAGGAAAAAGTCATGCAGGCTGAGTTAGATCATGTGTAAAAAATTTAATCTATGATGGTCTTCATTTCCCACAACATGCGATGCCGCCCAAATCACCTTTTCTAACTTTACCAAATAAAATAATTAGGGTTCACCTCAATATTTGTGATCCAAATCTTTCTTTCTTTCTTTTTATTTATTGTAAAAGTGAGGTTTTACTTTACATATATATATATATAATTTTTAATTCAAATTTTAAGTAAAATAAAAATTTTAGAATAGTATTAAATATTATTATAATATTAATATATCTTCTAAATCTTTTTTTTAAATTATACTTAATTATAACACTAATGTAATTAACTCTTCTCTTATTGTACAATTATTAGAAGTGTAAAGTAATTGGAGGTGGGTAGACTAAAGTCTCGTGAGTTTATTCACATAAATCCATATTTTAAATGGTAAAAAATGTTTAAGCTCATGGATATAGCCACATTATTTTTTTTACTAGATAAAATAATTAAATTATTAAATATATACATATAAAAATTAAAGATTAAATTTAAATATAGAGAAAGATATTTTTACGGAATATTAGATTGAGTTGGATTTAAAATTTTTTTTTTTATAATTTATAATTGGTCATTTTCTTTAGTTTTGGATAATAGATTAATCAAAACATATTAAAAATTAAATTGAATTATAAAATGCCCCAAAATTAGTTAAGCTCAAGGGCAACTTGCATGACCTTGGGTTCATGTGTGCTTGTGTGCCTACATAAACTTACATTAAAAATGCCTTCTAAATAAAAAATCTGTGACTACCCCAGACCCACAGATAACTTGTAACTTAGGACTCAATTTACACCTCGAATTATCTTCGGTTACCCTTGTAAAGTTTTAGGATATAAGGGAGTTAGTAACTTTTTACATGAGAAAATTTGAAGTTTTTATAAAATACCTACAAATTTTTAATTATTTATATATATATATATATATATATATATATATATATATATATATATATATATGTGTGTGTGTGTGTGTGTGTGTGTGAGTGTGTAAACATAAAAAATTTGTGTGTGTGTGTGTAAACATAAAAAATTTCAAAGGATCGGCACCGCTATAAGTCTCATAGCTACCCCCATTAATATTAGGATTCCATATAATATCTTAAAACTTCTTGTCGTATGTTGTATGTGAGATTTTTTTTTTTAATTTAATTATCATGACATGGCCAAGTAATAATGGAAGGGAAAGTTACTAAGCAAACTTGGCCGATCTTTTTTTCGGACAATAATAGTATTGTGTGTCACATAGTTTGAATTAATGCAATTCCATGTATTTAAGAAAATTTAATTTGAATGATATTTGTGTATAAGTACTAAAAAGGAATGCGGAAAAGATTATATCTACAAATAATTCTTTTGGGTTTTTAATGGTAAGGGTTGGGTTGGACCCATCCTGGTGTTGTCAAATTCTGCATTCCACATGCAATATGCTGAAGGATTTCATTGAAGGTCCTGTACAATAAAATATTAATGAAAAATTAGCAACAAATTTGTAAGGATTATAATTTTATAAACAAGATCCATGTTTAAGTGAGCGACATTGGTCTGATAAATTGACTCGCGTGGGAAGCGGGTAGCTTTGGAATGCGTATCCGCGGGTGCTTCATGTTCGGCCAATCAATTTATTAAGGAGTAGGAAAAGTCTATCGTGCATCATTAATATAATAATATATTATTATATTATTAAATTTAATTATTAATTTATTTTTATATATTATATTAAATTTTAATTTTTTAAAATATAAATTTAATATACAATAAAATTTAATAATATAGTAACAACCTATTACATCAATAATATATAAAAGTTTCTCTCAAACAATGCTTTTACTTCCGTAAACATCATGTTAGTTAACGTTTCCATTCATTTTATCTTTAGCCTAAAATTATTTCATGAAAATTTAAAAAGTTAATTCATTGTATTTAATTTTATTATGCTTCTTTTATTTTTTATTATTTGATGCATTTAATTAATTTTATAAATATAAAAAATAATTTAATTTTGGTAAATTTTTTAAAATTATCCTTTGATTCAAAATCAAATTCTATTCCATTTTAATTTCTCTTTGGAATTTGTGGTTCAATTTAAATGTAAACATAAGTTTCTTTCTTTCTCTCACTTTATACACAAATTTCAATATGATTAAAAAGGGAGAAAGAAATATTGAATAAATTTATTAAAATGTTCTAAGATAAAAATATAAAATAATGAAATATTTATTAATGAGAAAGAATAAAAAATTTTAAAAAATATTTAAAATTTCATTAAATTTTTAAAATGACAAGAGATGAAGGAAGTACTTTTAAAAGTTATCTTCTATTTCAATAATTAAAATTTATTCCATCATTCTATTCACAAAGTGTAAAGTGGTTGAGAGTTGGCTAAGGTTTTTTATGATGAAAGTGTGGAGTAATTAAGTATTTGTTAAAGATAAAAAAATATAAAATTAAAAAATAAAATAATTAATGCTTCGTTAAATTTTTAAAAAGATAAATAAAAAAAGTAACAAAGAATTTATTCTAAGTGCAACAAATAAAAAGAGATATAGAAGGAGTAGTATGTTTCTATGAAATTTATAATATATAATTTTGTGAAACTTATTATCTATTAAAGAGAAATATACCATAATCCAAAAAAAAAAGAACATAATAAGTAGCCCATCATTAAAGATGGTAACTATTATATTTATATCTCTCAAATTTTATAGTTAATACTATTAGCACTTTATTTCTATTTTTATTATAATTATTCATCTCTTCATTTATTTATTACATTAAAATGAATAAAAATATGAAAATGTATTGTTCAATCTTATTTTATAATGTCAAATATATATTTACTTTTTGATTATATTTTTTAATATTTATTTTGTATCACAATGAAAGGAAAGGAGAAATAATTATATTATAAATAAAAATAAAAATAATGATATTGATTATAAATTTTAAATAATATATAATCATAATATATATAAATAAGAAAATAAATATAATATTCATTAAAAAAATCAAACATCTCCTGTTAATAATTAGACATAGAAGAGATCCACTCTTCAATCATAACCATACCTCTAGGAGTAGTATTACGGAAATTTTATTTTTTTTAGAAGTTGAATATTTTTTTAATTTTTTATAAAAAAATTATTCTTATTTGTTGCTTTAAAATTTTAATAAAATGTTAATTATTTTTTAATTTTATATTTTTTATGATAAATACTTTATTATTCTACATTCTCAATTAACCTACATGTATTTCATTATATTTTTATTTTTGATTATTTTAAAATTTATATATAAAAAATAATTTTAAAAAATTTATTAAAAATAAATAAATAAAATTGTTTTTGAATATATATAAAATTAATTAACTAATAATGAGGAATTGAAAAATTATTAAATTATTTTTTTAATTTCTAAAGAAATAAATTAAAATAAAAAATATAAATTTTAATGTATTAAAAATATTTAACCTATTAAAAAATGGAGGTTTCTACAGTGCTATGCAGGCCCTATGTACATAATCCAACCTCTGTTTTTTACACTTATCCGTAACAATTCAATCCAATAAACCATAAATCATCACAATTATGAGCCTCTCGACCGCTAATTACCCTACACGTGTCACACAAAACTTCACGCATTCCCTTGATTCCCGTGGTTTCGTCAATTTACTCTCATCAAGGTCTTTATGGCTTTATTGCTAGTAGAGCAGTACTTTTTAGTTAGTGGCTGATTCATGTATCTTCGCCGCTATATGACAAGGGACTTAGAGGCTACGTTTGGACGTATTTACTTTCTATAAAGTACAAAATTTATTCTAAGAGATAAAATATAATATTATAATTATTTATAAATAATAAATAATTATAAATTTAAAAATGATATTTTTATTTATTATTATTTATAAAAAAAATATATTTTATTCTCTTCAACTATGAGATTTCAAATTTTATCTCCCTGATTATTGAAATTTAGATTTTATCTCCTTTAACTTATAAAATTTAAGTTTTTACCCTAATATTATTAATTTAACGGTCATAACACTTAGCGGTAATTTTGTAAACGATCATAACATTTAGCGACGATTCTGTATTATTTAGCGCACTTAGAAATCAACATTATCATCATTAACAGTAATTTATAATCGCTAGTAAGTGAAATTTTTTTAAAAAAATTAGTGAATATAATAACAATTTGTAACCGATGTTAAGTAAAATATGATAGTAATAATTTTTTAATAAATTCTATTAAGTTGGTAACAATTGAAGTAAAATTTAAATTTTATAAAGTTGGAGGAGGTAAATTCCAAGATTCTATAATTTAAGAGGGTAAAATTCAATGACTCTATAATTAAAGAAGGTAAAATGCAATTTTCTCTTATTTATATAATTTTAAATTCTTAATATTTTCATAAAAAATCCTAATCAAAAGTCGCAGCGATGCACGCCCAATCCATGCTTAGGCATTGGATTTCCTCAGGAAGGAGACACGTTGCTTGTGAGGTTTGATGTTTCCTATGCCTCTAGAAATAATGAAGGGAAAAATTACAGCACATAGAAGTTGAAATTTAACATGGGACGTAATTTTCATACATTAATTATATAATATATCATTGAATTAGTTATTTAAATTCATTAGTCTCCATAAAATTATACTAATTAAATAAAATTTACCGATTTAAGACCATAAAATGCTATGTTATAATCATTATCTTTAATATGAGCTTCAATCTTTATTAACCTAATATGTTTTTAAATATGTTATGCGAATACCAATAAATAAGTTAATTTAGATAACTAACTTAAACTTATCTTTTAAGGCTTGGCTCGTATTTAATTTAATTATTTAATATGTTTGTAAATAATATAAAATATAAATATATAATATTTTAACATATGTATTTATATATATCTAATTAAGTTATTGAATAATTTTAGTTTATTAATATATTTAAAGGTTTATTATATACATAAATTTTTAAATAGATTAACAAATTAAATTAGAATTTTTTAATTAATTGAACCAAGATTGAATTTTAACTTTATATAATTTAATAATAAAAAATCAGATTTTTACAAAATAAATCTAGCCTATTGAAGATAAAGCTTAATTCAACTGACCTTATTTGACCTAATTAAGGCTGAGATTAAAAAAGAAGCAAAATGAACCTGGGCTAATTTAAAACATACGTAATGATAACTATATTTGTCACATGATTACACATTAGTGTTTAAACGTAAATAAAAATATGAATCTTTCAAAATAAATAAAAAATTCTCAAATTTATCCTCTTAAGAGAGGGCATGCCACTGTACTAGTTTGATGAAATTACAAATATTACATGAATTTTTTATAAAATTTGTAATATTCTATATAAAATTTATAATTTTTCATGATAATATAAATTATGAAGTATATTTATTCATATAAATTTTATAATTTTTTTATAAATTTTGTAATATAAATAATAATTATGACACAAAAATTTTAAAAAAATCGTACCGATGCTTCCTAGTCCTAGAGCCCCAAGGGTGACCCTTGAATCGATAGTACAGAATCAGCACGAATTTCACTCAAGAAGACACATCGATATGGGGGCAGCGGGCTCGGTAGCAGCGCACCTCGTGCTGAATTAAATTTAGGGTGCTCCATTATAATAACTTAGAAAGCTAATCACACTGACGGAGTCCATTGACTGTAATTGGAGTGTGGCACATATTTTTGTTGATCTCAAATCAAACTTAATTCATCTAACCGAAAAATGTTTATTGGAATGTTTGTTTACTATTTTCAAAACTAATTTTTATTTTTTAAAATAGAAAATTTTATTTTAAAACTTGTTTTTAGAATTAATTTTTAAAAATTGTAATTTTAGATATATAATTTAAAGATAAAAATAAATTTTTATATTTTATAAATTTATATTTTTATTTTGAATTTTATTTTTTAATATAATATTTTTTATTTGCAATACTTACTATCTTTTTTTTTTTCAATTAAAAAATAATTTAAAAACAATTTTTAAAATAATTTCTAAAAATATTAAATGGAAATATACTTAAACATGCATCATATTTTTTAGTTTCTTATTCTTGATAGACTAGTAAAAAGAAAGTGCTTATATTCTTTAATGTTTATGTTGAATATTAAAAAGGAAATTTTTTAATAAATAAACATTTCATAAAATTGACATTACTGAGAGTATTTTTTTAATTTAATGAAAATAAAAATAAGTATCATAATTTATAATTTAATAAGTTTTTTTTATTTATATAAGAAATAATTTCTCATGAGAAATTAAATTTTTAAAAAAATAATTTTATATGTGAACTCTTCGTAAAGCATTTAAAGTTTTTTATTAACACATAAGAAGAAATAATTTAAGGAGTTGTTTAATTCACATAAGAAATTAAATTTTTTAAGAAATAATTTTCTATATAAAATTTTTAAAAAATATTTAAAATTATTTTATTGACATATAAAAAGTAATTTTTTTAGAAATAATTTTTTATATGTCATTTAATTTAATTTTAAATATATTAAAAATATTAATAAAATAATTATTATATTTTTAATATTATTATAAAATAAATTAATAATTTTTATTTATCATTAAATTTAATAAAAATAATTTTATTATTATACCTGTAAATAATATAAAAAGTAGAATTTATTTAGAAGGAGTGAGTAAATAATTTTTTATATTTTATAAAAAAATTTAAAAATTATATTTTAATTTATAAAATAATAATTAATTAAATAATTTATTTATTTATTACTTTTCAAAAATAAAACTTCCTATTAGACAAATCAAACATCAATGTTTCTCCCGATCGAGCCAATTACCAAACAGATTTGTGCTGGGATTGCTGGAACTAGTCAAACGTCAAGATTTTGCGGCGTTTGGGAATACTGGGAGATGATGATAGCCTCAAAGAAGACAAGAATGGCCTTATGGTATGAGTAACTTTTGAAGTGGCACAGTGGCACTTGGGCTTTTGTTGCTAGCATTCGACTGCAACTTTTACTGCTTTTAGATTTCTATGCTCTCACGGTATCCATGTGGCCTGTGGAGGCATGGGATGTGATGTATTACTTTATGATATATTAATAATTTTAAATTATTAAATTTTATTTAATTTATATATTATTGTATAAATTAACACATTTAAATTATAAAATCTATTAATGTACTGAAAAAATAGTATAACAAAATTTTCCCCATGGGTGAGATGCTCACTTTATAACTTTCGTAGTCCATATATCTCGGTGTGGTAGATAAATTTTAAAGATAAATTATAAAATATTGATTAATATGAATTATGGAACTAAATTTATAAAATAAATTTAATAAATATAAAACATTAAAATTTAATTTTAGGTTTTACTTTTAATAAATATAGCATTTTTCTCATTTATATTCCTTTTTTTTTTTTGCAGAATCTGAAAGTCGGAGTAAAACAAATTGATTAAAAAAAAAGGATGGCGATAAAATTGAGATGAAGAGATTTGATAAATGTGTACATTTTGATGACCGTAGATTTGCGTACTCTATCGGACTTTTATTTTGTTTTATTATTACTATAAAGCTATATCATAAAAATATTTTAATGAAGGTTAATACCTGACGAGCAGGGCTGGATCATATAGCTCGATCCAAGGCCATGTTCTTGGGTCCGTTCTTATGGGTCCTGCAAAATACAAATCATAAAATTAATTGTACCAAAAAAATCATAAAATTAATAAAAAATTACATCCAAAAAAGTTCAAGAGCAATTTATGGTGCTCAAGGAAAAAGTCTTAAAGCAATCAAGCTATTATAGACACAAAATGTCGTAGGAGTCAAAATAAACAGACTTTTATCGAGATATGAAATTAATTAGTAGTCATCTAACAAAAAATAAAAATCATTTTGATTACGGGAATAAAAATCTCCTTCTCTATCAATATATTAGGAATTCTTTTTAAAAGTGGCTTAATTAGATTAAAATAAGAATCTTTCCATTGATACATAAAAATGTTAAACATGAAGTATCTAAACCTTTTGTCAAAGACTATCAGGTAATGATTGGCCTGAAATTTGTTGCTTGCTCTCACAAGTCTAAACTATCAAACGATTGGGTATCATCACTTAAGATTAGAGAAAATAGTTAATTTACAAGCATATTAAAAGTATTTCTAAAGTATAGATTAAATAAAAGTTTAAATTACTTTTATACAAAACCCAAAATAGTTAATCACTATATATACAAGTGTGGTTGCTTTGCCAAGGCAAATTGTAAAGGATTCACTTCTGTTAGACTAGTGAAAAAATGGGAACTTTTGCAAGGTTATCTAAAAAAAATAACTAAAAAATGAGTCAAAAACTCAACAAATAAATAATCTATTTAATATACAAACAAGTAATTATATTTAATTCCTTAACTATACGTTTCTAAGACCTTATTCACATTCAATCTCATGTATATTTCATGAAACAAACATGATAACATATACCAACAATATCATCAAATAAAGGAAATAGTTAATCCACTTTATGCTTCTCTAGTCAATCTTATATTCTTTACAAATGCCATCTTTGTCCTTTCACGATCTATTTTATATCTTTCACAAACAAACACCTAGATCCAATGCAATATCATGTCTTGAATATAAATTCACCCTTTTACAATATCTATACACAATACAAATTGAGTAAAAATAAAATCTGTCAAGGGATGTCATTATTTCACTCAAAGTTATCATCACTCATAAGCAAGATATACTAATGTTACAACTACCAAGCTCAAATTGTCTCATAAAGTCACAAGAATTCATTATGCAAGCAAAATAGGGTAATACTGAGTATAAGTAACTTAAAACTAACTTAAAATTTCATACTTGAGTATATACTCACGTATGACAATCAAAAGAGTAACTCTAAATGTCAACCTCAAGTATGCTGGCCTATAAAGCAATTATTTCATGATATTTAAGTATACACTCGCGTATAAGCCATTAGAAGTGAATTATGGAGCTATACCCGAGTATTACTTGTAGATTTCTAGAAATTATTATGATTTATTGTAGATATGGTAAAGTTTTCCCCTAACCAACATATTCCTAGTAATAAACTCACAATCCAACACAACTTACCATCTTTATTCATTCTACAATTATTATCAACAATAAATCATCTTTAAACACATTTCTTTAACATCAATTAATCAACTTTCTAATATAATCACACAAACCATAAAAAAAAGCAAGAACAATACAAATACATCAATTATAAGTAAATTATTTACTTATAATCATAAGAGATGAAGGAAAGTTTAACGAATAACGATGAGCTTATCCTACTCGAGATAAATTTAAAGGAAATTTTCAGAACAACTTGGCTAAATCCTTAATTTCCTTACTAGAATTTAAAAATGCAACAATTATAGTCAAAAACATAAAATTGTTAGGAGTTACCTTGAATAAAAAAGTGTGAACAGTGATTTATTGAGTTCCTTAGCTAAATTCTTACTAAAATTGAGGAATTTACAGTGAAATAATGTGAAGAATATTATGACGGAAGAAAAACATCAAGTGCTAGTTAAGAAAAATCAAGAAAAAAATAAGGGGAAAAGTGGTTTTTGGGTTTCTAATGTATTTTGATAAATTTAGGGCTGTTCGAGGGTAGTTTGGAAAATAAAGATCCTTAATCTTCACAACACACCCATATTTAAATTTAGTTTTACACAACTATTCAATTATTTTTTTTCTATTTTTATCATAAAACTCTAATTTCTCAATTAAAATACTATTCTAATCACACTTATAACAATTAATAATATTACACATGAATGTATATATTAAAATAAATAAATAAAAATAAATTCTAATTTTTATAGGGTTTAACACCTCCTTACCATAAGCCATTTAAGTCGAAACAAGTATGAAAAATTACAATGGCTCATCAACACTTACATGCTAAGAAACAAATAAACTTTAATCAATTATGGCTCCCCGAAATCATCCATGTCTTTCATTACTCTAGTATCTTGCACCACATTGCATTGCTTATCTATCACCTAACCATCTAACTCTAACATTATTGTGCAAAACTATTATTACTCTTACATGCCATACATTTAACCTTCCTTTAATTAGCATTTATAAATACCACTCGTCATTATATAAAGAGGAGGTTACACACAACAATTTAGTCTCTCATTGCCTTACTTAGCAAATCTCTACTTTAAGTGCTCATTTTTTACTCCCTGAAACCACGTTTAAGAATTTCACTATTATATTTACACCTTTACTTTTAGAACCCATCTCATGTACTCTTTAACAATGATATAGATAGATTAATTTATCCATTTTTTCATTAAAACCTTATCGTTATTAGACTTTCATTTTATTTTTTCTCATAACTATTGATCATTGTTTGTCACCATCATTGCCAATAACCACAATTGGCAACATTAATTACTATGACTACTATTTGCTATAGCCTACTATTATTAATTATTAACTATCATTACTGATTATTATTGATCATCGTATACCATAACTGATTATATAATCTTTTATGAAAATTCTTTTTGTAACTTAACAATATTTTTTAAAGTTCATAAATTAATTAAAATATAATATTATAATTTTTTAAAAATATTTTTAATAAAATTAATATAGTAATACAATATTCTTAAAAATTATAGATATGTTTAAATACATTTTTATTTTTCCTTAAAAAACTTCCCATAAAATATGAAAAATTATCTATCTACCTTTTTTTAAATAAATTATACTTTTTATACTATTTATATATATAATGATAAAATTATCCTTATTAAATTTAATTAATGACAACTAAAACTTATGAATTTGTATTTTAATGATATTAAGGATATAATAGTTATTTTATTAATACTTTCTAAAAAATTTAAAGTTGAGCTAAACAAAAAATAAAAGTTACTTCTTAAGAGATGTCACTCCCTAGATGTCAACAAAATAATTTTAAGTACTTCCTAGAAAATTTACATAATAAGTTTTATCCTACAAAGTTCAATTTCCTACAAAAAGTTACTTTCTATACGAATCAAATGACTCCTAAGAATAAAAAGTCTTTGGAATAACACTATTGTACTATTCCTACAATCTTTACTTGAACATACTAAGGTGTATGGTAACTTATGTAGTAAACCTTTTTGAATGAACAAGATTTGAGTAGTTATCACCTACTTTTGAAAATTTAAAATTGAAAATTAGAAAGCTAATGTTTTTATTAAAAAATAAATAAATCTTGAATTTTTTAAAATCATTATAGATTTTTTTCTCAAAAATAACAAATTCTTTTTATCTAGAGCTAGAAAACATCATTTTATAAAAACCATATTAGGTGCTTGGTTTAATTCTTTAATATTTGCAAAATATGAAGATTTACCAAAACATTTATGTAATAGGTCATTATAAAATAAAATCAAACATAGTTGATTTTGTGGTGGGTTATTTGGAGAATAATGTCCTTATCCTTAATTTTTCTCCTAAAAAGAGTGGGAAAGGCCCTTTAAGTTACAAGGTGATATCAATAACTTGCCTATTAGTTAAAACTAAAGCATTGCATTAATTTAGAACCTCTATAAGTTACTAGCTATTAACCTTTCCTCTAAGAACTTTCTTTCCTAATATATTAATCACTTTGTTGTTCTTTCTATACACATAAGAAAATTTCACTTCTTTACCTTTTGCTAAGAAATTAGTAATGGAAGAAACTAAATTATAATAAAAGTGAGATAGTGAACATCCATGCTCTACCCAGGCAAGAGACTATCAAACTCAATAATTACCTCGTCAAATCTTGATAGGATGCCAAAACCAAACTATTACAAATGTCATTGAGTTTAATAGTAAGATTTCTACTTACACTAGCTTCATATGCAAAATCACCTAACTATTATCTAATACAATCTTGAAAAATACCTCCAAGAGCAGTCTTTCTTCCACTATTTTCATAAGAACTATCTGAGTTAACCTTAATCCATCTAAAATTTGGTGCTTCTTATTGACTATTATCACTGGTGGGTGGTTCATGTAGCAAGCTTGCTTCTTGAAGAATAATTGGTCCTTGAGTGATTCCTTGGACTTGTCAAGTTGTTTCCAAGATCATGTCACCCATCTGCTTTTTAGATTTAAAATTACAAATATTTCTCTTATGCTAAATAATTTAGGATGTTAGCCAAACCAAAGTTTCCATTGGTTTTGATGATCTTTCCCTAAGTTGCAGCTTAAATTAAGGTGTAACCAATCTTTAAACTAACCATCAAAGAATGTCATTTGAAACTTAGGCTCTATCAACCTTAGCCAAACATTAGTAATTGTTGGGCAATCTCTAATTGCATGGAGGTTCAATTCTTTAACTTGGCCACACCTTAGGCAAGTTGCTAAGTTAGTTAAATTTCTAGCCATCCTTATCCCTCATTTTTATGTCATGAATATTTTGGTTGAAGATATATGGTTATCTTGATTCTATTAATTTATGAAAACTATGTTTGGTCCAATTTTTTTTAAAGAAAGCAAAATAATTTTATAAAAAATGTATTATTATACAATAATTATCAACAATAATAACTAATTAAAAAATTAAAAGTGAAATAAAGGTAAAAATTATAATATTATATGAATTGTGATATTTTATTTAATTTGTAATTTAGTTCTTATTTCGTGGAAGTTTATAATTTTCTTTCTTTTTTGTTAAAAAAATAAAGAGTAAGAACAATAATACTAATCATTCTTCCTAGATGCGATTATAAGAATATTTCATTATTGTAGAATGTTTAACTTAAATTATAATTATTATTTAAAAAATACATCATAACTCTATCAAAGTACTATAAATTTAATTGTAAAATTTATTTTTATATTTATTTTTTAGTTTTAATTAGATATTTCAAGCTATCTCTATTTTATATTTTATTATTTTATATTTTATTGTGCAAAACTTTTGTACCTTTGTAATTTATATATAATTGAAAATAATTTGAAAAAAAATTGGAGCATTGGAAAAAAAGGTTGTTCGCTTGTTCAAATTACAAAAGATAGATGATGGGAATTATTTAAATTAAAAGATAGATGATGGGAATTATTTAAATTAAAATTAATAGAATGATTGAATTTAAAACTTCTAAACCATAGAAAGTTAATTAAAATTATAAGATGAAAAGGAAAATTTTGACCACAAATTAAGGAATGGTAACTCACAAGTGCCAAAAATGACAGAAGGGCGAGACGGCAGTGGAGTTTGGTGGGGATTCTCCCTCTTTCATCATCCATCTTTATCTGTATGCTGTCCACTCGGCTATCATAACTAAAACCTATCATTGTAGTACGATAAGAATAATAATTGATGGGGGAGAGAAAAATATTAAAAAATAAAAATAAAATAGAATACTACAACATGATTATAGGAATCTAGATATTTTTGTGGGCTCTGAAGTAGTGGTGATTTTAATGATATCAGTTCATTAATTTTTTTGAAATATATTTAAATAAGATATTTATAGTATCATCGTACATTTTAGGTAAGAGTGTTTAATTGTTTTAGTGGATCAAACAGAACGAAATTTTGTGTGAGCTTAATCCGCATTGTAAGCCCACATGATCAACTTATTTTACTTTAAAAACCAGTTGGTCCACGGTCCATTCGAATTCGATTGGTATAGACTTAATCCATTTAAGTTAGATTTTTTCGTGAGCTTACTTTTAATAAGTTTGGTTTCTAAAATTTCGTGAACCAAATCACCAAATCTACAAGTCTAAAATTCATTAAGTTCCTCCTAATTTTAGATTGTGACATGTTATTAGAGGCAATTAAATCTCATCTTATTATTGTAATGAAAATATTGATTTTATTGAAAATCCTGGGCAAATACTAAAATTATTGTATGAAGATTTATATATAATTATTTTAAAGTGATATAATTTTTATTATGCACATTTATATTCAAAATAATATCCTTATTAGATATTAATTATTTTAGTTAGTGAGGTGTGAGCATATAATATGCTTCATATAAATATCTCTTTTGAATATAATATTCTACGTTATTATAAGTTTATAATCTCAATTAAACTTGTGCATGAAATAATTCTATTTGATATTAACATTAATTTTAAAGTGATTGTTGTTTATAAATTATGTGGTTCAAATGATAGATTATTAAAATTTTTATTTTTTTCAAACCTTAGATTATTTTTAATTGTTGTTTATAAATTATGTGGTTCAAATGATAGATTGTTAAAATTTTTATTTTTTTCAAACCTTAGATTATTTTTATACTAAATTTATTAATGTGGAGATTGTTGAATTTTTTGTTTTTTCAAACCTCACATTAATTTTAAACTTAATTTATTAATGTGGGTATAATTTATGACTTAAATAAGGGCTATTAAAATAATGGGTGTGAAATGGTTTATAATTAGTTATGCTAGGAATTCTTACCTTTCAAATCCTACACTAATATGCATTCATTCAATTAGAATACAAAAGTATGTGAGTGAAGATTTTGTAAAAAAAGGGATTCATTTTTACCATCTCTTCTCTTCGAGTCTTTTTTCAAGTACTTTCCTGGGGCATGATAGTTCGTTAAATATCAGATTAATGAACTTCATGATTTGGAAGTTAGAGAAGAAGCTCTTGTAGAATACGGGAAATAGATGTGCTTGAATCAGGTGATCAATCAAACTTGATTCCTTTCTTCCACTCATTTTCATAGAATTCCTTTTGCTGCTATTTAAATGGTGCTATGACGCATAATTGGGGTCCAGTAAGATCTTGCGTTAATATTAAACTTTCCAACATTAAATAAATGTCCAGAAACGACCTCAATTTTTCTAAGGCACTTTTACATAATAATATAAATTAATACAGTTGAAAGAACATGAAACATGTATAAAATATAAATTCTGACGGGGGTACTACATACTATATACCATTGAAGTACCATATGTAAGGCAATGTTTTTTTTTTGCCCTCCTTCCCTTTTTGTTAATAATATATGTGAGATAATGGGAGACTTGAATAATGACATTTGGGCTGACAAGGCCACAAAAATGGTGAGTAAAGAGGAAGGCCTTCCTTAATAGGCTCCTCGTACTTTCTCCGACGTCACAGAAATCTGGGCTCTTAGGCCCAGCACCTCCTTATCAGATGATCAGCACTAGCCCGGCATTAATTGACTTCACTTGACGACTCTTTGACTGAATCACTCCTTCAGAATTAAGCTGCTTTGTCTTCAGCAATTTTATTAATACCTACCGCCCCTTAAATTTACTTTTAAGGGAAATTTTTACTGTGCATAATTGGTGGTTAATATATTATTATATAATGTAATTTATAATTAGATTTAGTAATATATTAATGCCTCATTATATCAATAGAATGATGATTATAGAACATTAATTGTACTTGTATATCAATGGTTTAAATCCTTAAATTTCATTTATTTAGTCAGTATTGTACAATATAAATAAAATCTAATAGTGAAATTTAATGGTATACCGATGAACTATAATCTCTCCCTATCAATATTGAACTAGAATTCCTTATTAATTACAGAGACATCCTTATATTCTTATTCTTAGCAATACGAGAGTTCTAAAAGAAGTGAGTGCAAATTTAAAAAAGAAAAATAAAAAGTACGAAAAAATGAGTGCATATTTTTCAAAAAAGAAGAACAATAATAATTATGCTAAATCTCGTAAGTGTAATTTTTTTTTTTCTAACCATCTCTCAAGGCTCGTTTATTGAAGGCCCAAATACGAGTGCCTGGGCTTCAGTTAAATTGGGCCCAAAAATACCAAGACGCATGCAACCAGCCACGTGAAAGATGAAAAATCCATGTTTGCAATAAGTTCCCCCATCACAAGCTGCTGGAAAAAAAGAAAAAAAAAAAAGGCCTTTCTAAAAGATGCAATAACAAAATGGAAAATACAATTTTATTAAATATCACAGGATTTCAATTTGAAAGGCAAATTGTGATGAAGAAATACTCCATATAGCATAGAAAAGGAAGCGAAAAGAAAATTTCATATTGCAACATAAATACAGTGAACAGAAGAAATTTAGAAAAGAGCATTTTTATTATACGATATACCAAAATTAATATCTATTTTACATTATAGAGAGAAAGGAGATAAATAGAAGGGGAAACTGGAATTTATGGTTGTCGAATGGTACGGCTGCATTTGATTTCTTGTCAACTTATGTATATGGCATCACAAAACATGAAGAAAGAAACTTGGCCAATGTCACTGGAATATCTTTTAACAAGGAAATTGTCATAAGGGACGCCCATAATAATTCAAATATGATGTTACATCAAGTAAATCTAAGACTTGTTTAGTATAATGATAAAAATAATTAATTTTTTAAAAATTATTATAATAATTAATTGTACATAATTTATTATATGCTTGATAATATTAGTAAAAAATTAATTATATATAATTTTTATTTGAACGATATACAAAATAAATATTTTTAATGTTAAATTACTAAAAAGGACAATGAGTAAAATAAAATTATTAGTTTTCTAATCATTTTGATACTGTTGTTTGTAAAAAAAAATGTATACACTATATTACTTAATATATATTCTTAATTCAAATAAATAACATATATTATTTAATTTTTATCTATTCATATTTAATCCATATTCTCATTCATTTAAATTATTTTTTAGAAATGAAAAAGATTTAATTTTATATAATTATTATAAGATTTATTTTCAAAAAAATATACATAATTAAATTATAAAATCTCAAGCACTCTTCATAAATTTGAAACAAAAATATAAAGTTAGTATGAGTACGAATTTAAAACTTCACTTTTTATAATCATAATTAAAATATAAGCTACACTAAATAATTTATTTTTAATCAGAATTATTACTTATAATTGATTATTAAAAAATTTAAGTAGTATAAATAAACATGTTAAAGAAAATAATAATTGATTAGTTAACTTATAATTACTATTTATAATTTTCAATCGTTATAACACCAACTTATTTTAAAAGATTTGACTTCACAATTCAAAATTGCCTCTGCATATCTTAATGTACATGTGTCTAACTAAGTACTCAACCATTTGAAAAAGAAAGTTGTACGTCAACATATTCAAGCACGAAAATTTTATTCTTCCCACTCACAACGAAAAAATTTTAAAATTAAAAATTTGATAAAATAATCATCATATTCAACACTTCAATTTAAGTAAAGTTTCTAATATGAATTACAAGTAATTCAATTTGTAAATTAAAAGGACTATAATTAAATACTATATTTAAATAAAATCAATTGCCAAATTTTATATTATGCTAATCAAAATTATAATCAAATCTAACGATTATCTTTGATCATTGTATTGCACAATATAGATGTGCTAATAAAATTTTATCCTTTGAAATCTTACAAAGAGAGAAAAAGGAAGAAAGAGTGTTCCTTAATCTTGAATTAATATATATATATTGAATTTTTTAATGATAATGGAAATGAAACATGCTTAAAGGGCCATCTAACGTGTACAAGGTGTGTATAAAAAGATATAATGAATAATATTTCGAGGGTACATAATTAAATATATTTCTATAATTTTTATGAAATTTGTATATATTTATACGTTTATGGAAAAATTATAAATTTTGTTAGGGACAATTTACTCCTTTAAACACATGCCAAGACATTTATACTCTGTTTGGAACGGGCAAGATCAGAGGAGGAAGAAAGAAGGGGTGAAATCAGGGTGCAAATATAGTTTTACCTTGTTTGGCTGAAGGGGTAAATAAAGGAGGGCGTAAATAAAAGTGTAAAAATACGGTGGGACCCACAACAATATTTACCCCTCTGAAATGGGGGGTTTTCAGCTGGTGAAGCGCGCGCGTGCTGCCGCAATCCTGCTGCTTTACACGAACTGCCCTCCTGACAGTTTTTTTTTCTTTTTTTTGAATTTTTTTATACTTTTGTCTTTCTTTTTTTTATTCCTTAATTAAAATTAATCAACCTAATTATTCTTGAATTCTTGAATCAATCAAATTTATAAATTAAAAATTAATAAAAAATGATTACTTTACAAATAAATACCTTATTTAAAAAATAATAAATCAAATTATTTTTTAATTAATCAAACAATTAAATTAACAAATTAGAAAAAATTGGTAAATTTTTTGTAACTATATATCTTTATTAATTTTTTTATATTAAAAAAATTATTTCATTTATTATTAAAATAAAAATAAATTATGTAAAATTAATTACTGATTAATATCATCAAATATAAAATAAATTATATATAATCAATTCTCTCAAAATAAATTATTATCATCAATTATTTATATTTTTATTAAATAAAATTATTATAGTAATTTGATTCAATCTTATTTCTTCCCCCTCAAATTTCACCCATTTCAAATAATAAAAATTAATTTCACTCCTATTTTTACCCCTTTTATTTTCACTTATTTAAAATAACTTTATAAAATCACTCCCCCTCTATTTTCTTCCCCCTTTCATCCGCACCTAAACTCAAACAAAGCATTAAGATTGATAGCTGCGAAATGATAAAATGTTAGCGTACGTATGATTAGGATAAGATTTGCTTCGGAAATAAAAAGATGAGGCACGGCCACCTTCCTTGTACAAGACATCCGAAAGTGATGGCATTCGACCTTAAATTATTTGAATTTGAAAATTTAGGAAGCCAGCGGTAATAATTTATTTAATATATATATTCGAATTTAGATATAAAAGAAAATAAGCTTTCATATTTGAATCGAGATATGAGGGCAGAATAAATAAGATTAATTTAATTATACATTAAATAAAATTCAATGTATATACAAGTTAAAATTTTAAATTAATTATAAACTATTAAATTAAATATTTTTAATAAAAATATGTTAAAATTTAAAGTAAAATATTAAATTTTATGCATTAAATAAAATTTATTGCATGGAATAGTCCACTGATAAATTGATAAATAATGCCCTAAAAGCTGATGCTACCTTACTGCTCAAGGCAATTTGAAAGCAATTCTGAATGGCGTCTTTGTACTCAATCTAATTGGGCCTGAGTAGGAGGAAGAAATCATGGATTCAAGAGACCAATTTTTACTTCGTAGAATCTGAATTCAACCAAAAAGACCCAAAAAATCATCAGGATAAGAAACAAGCCAATGTTAATTGCTCATTTTAGTAAATGTATTAAGATTTTTTAGATCTAGTACCATATGTTAACTGTCTTTTCTTAGGTTGTTTAATTTATTGCAGGCTAATTTACTAAATATCAGAGTAAATAAACAGCTCTTTGGTCACCTTTGATTTGTGGGAAATATTTCTCTACTTGTTCAGAATGTTAAACTCACATGTGTAATTTAAAATTAAAAAAAAATTATCAAGTATTTTTAGCTTAAAATTTATTCAAGAAATTAATATACTACATCTCCATAATACAAGAATATTCTAGTAAAATACCATTCTTTTCACCCATGCCTTACCATTATATCCCATCACTATTTATCATTACTAATTATTATCAACCATATATTATTATTGATCATTATTTACTTATCACTCACTTATTATTGTGAATCATTACTCAATGTTTTTAATAACCAATTATTGTTATTGACTCTCACCTATTGTTACTTGTTGTGAGCAACTATTTATCATTATTCATTCTTATTGATCACCAATCATTATTGTTTATTATCATTTATCATTTCTTACTATTACTTATAATAATTTATAATTTTTTATTAATATCAATTAACTATAAGATATTTATAGCACAATTTTTCTATGAAAATGCTTTTAGTGATTTAATAAACTTTTTAAAAATATATACAAATTAATTCAAACACCGTATGGCAATATTTTGATTCAAAGTTCTTGTTAACCATTTTTTTATTTTTTTCATCATGATAGAAGTAACAAATCGCTTAATATATATATATATATATATATATATATATATATATATAAGGTTTTGAATTTAAATTCAAAATAATAAGGCTCCAATTATCTTGACAAAAAATATTTTTTATAGAAAAATATTATTTGTATATATATTTATAAATGAGTAATATATTACTTGCATTTGTAGTTAAATAAATGATATTTAGAGATATGATATTAGAGGAAATTAAATTCTTTTTTAATATAAAAATTATTTTTTTCAAATTTTATATATTTAATATTAAATATAAAAAATATTATCCCTTATCTTATTATTTTATAATTATATTTAAAAAAATATTTTCAATAAGTGATAATCCATGAGTCCTAACTAACTTTGATTATTGTTCATGATTTTAAATTGATAGTCAATTCTATTATGTATTAAATAAAATTTAGCATATACATGAATTGATTTTGTTAATGAATCATGAGTTATTAGATTGAATATTTTTTATCTCTAAAAAATGTGAAACTCAATATGAATCATTAAATATTCAATGCATATATAAATTTAATACATGAAATAACTTATCTAAATTGATTCTCATAAAAAAATTCATATAGATCAAGAAATGATGTCTAAGATTTTAAAAATTAATATTGAATCAAAGTTTCATTAATTTCTAAATATGATTTGATGTATCAAGAGCCTTTTTTATAAATAATGTAGTGATGAAAAATTTACGATACATTATCAATATAATAATATATTGATATATTATTAAATTTAATTATTAATATATTATTTCATATCATATTTTAAAAATTTATTAATTTAATATATAATAGAATTTAATATTATATTAATACAATATTATATCACTAATATATCATATCCAGCTCAGACCAAATATATACACACACCATATCCACTCCATTTAGTGATTTGCCCTATGCCAAGAGTGCGAAGTTATGAACACACCACTGCCATTTCTTCCCTTCTGAGATGACAATAGTGACAAAATTTTTCAATGCGAGGGATATATTCGTCTTTATGTAGGGCCCCTCACCCTTGTATGCCTTGGAATCGCATCTAATCTTCCCACCGACTTTCCCAAAAAGTCAATTACCATCTTAGCCTCACTCCGACCCCACATACCTCCTCGCTAAGGCGGCAATCCAAGCGGTACTTCCCTGCTTTAATAACAAACCAAGTAACCATCACAAGCGTGCCTAAAATAAATAACAAATATAAAATAAAATAATAAATTATAAATTTAATTTGGTTTCAATTTAAATTTAAATTAATATTACAATTTTTGTATTTACATGCTGTCGTGTTATTAGAATATTATTTAAAATTTTTATTATTTGTTTCAATGATATGGTATCTTTATATTTTTAAAGGTGAATATCAATGAAGTTGCTAACTTATGCGGGAAAAATTATGATATATTAATGATATAGTAATATATTAGTACTACATAATGATATTTTTTTAAAGTCAAATTTAATATGTTATATAATGACATATTAATAATTAAATTTAATAATATATCGATATATTATTATATCAATAATATACCATAATCATCTCCAATTTATACTTAATCCTGAGAACTTATGAAATGTGATTAGGATAAAAAGTGAACATATCAAAATTTAGCATTTTTTTTTGTAAAATAACGAGATTATAAGTTAAAAGAGGACTCTTACAATTCATGACAAAAGATGAAGTATTAAAAAATTCATGATATCTTGGAATCCTCTTATTCTTGATTAATGCTAAATTGAAAGATTTTCACTACTTAATAGATAAAGTACAAGCTCAATGAGCAGGTTAAAGGCAAATGACACTATCATAGTTAGGTAAAATGATTATGATTCATTTAGTCTTCTAACAACTCCCCGTATACTCAATGTCAATACTAAATATTCCTACCTCAATATTTGAAAAGCTAAATTCTATCTATTAGAGATTTTAGTAAGGAGTGAATGGTGAAAAATGCTATTAATTTTGTCTAAAAGCTTGAAGTGATCTATGCTTATGAAAACAATACGGAAGAATGAGTTTCAAGAAGTTCCAACATCTGTGTCACAACCATAACTAAGTCGTGATTGGCATAGAATCTATTACCCAATTTTCATGAGCTTAATTTGGTATACTCATCATAATTCTGTATAATTTATTAGAGAATGAGTGGGAGAAAGGCAACATTTAATAAAAAGGATACATTTCATTCGTTAATAAGCTTTTACAAAATATGAGGAAGTTAAAGTTACTTATAATCCTCTCAAGGTGAAGATAAGTCACTCTAACTAACTCATAAATAGAATTCAACATTTAAGCCTATACATAGAATAAAACTAAAAAGGTAATCTATGTACATATATTTAATGTTATTGAGCATTTAGAAAGTATAGCTTTCAACAAACCTAGCTTTGAGTAGGTGGTGATGGAGGCTTAAACTTAGAATTTGTAAAATAAATTATAAAGGAATGAGTTTGAGGCTCAATAAATAAATGCTTCAATTGAACAAACAAAAAATATAATAACTTACCTACTGGATCATCCTCTTCTAATATTCGACACATATTCAATCACATCCTTAATTCCATTTTAATTAGCCTAAAAAAGCATCAATTATAACCATTTCATCACACACACACACATCACACAAGAGGTTTTAAGAACAAGTAGATTTCAAACCTATAACATAACATAATGCAATGAGCAATAATAAATACATGTATCTATTCTTGTGACTCTTGGATCAACCTTATACATTTCCTACCTGTTTATTCTTGTCCTTCTAGGATTACCTTATAACTTTTGTACCTTATACTAGGAATTAATTATCTAATGTTTACATTACCCTTTCACATTTTCTCAATTCATAATTTGGTTAGGACTTTTATTTCTTATAATAGGCTATAAGTCATATTCATCACATTAATGACATAATACTATGCTTTTATGCATTGCCACACATCATATTTCACTTTTTAAACAATAACATAACTTGTTCATAACATGTATTATATGATATACTAGTTTAATTTCACATTTCACAATCATAATTCTTGTATCTTATTCTCACTTATTATACTTCATTATATTATAGTATTTGAAAAGCATACATTCCACGTTAAACTTTTAAAAGTTATGATTTTTCAAAAAGAATTAGATATAATCGATTATATATTCAATTATAGAAGTTTCAAAAGTAACTTTGGAAATCATAATTGACGATACACTCAAGTAGTAGGATATACAAGCAAACTTAGGGCACAATTATTGACTACTTGGCTCTAAAGAGCATCTTAAATGTCTATAGTTGATTATCAACCTTTAGAGAGTCGATTATCAACCTCCAGAGAGCAACTTGAGGTTAAATAATTAACTATATAGTTAACTATACTCCTCTAAAATGTACTTTTCTATTATATAATTGACTATTACTTGGGAAATTTGCAAAACTTTAATTTTTTTTCATTGTTTATTCATTTTAAAACTTGCTATTAATGCAATAATTAATCAACCAATCATTATGGGTTCATAAATATGTCTTCACCATAAGTCATTAATGCTATTTGTGTCATTAAATCAATCTAATTCCATCAACCAACACAAAATCAATCATTTAGGTTTATATAACCATAAAATTCAAAATATGCAAATTAACTTGGATTCAATAAAATCCAATAAGAAAAAATGGAGTATTCACTCACTTCGTATAGAAAATAATGTTAAGAGACTAGTTTTAAAGTATTTGGACTCTAATCACATTAAAATTAGGGAATTTTTTGGCTTAGGGTTCTCAATTTCTATTGAAACCTAAATAACCCTTTTTCCATCAAAACTTTAAAAAGAATAAAAGTTAATTCAACAAAGATGGACTTTTTACCTTAATTGGATGAAGAAATGGAGGAAGTTTGAAGTTTCTTTGCTTAATTCGATGAAGAAATAAAGAAGAGGAGTGAAGAAAGTTAGGAAAAAAATGAAAATGTTGAAGAAATAAGAAGGAATAAAGACAAATGTCCTTAAAATGATAAATAGTCTCCTCAAGGGTACTTCTAAAATATTTTTCTTAAATCTTTTCCATACTCACAAATAATGATTGTAACCTTCTATACTTTTATAATTTTATTTAACTTTTCTCATCTATTTTTTATAAAAACTCATATTCTTATGCTTATTAAATTACTAACTTGAATTAATTTTGTAATTCACATGTAAATTTTTTTGTTTATTTAATCATAAATTCCTTTCATATAATAATTCCTAAATTAGTATATTTTAAAAAAGGTGTAACAATCTAAATCAAGTTATACTAGCTAATCTCATATGGAAGTTAGAAACAGAGCTCGATAAACATTAGGTATAATGTTTTATAGCCAAGTATGTAAGGTTAATAATGTACTCAATTAACCTAATGTTAAGGGATTATAAGCTTAGAAAAGTATTTAGGAGGGAAAAAACATTATTAAAAAAAGCCACTATTTCATTAGGAGTAGGAGGCAAACTCATACAATAAAGAACCTATGGGTCTTGAAATGTGAAAGGTTTATGCCCAAATTTAATCATGGAACAAATCTTGATAATTATCTTAAAGTTTTTAATTTAGAATTAAGGAATAATTTAGCATTGAAGATGTCTCTAAAATTCTAAGGTTACAAATGCGAAAGGAACATAATGATCATTAAGTTTAGGGATTAAATACTAATAATTTTTTCGTAATCAAATCAACCAACAAAAAAATTATGGCAAACTTAATCCTTCTTAACACTAGTGTTATATCAAATAACATATAGATTAATCTTTTATAGCAACGCTATAAGGTGTGGTTATAGTAATTAATGAGTGGTATCCTCCCAACACTATACCATAAAGGAATGCTAATGAGCTTTGTTAATGTTTTATGCCCATTTTGCTCTTTTGCACCAAAAATCGAGTTACATATAGCTAAATCATGTCCTTTAACAAGATTTCTCTAGTTTCATATGCAAAATATTTGTATTCATGAGCTTCAATCTTTAACCATTGTTGACTATTTAGATGCTTTAGTGTAAGAGCCATATAAGTTAGGCATTGTGATAAAGACTTGCTTGTTTTGGATGGAATAACTATATGAAACCTTTAGGAGTTGTGAAATGCAATTATGCATGAAGGCAAAATGGCGGACACTAAATTATTGATGATGAGAACAAAGAGAGAAGTTATTGAGGAAAAATAAAGACTCAAGGCTAAATAAGTTAAACTAAACTTGGGTAAAATTGGGTTTTCAGCTTAAGCTCATAAGATAAGCCTCAATTAGAAGCCATCACCAATTAAATGCATTAAATTAAATTAGATGTAAATGCATCTTCAACTAAAAGGTTATGCTTTGATGGTTGTCCTAATAAGAAATAATGATAGAAAGGTTATAAGCTTATGGTATGATAATTATAAATGCTCATTGGCCTTAACAACTTAATTATTGGTGACTCGTAAACCATTATTATGGCATATAATTTCCCAAAAAAACATGTTTAGGTGGAGAATGACAAAAAAGTAACAACGGAAGCTTTCTTAAGCATCACATAGATTATCCTTGAAAAATTCTATCAATATTTAAAATGGTTAAGAATCTTTTAATAGTAACACAAAACATAGACTTACTTTAATGCCATCAAGCCTGTAATGTTACCATTCATGAAGCAACCAAATGGATAGCACAAATAATTAAAAGTGGCATAGATCATTTAGTCTAACTTTTCCTACCTTTGCTAATCTTATTATCAGAATATTATGTCCTTCATGCGATGATAATATGTATTCAAATGATCTTTATAATAAATACTTTTTTAGCTAAAAAAATATCTTTATATTTATTGATTATTGATTGATAATATAATTTTTTAACATGCACAATAAATTAAATATAAATTTATAATAATGAATTATTTTACATTTTCAAACATAACTATTATTTTAACAGCTTGCTCTTTATGATTTGGAAGGTGCCTATTTCATATTTACCCCTTAAATTATACTAATGGCCTGGTTTTGTGATTTTGAAAATTTCTTAAGTTTTTTTTTGACATAAAATGGTAGGTAGTTGTAAAATAGATTAATATAAAATTTAGGAGAAAATGTGAAATATTGTTTTAATTTTTTATGATTAGATTTTATCTTCTTCTATTTTAAAAATTTTAAAATTACTTTCTTAAACATCACATAATTTAGAATTAACATATGTTGTTAATTTAATTAACTATCTTATTAAATTATAATATTTTTAATATTATTTTAAATAAAAATTATAATATTATAATATATCAATTTATTCCAAAACTTTTACATATAATTTCATAACTTTTTTTATAATAATAAAAGTGATAATTCAATTAACTCAAATTTACACATGCAAAGTCTTACATTCAAACTTCAAATATAACGAAGAGTAAAGCTTTTAAGATAATATCGAGTAAATTATTGTAAATTATGATTCTTATTTAAAAGAAATCATAAAAATATGTAATTTAATAAAATAGTAAATTAAGTTGACGGTAGATATTGATTTAAATTATGTATAATTGAATCTGGTAATTTCTAAATTTTTAAATTAAAAAAGTAAAATTTAATTATAAGACTATATTTTTACATCTTTTCCTAAAACTTATAAAATTTATCAGCGGATTATATTTATTATTGTGTGCAATGAGTTTTTTTTTTAACAATCAAATACTCGTATCTGTTTTTGGGTGAAAACAGTGGGACCCATCGACCATTTAGATGTAGGTCCAAGCCCCGCTTTTTTTTATTTTTTTTTGGGTGGGTTGCCTGGAAAGTGTACAGAAGCGAGCACAGGAAGAGACTTCCACTTGTGGGCACTTGATGTGGATTGTGCATCTACAAGTGTCTCCACGGAGTAAATATGATTGGCCCCACACTTTAACGGTGATGAGGTTTGGAGTCACATCATCACCGTTCGATCTTACCATGATTGCAATGATAGAGGCAGCAAGTCTTCTGCCAACGGGGGATCTATGCGCGTGGGACCCATTTTTCCATGATGCTATAATCCCTGAAAATAAAAAGAAAGGAGTTAAGCTTAGGCTTAATATTAAATTATAAGATGCCAAAAATATCGAAAAATTTTCCTTTTTTAAATTTTTGAGTGGAGGTGAACTATATTTCTTAAGATAGGTTGGTCTTGGTTAAGAATTTTATTTGGACCTTATTTTACTAAATATAAAGAAGATTTAAATTAAAATAAATGATCAATTCTATTATACATTGAGTAAAAATAAATTAATTTTATTGGTAAATTATAAGTCATTAAATTAAATACTTTTACTCAAAAAATATAAAACTCAATGTAATTCATCAAATATCTAATGTATAGATGAATTCGATGTATAAAAGAATTTGCTAGCAATTCTTGTAGGATTTAAATTTAATCCATATCAATTAACTTTATATTATTATTCATTCATATATAATAAAAATATTTTTATTTATTGATAGTATAAATATTTTACACTAAAACTCAATTTTTTATATGAATATTGATTGATATTATATTAAAGAACATGTAATAAAAAGGTAATAAATAGAGAATTAATTGATATACCTGTAAATTTATAATGAGGAGAATTTTATGGTACTCATGTGATACCAAATTCATGTTGATATAGCAGTATTGAGAACTATTAGGTAAAATTATCATAATTTTATTTAATAACTTTCAATACTGTTATTTCAACATGAGTTTGGTACTACATAAGTATCATAGCATCCACTTTGTAACGATGGTAAAATTATGGAACATCCATTTGGTTGAAATAAGAAGAAAAAAAATGCATAAATAACAACGATGTATTATGTAAGAATTTATTTCACTTTGGCTATGGGTCATTTGTGCTTAATTTGGAATTTCAATCCACCAGGGGATTTGAAGAAAAAGGAAACTTTCTTTTGTCCTGAAAATAGAAGAAAAATTTGCAAAAGCAACAAAAGATAAGAAATATTGGAGGACCTAAGAGTAATCCTATTTTATTTTTATTCATACAAATATCATTTAGTGTGAATTTGATAGAATTTCTTTAAATTAATCTTACTTTACTTGTTTCAAAGATACAAATAAGTGTAAATAAATATATTAAACGCAGTGCTAATTTACAAATACTTAAATGAAAAGGATGAAATGGTAAGATGGGAGCATTAGTGTGGGACATTGACAAAAATTGACCAATAATTACCAAGAAAAATCAATTTCCTTTTTAAATTTCAGCCGTTAGGATTGAAATTTGCAAAAACCAATAAACCAGCTTCTCAGTGGTACCTCAACTCATGAGCCAGGATACAGATGTCATTATAACAAAAATCAATCCCATATCTGCAATTTCATTAAAAGCTCTCCATCTTCTTCCCCCCCTGCACTTCCACTATCACCACCGAAGCCTGCTAAACTAGATACTCACAGCCAACGTAGTAGAAAAGCTTACTCTGCTCTGCAACTTTGATAACCTCCTTCCCTGAAAATGGGGACGCGAATCCCTTCGCACAAGCTCAGCGGTGGGCTCTACGTTTCGGGCCGACCCGACCAGCACAAAGAGCGGCAACCCACAATGGCATCACGCTCCGTCATTTACACTGGCGGCGACCCAAAGAAATCCGGCGAACTTGGCAAAATGTTCGACATCCCAGTTGCCGACCCTTCTTCAAATGCCCCTTCATCTTCGAAGCCCACGCGCCCAACTTCATCTTCTCAGCAAAATAGTGGATCAGTGCGATCCGGACCCAATTCCGGTCATCTAGCAAAGCACAGCGGTTCGGGTCCCATTCCGAAGAAGTCATCGGGGTCGATACCGTTACAACCTACGGGGTTAATCACATCGGGTCCATTAGGATCCGGCCCGCTTGGGCCTTCGGGCGCCGGAAGGAGGTCGGGCCATCTGGAACAAGCTAGTTCAATGGGCAAGGCGGTTTATGGCTCATCCGTGACAAGCTTGAGCGAGGAAACGAAGGTTGGGTTTCGAGTCTCTAAGGCGGTTATCTGGGTTTTTGCGGTGGTAGCGGCAATGGGTTTACTTGTTGGGGTGTTTCTGATGGTGGCGGTGAAGAAAGTTGTGATCTTAGTGGCAGTGGGAGCAGTTATCGTGCCAGTACTGGTTTTGATTATTTGGAACTGTGCTTGGGGAAGAAGAGGGCTTTTAGGGTTTGTAAAGAGGTACCCTGATGCTGAACTTAGAGGCGCCATTGATGGACAATACGTCAAAGTTACTGGGGTAACTTCTCGTCTGATGATATTATACTATCATTTTCTTTGGTTATCATATGTTTCAATATCGTTGGATAATGACTTATTAATGTTCGATGTTCTTCTTAATCAGTGAATTAAGAACGTATGCTTTTTTTAGATGTCAAATTACTTATTTTGTTGAGCTTACAATTATTACGTTTCAATTAAAATTAGTAATTGGCTTTTTCTTTTTGTATTTTTTTGGGGGGAGGAGGTGGCTTTTTTATATTTATTTTTGTTAGTTACGGAATCGATTGTTACAATCGAACGGATTTGGTCAAATTGATTGTGACTTGATATTTTGTTTTGTTGATTGTTATACCACATTTGCTGGTTCTCTTTTCTGCTAGCAAATCAATAATTCCATTATATAGACGGAAATGGTTTTCAGTTTTACGCTTAGAAAGCATGGCGAGAGGGGCAAAAAGAAGCCCCCAGGAAAGTGTTTGCTTGTAAGTTGCATGTTGTGGAATCATTCTCTTGGTACAGAAACTTGATGAAAGTTTGAATGTGGCGGCCCATTTAATTCAGCAGAGATGCATTAAATATGAAGTTGTATGAGGTGGATTTAAGGAGCTAGACTTGGGAAGGACCTGAATTTGCTTCTACAAGGGTTAAAGGATGAAATTCTCTGGGGCAAACTTTTAACCTTGCATGGATATTGATATCGCTAGGATGTCATTTTTCTTTACAAAAGTGATTGAATCTTAAGCTTGACTTCTTGCTTTTGCTTGATTTGTGGGTTTAAGGAAGGCCCTATTATAATTAGAAGCGGCAAAATCTGCACAATGTTTGAGCGGTAATGTTTGCTCTTTCATCCCTTCTCCTTAGTTAATTTTCCACCCTAAGGTTTTTGATTGGCATTCGAAATACTTCAATAATGCCTTCAACGCACTGCATGGCAACATCTTTTAGGGAATAATGCAAATATATTGATTTTATCATGTTGTTATATTGTTAGTTGATTTGTCGTACTCCCGGAGCAGGTTCCCTACACCTACGCACTTACTTCAGTTCTTTACATTTGCACTTTAACTTAGTCCAATAAAATGCCTAGGATATAGCTGGCTGGCTATGTCATCAAAAAAACCTGATGTATCTGTCTGTCATTCTTCCAAGCATGCACATTTTTGTGTACTTTTGTTCATCACCAAAACCTCAAGACTGCTTTTGCAATTTGTGTGTTAGTGTGGTACAGTTCATCTAATGAATATATATTTGGATTTTAGGATTATGTAAATGCATTGACTATGGATTTGTAATGGCCTTTGTGGGAGAAATTGATTTGATTTACCTGTTTTATATATCTATGATTTTATTAGATGTGTCATCCCTCTTCTTGTAGGTTGTGACATGTGGCAGTATTCCTCTGGAGTCATCCTACCAAAGAGTACCTAGATGCATATATGTTTCCTCTGAATTATATGAATATAAAGGTTGGGGTGGAAAATCAGCAAATTCAAAACATCGTTGCTTCACTTGGGGCTCTAGATATACTGAGGTTAGTTTGTTCAAGTAGTTTTTTTCTACTGATTTGGTGTCAAACAGTTATGATACAAGAGATGGATTATGGTTGCCTGCATAACATGGCTACCTTACCTCAATTGATATGTTACTAACATGAACAATATTTGGTTGCTTTGCGATAAGCATAACAAACTGACTGTGATAAAAGAAGATACTATTTAATGGCTTAACAAGACTAAGGAGAGATTGGTGCTCGGTTCAGTCTTTGCTTTTTAATGCTTTTTGAGGACTCTGCTGGACCACTAGCCTTCCTTCATGTTAGTTTCCGCAATCTTATTTGTGTAGTTGAAGAGGCTAACAGTGCAGTTGTAGTTCTTAATAATTTATTTGTTTTAATGATATAACTCCATGTCTTCCATGATCAATTCCTCAAAGCTTTGAATGAAACACAGGTGAGGCTCAGTTTAGTCTGAAAGGGTGAGTAGTTATTTTACAAGCAGAGAAGTAAGCACTATTGTCAAATTAAAGGAAAGTGGTCCAATGAAGTTTCTTAGTTGCTACAAATATTGAACTACAACAGATGTGATTTTTTTGGCATTGCTAAGAGGATAAACTTCAAATTTGTTAGTAAGATTTGAAAGAATGAATGCTAGAAATCAGGAGGCAGCCACAGTTTTTGTGCCACTGTTGTGATGTTTTCTATCCTGACATTTTTTTCCCTTCACTTAGTTGTCATGTACAGTTAGTGCAGTTACTTCAGGCACTTGGCTGAATTCCCATGTGCTCATTGATCACAAAATACTTTTTGTTGTCAAGAATTCTTATGTGCTGTTGGTGTGGTATTAGAGGGGTTTTTAGATGAAATAATGCTATGCTACAAATTTAAGGTTTAATTTTCTTCAATATCAGCAATTCATAGAATTATCCATTTGATATCTAGCATGTGCTTTGATACTGGAAAACTCTCCAATGTGAGGAGGAGGAACTGCCGCATGTTGATTTATTGTTTTGTTTTTGTTTTGCCTGGTTTCTTGATCACCACTAATGGTGGATCAGTATCTTATTCTGCACAATAGCAACAGCTTGTTGATCCATGTGCAGAAATATGTAGCGGACTTTTATATATCAGACTTCCAGTCTGGGTTAAGAGCATTAGTGAAAGCTGGCTATGGTGCTAAGGTAGCTCCTTTTGTAAAACCAGCTACCGTTGTTGATGTGAAAAAGCAGAATAGGGAATTATCCCCAAATTTCTTAGGCTGGCTTGCTGACCGCAAACTCTCCAGTGATGATCGTATTATGCGCCTCAGAGAAGGGTATGGACACCATAATTCCCGAACCTTATAATTCCTTGTGCTCTTAAATTGCATTTGTACAATTTCTTGTTTGTAAGATGCTTGAAAGAAATGGGAATTAGAATTCAATATCACCAATCTGAATTAGATTGCTCTCTGATAATTAAAAAGTGAATTGGGGGATGCTAGGTACATCAAGGAAGGGAGCACTGTAAGTGTGATGGGAGTTGTCCGTCGACAAGATAATGTGCTCATGATCATTCCTTCTGCAGAGCCTGTCTCTACAGGTTGTCAATGGCTCCGTTGCCTTCTGCCAATGTATGTAGAAGGTCTTATTTTGACGTGTGAAGATAATCAAGATGTTGATGTGGTGGCTGTCTAGTAGTTTCTTCTTCGTCATTTGCTCGGAGATCAATGTTGGAATATTCAAACAGCAGGGTTGATTTGGAAATTCTAGCTTCAACAATGAGTTATTCTCTTCCAGACCTGTCTGTAAATTGGCTTAGAAGATACAAAGCGGAAAATTCAAGTTTAAATAATAATCAGCATATGATCATGATCGATATGATGCAAGGACGTTTGTGGAAACGTGCACGGAAGCTTACATTTCTTTCTGTTACTGATTCTGTGTACATAAGTAGAGGAGCCCAAAGGGGTTCAGAAATAGGTTTCTTCAGCTACGGTTGGTTCCACATCAGAATGGTAGTTGTTATTAATTATTTATTGTTCGAGTCTGGGTTCTAATGTATTCTCTAGTTGATATTATGAGAGGATTGTGCTCAGTATGCCTCACGTTGTAAAAATTGAAACCCTCAAAGGTGCTGCAATACTAATGTAAAAATCTTGGCTTTGGAGTAGTATCGTTGGCCAAGTCTTGTGTCTGTTTGATGTCATTGCAATCTCTTTTTTCCTGTATTCTGCTGCTTAATACATGCTGTTTTTCATCGGACATTGACAGTGAGGACTCGGGAGTTTCGACCCTAAAAAAAAAATGAGACCAGTTGTAGTTGATTCTGGTCTCTTTCTGCAGCATCGGACGCATCATCTTTTGCGTTAAATATAGTATGCAAATGCCAGCCTAAAATTTGTTGGTAGAAATGAAAAATGAGATTCAGAATGGGTAAATGATTATTTCGCCTTCCTGATCCATACAATCAGGTAAAAAGAAGCGGTGAAATCCAGCCGGTTAGAAGAATTAAACCCCTGTGGGCCCATAGCCACTTCGTGTCAGAATAAGTTGGATTTAACAGATTCAAATGATGTAATTTTGTCTGGCTGGTAATTACAGTCGATGTAAAAAATAATAACAATGACATGATTTAATAACAGATTAAGATTGGTAAGTTAGTTTATCGAATTAGTTTATTAATTTAATAATATATAATAAATAATAAAAATTTAGAATGTAGAGAATTTTTAATTTAAGTGATATTTGATATTTTTTAAAAGGCTTTGTGTATTTATGATTCAATTTTTGGTTTTATGTGTATATATCTAGTAATTTAATTATTTTTATTATCATTAAAAAATATAATTAATTAATGTGTATATATATTACAAAATCAAAATTTTGATATATTAATATACATATATAAATATATTACAATTATATACACATATATAAAATAATGAATAAATTTTAATTTTAAAATTAATAAATTTACATATTTAATATTGTCAATATAGTACAAGTTAATTAAAAAATAAATAAAAATTATGAGAATATTATTATTATAGAACCTAAAATTAGTAAAATAATAATTATGTAAAATAATTATAATAGCTAAATATACATAAAATAAATACTATAAGTAAATAAATATATTAATTAGAATCATAAATTATTAATAAATGAGCTATAAGAATTTAGAAATAACCATCTATTCGAAGGTAAATGATGGGTATGATGTAGATGATTGATAACAAAATAATTGAAAGAAGATGAATCATTACTAAATGAAAGAGATAATTAAAAAATAATAATATGTTCATATATATATATAAATATATATGTATATTTATACATATATATATATATTGCAAATTTAGTTAATAAAATATTTATACTTATTTTATTTAATAGTGAATTTTTTTGGATTAGATCCCATGATTTTTATCTTTAACTGGGATTTTTTATGTTAAAAAATGTATCTTAATTTTTTTTTTACTATTTTAGTTCTATCTAATAATAATAATAATAATAATAATAATAGTAATAATAATAATAATAATACAAACTTTTAAATAATAATTATAATAATTAATTAAATTTAATTAACTAATAATGTGAAATTAGTAAAAATAAAGTACATGGGTAATCTTCTGCCCAAATTTTTGTTCTTTGTATGCATTCGTTATCCTACATAATGTGTGATGCTGTAGCTGGAATGGAGTGGGTGCCCATTAGAGTCAGTCGTATACTCCCCTATATCTTATTCAATGTTTGCAGATGACCTCCTCCTATTTGGTGAGGCGACAAATATTCAAATTGATGTGGTTCTTAATTGTCTAAATGCTTTCTGTCAAGTCTCGGGACCAAAAATTAATGAAGTTAAGACGAATATCTTCTTTACCCGCAATGTGAAATCAGAGGCAAGATATGGCCCCACCAAAAAGGGAAAAAATCAAAGGCAAGAGAAAGAATCTTGAGTCGATGTGGTTTTACATTTTCTTCGGATCTCGGAATGTATTTTGGGGTGCTGATTGTTCACAAAGGAGTTATTTATGGTCATCTAATTAAAAAGATGCAAAATTGTCTTGCTGGTTGGAAGACTTCCAGTTTATCCATGGCAGGGAGGGCAGTTTTGGCGAAATCCATCATTCAAGTTTCAACTGTTTGCACTATGCAGACAGTTTTTATCTCCTTTCCATTCTCTCGGAGATAGAAAAGTATGAGCGTGCCTTTGATTGGGGTGATGAAGCAAATGATAGACGCATTGACCTTGGTCTCTTGGCAAAAAAATTTGCCAGAATAAAGGCTCTGGAGGCCTGGGTTTCAGTGCTCTAAAAGATATGAATGATGCTGTCTTTTGAAGTCAGTTTGGCAACTATATTCAGGTTGCCCAGATTTGTGGGTTGAAATCTTACGACACAGATACATGATTCATTCTCTTCAAGTAGAGAATCCAATAGCTAAGAATGGTGATTCTCTTCTCTGGAAATCGTTTTGCAAGCTTTGGAAACATTGTATGAGATATTGGTGATGGGAAGTGTGCTAAATCTTAGGATGATATTTGGATGGGGAAATCTTAGACTAAGGGAACAAGTGTGCTCTCCAATTTCTCAGGCCATAAATGACGTCATGGTTGCTGATATGGGTGACACTCTGAGGGTTTGGGATTGGCAGCGGTTTGGCGGTTTACTCCCTGTAAAGATTCATGCGAAGCTATGTCCTGTTATGCCGCCAGATAGTCCAGCTGCTGAAGACACAAATATGGCGTTAGGGTATATCAGGTACCTTCACAGTTCGAGGTGCTTATGAGTATTCAACGCATCAGACCAATACGGAACCTGATAGCTTCTGGAATATTATTTGGAACTGGAATGGACCTGAGAAGGTTCGTCACTTCCTGTGGAGGCTTTGCAATGGTGGTTTGTTAACAAACAATGAACGAAGTTGAAGAAATCTAGTTAATCCTTACCGTCCACGGTGCTATAATGCAGTGGAAGATGCATTTTATGCTTCAAGAGATTGTCTAGTTGTGCGGCATTTTTGGTTGTCTCTGGTTAGGGGCGCAAAATGAAACCTATTCCTCTTGGCTGATCTAAAAGAGTGGGTTTATTTGAATCTGGCAGGGAAATTTTCTTCTCCGAGGATCGGGAGTGGCCAATTAAATGGCGTGATCCAGATTTTGTGTTTCCTTCCCAATCTATTGCTATGGTGGTTCCGTCTGTGAACGACATCTCTATAGCAGCCAATCTAATGCATTCCATAGAGATTAATATGCACGAGTTTTTTTTTCTGTTAATGTAGGATGGGTGCGCCCTGAGGAAGGATGATGAAGTTAAACAGTGATGGTGCAGTTAACAACCAGTTGAAAAGAACTAGTTGTGGTGGTCTCCTTCGGAATTCTAGGGGAGAGTGGATTAGGGGATTTTATAAAAGCTTAGGATCTTGTGAATTGCTTGTTGCTGAAGCTTGGAAAGTTTAAATATGGCTTGTAGCATGGGGTTTAAATCAGTTGTATTGGAGACTGATTCTAAAGTTCTTGCCGATATGTTAATTGATAGAAATGGGGAGTTCTTGTTCGAAGACTTTTGTTACAGTGCAGTTAGCTGATCAAGAGGAATTGGTAGTGAAAATTCAACGCATATATTGGAAGGGAAATAGATGTGTAGATTAGTTGGCAAATTACGATGGAATTTGTGAATTGAAATTTCATATTTTAATGAGGTTTTTTGTGAATCCCGAGTTCCTTTTGTTAGTTGATATTAGTGAGTTACTACCCCTAAATTTATTTCTAGTTTGTTTTGTCTTTCTTTTGGGCTTTTGCCCCTTTTATTTACCAAAATAATATAATATCATAATAATAAAAACATAATAAATTGTAAAATTCATTTAAGATTATTTAATAAATATCGATTTAAAACTAGAATTTGAATTAGATCTATAATAATTCAAAGCTCAATATATAATTTTTATTCATTAAGTTAATTTAATAGAATTAAGTTAGTTCATTTCGATAAGTATAATTATTATAATCAAAGTTTATTGTTTATTTTTGCAATACGGCACAATACATGCATAGGTGAGCTCCAAATTTACATTGAATAACAATTTGATTTGCGTAGATACAAGTATGAGAAAGGATGATATGCATTGAATAAAATTTTGATTTGTGCCCGTAAGTTTAGTTAATAAATTAAGTTGGATATATGATATGCATAGAATTACTTTTCAATTCTTTTTGACATACATAAAAGTTATATAATCTTTAAAAAAAGTCAAGAGATATTTTATATCACCATAAATAATAAATATGAAATGTAAAAGAGAAAAATAATTAACAAATTCACACAATTTAAAAAAAATTAAGTTCTTGCTTTTATGTCAAAATTCTAATACCCATAAAAACTTCTAACAAATAAAAAAATAAAGTAAATTAAAAGAAATCATAAATACCCGATCATATATGAAAACTAAGATTCAACATAAATAATAGAAAATTTACCAAAAAAGAGTGAATGGGAAACCAAATAATTGTTATTGTTATTCATATTTATATATGTCGTAAATATTTTAGACACATTATAATGCGCTAGTCGCAATTATATCATATTTCAGTTTAAGAAAACCAATTCGCTGTCCACAGCATTACCTGCTTATTTAGTTAAACTGATTCAATAAAATATTACCTTTTGAATAGGAATTAACCATTCTTAATAGCTCTCCTGCATAATTAGGATATTTAATCCTTGGTGATGTAATTAAAATTACTACCCCTTGCGGAGTCAAGTTTTAGTTTTTCCTTTTTGGATTTTTACCCCGTTTAAAAAAAAAAAATCATCTTTTGAATTGTTAAAAGCTGAAAAATAGTTGCGTTGGAGGTGGGATTACGAAGTTGTGATCTTTAATGATCCAAAAACAAAAGAAATAATTATGATTTAACCTAGGCTTTATCGACCACGTTAAAAACCCTACATTTCTATTAAGGGGGAGGATTGAAACCATCTCAATTCATACTAATTTCTTCAGAAATCTAAGATTGAACAGTGGAACCCCACCCACCCCCAACCCCCAAAAAGAAGAAAAAAAATGGGAAAAGACGACGCATGATGGTTAGAAAACTGGATCATATATGGATTACACTCAAAAGTACTTTATACTTGGTTAGCACTGAACTGGGAAGATGTTCGATTCTGCTAAGTTAACATAGAATACCTGCAACGGTAACCAATATGAAGCTGAATGCTGGCCTTAAGGAGCAGAATTCCATTGATATTACTTAAATCTTCACATCGAACCACATAGCGGGGGAAAGGGACTCGCTCAATTTCCCTATGGTATTGGCAAGTTAGAAATTAAAATGAGACCATCCACCACTCAAGAGTGAGGATGCCTCACTAATTCCAAATTGCCCGCACATAATGAAATTAAGGATTTAAATCTGAGTCTGAAACATAATCTAAAATGAACACGTTTGAACAAGTACCAATTCAGTCATAAGGATTTCGGAATTTCTTCAGAAGTTCTGGTATCTCATAGCCAAGCATTTCATCTACTGCCTGAATCATTTTGGGCTTTAATTTCTCAAATTTGTCGATGCTGTAACCGCTCAAGACCTCCCGAAAGCGCTCTACGTTGGGGAAATCTCCCGCCGGCAGATGAAATTCTCGCTGGACCTGGTTATAAAAGCTTACATGATAAGCAGGTGACTAATTAAGCAATTAAGGGTGGGGAAGAAAGTGGAGCAGAAAGGAAACCTTTCCAAATTCTTGTTCAAGATTATCAATCAGTCTTTGCTGAACCTTAGCCTTGCCCATCATTGCGGGCATTTCCTTCTTGAGGTGACTAATTATATAAGCATGCATTTTAGCAGCTCTGGCACGTTTTACAAATTCATTGATCTGCATCATTTGAACAAATTAGATCTTTGAACCGGAAATAAAAACAATGCATTAAGTGTCAGGTATAACCATACGCCAAGCAAAGATATGCTGCATGCCTATATTCACAAATTGCACCACCAGGCTACACGATGGTAGATATAAAAGTGGGAAGCATACCCGACGATCACAAGCTTTTTTGGGAATATCAACCAAATCTGCAAGAAGATCATTCTGTTCCCTCTCAAAGAGATCTCGTCCCATCGGACCAAGCGCAGCTTCATTTATAGGCTTATCATTAAACGAGCTGCAAAGCAATATGTAGCATTAACTTTAAAAGAAAAAGAAAAAACATTTATGAACATGAAAAGAGACGTCCGATAATATCACAAGGAATTAAAACATAGTCCAACAATGATTATTGAAAGTTTCTACAAGATTAATGAGTTTCTCCTATGAAATAAAAATGCTCGAGATAACGGTAGAAGTTACCCCCAATAAATGAAGCAACAAGATAACTGACCAAAGTAATAAACCCACCCAATATAAACCCGCACAACTTCGGGAGTGTTTAGGACCTTCCCCAAAGACCACATCAATGCTCCATAAACTCTCATAAGCTGCAATATTGAGATATCAAGCATGTAAGCACACCAACAATCAAGGTAGATCAAGTTGTTAAGTATTCATCTTACTTGTTGAGTATCAACTTGGTCTGCTTTATTCAAGACAACACGTATCTTGTCATCATGACCACGTAGAGACGAAATTACTCGTTTAAACTCATCACTGATATCAAGTTTGTGAGGATCAAATAAGAGAAGAATGAGGTCACATTTTGCAGCAAACCATGATATAACACCAGTGAAATCATAGCTACGTTGAGTCCTTTGCTTCTCCCCAGATAGGACACCAGGAGTGTCTACAAATGTAATTTCATCTAGAAGCTGAAACCAAGTTTAAGGGGAAAAAAGGAGATACAGTTCAGCACAAATAAACGACGATGTCAACAGTTGAACAGAACCAAAATTGTGTAACTCACTGGATGTGGCATTTGAGAACATTGGAATTTCGACAAAAATGCTCCTCCAAATGTTGACAAACCACTAAAAGGCATGTCAGCATCCACGGCTATAGTATTTCCAGGAATACTCCTCTCATCTGGTCCGGACTACAAATAAAAGTCAAGTGTTGTAGGTCTCCTTCAACCCAAAGAAAACACAAACAAAACCCCATGATTCAAATGAGCAAAAATGCCAGAATGTTTGAAAAGATGAAGCCAAACAAAGCATATAAAAAAATTTGGGAAAAATATATGCAAAAACCAGATGTTCAATAAAGATGTCATACAAAGGCATAGGATTAGGAAGAATCGAGACAGCCCATTACAGTGGGTCACTATTATTAAGATGAGAGCACTATCACATAGTGAACGGAAATTATTTTACCATGACAACTACAAATCTGTCTGTTGTAGGTTCTGGCCCAATGTGCGCTCCTGTAAATAGAGAATGATACCTCTCCTCGAAATCCATTGCATAAATGATATGAATGATAGGATACAAAGGTCACTCACAACTTAACCAACCTGGATAGTCACATCTTAACAAATGTTTTATGAACGTTGTCTTTCCTGTGGAATATTGACCAAGAAGCATCACCATGGGTTTAGCATCAAAATCACTGTTGGTCTGAAAAGGATATATCAAAGATTTCATTAAGATTGATACTAACATATGTACAGACATTATTAACTAGAACAAAATCATATTCTAAGTTCTAAACAAATTTAGAGCAAACAAAATTTAGTGTCTTGCAATATATTGTGTGCAAATGCCACTTACCAAAAATGGAGATACAAAATCATTAAATCGATAAGTGGCTTCCAATGGCTTTAGCCTCTCAAAGTACAATCTCTTCAAGCCATCAATTATTGATGTAACTGAATTAAGAGGTAGCTGGGAAAAAAATAAAGATAAAAAACATTCAATATTTGGATAAATCTGTTATTAAAAGAAAATTGAGATATCTTATTCAGTACACAGAACACCATTAGTGATGCTTTGGTAGAGCACAAAAAGAGACAAATTCAGAGTAACAAAATCTAAGTTGTTTTCTTGCTAAGAACTTCCATTCAGCTATGTCGATCCAACATCACCTTATCCGCATCATTTGACTCATCTGGGAAAGGAAAGAAAACTAAAGATTGGAGAAGCTATCCACCGGTGAAACTAACAAGAATCCTCACCCGAAATAATTAATAATTATCCATCTCCAATAACTGACAGAGATAGAAATAGTAACATGGTTTCCAAACCTTGAAATTAGAAATTTGGATTTGGTGTAAACCATGTAAAGCCTCACTAAAAAATGCAAAATGGGGCTCACTTTCTTTGCAGATTTTGAAGAAAACCACTGAGCAGATGGCAATGGTTGAGGCTGAGCAGTTCCTGCATATTATCAGTATTTTAGTAAGTTTTCAAATCACATATCAATTGTCATCTACAAGAATATAAATAACATTTCCTTCTCACCGTTTGATTCAGGCTGAACATGTATAGTTAATCTCTTTGTTTTCTACAAACAAAAGCAAAAAAGATAATGAGGAAAACAATCAAGTGGATAACTCACTAAGTGGGATATAAAAGAATGCTTACTGATACTAAAGTGTCTAGTCCTTCCATCACTGGGGGTTTAATATTCTCTGTGTCGACTGTAATCAGCAAAAATTGGAATAAAAAACAGATCAATAAACTGATACAGTATTGACAATATTGGCAACAAAAAACAACATACAAGAAATTCATGTCACTGAATTATAGATTGCTCAGACTACAGTCTGAATTAATACTATAGAGTTACACATCTTGTTTAAGTGGCTCAATAACTTTAACAGGTTAAACAAATCCAATATGTATCAAGTCTTTCATCAGTTGTAACAAAGAACTCTCTTTTTATGCAGCAGTTAATCTTGCCAGATTGTTATACAATAGTTGGCACATTTAGATGTCATGAAACCTCACCTCTTCATTGTAGTTATAACATATAGGTCATAGGTCATATATTATATCGTGCAAGCCAAGGAAAAGCATGCCTCTTACATTTGATGAGGATGAGAACAGAGAACAATAATGACAAATTTATGCAGCCAATTATAAGGTCAAAGACCACAATAAGACAGAGTAAAAATGAAACACTTACTCTCAGTTTTAAGGATATCTGAGGTAAGTTCAAATCCTGCTTGTGCTAGACCAATGAGCTGTTGAAAAGCATTAAATATCAATTCTCATATAATACAAGACAAGATCTAATCCAAATTCAAGAATCAAGAATCGATGTTTCAAAAGTAAAACCTGCATAGCTGTAGCAAACTCTGTAAAACCCAAGAATCCTTGTCTCTTGGTATCTGCAATGGCCCAAATCTATAAAGACAAATTTAGAAGATGAGTCCTAATCATAAAAAGGGATTCAAAGAGCTAGACTTACTCTATGAAGGAAATAAGACACCCGGGAAAGTTTGTATATGCTAGAAAAATACAATTAAGTCCAAACATTACCTGAACTTATTTGAATGATGCAGAACAGAAAAGAAGCCAATATGGAATAGGCACTATAAAATAACAGATTCTATAATTGCAGTCTAACAAAGCGCATAAAATCATTGCATATAAAACAAATGGTTGATCCTAGAGAATATAAACAAAATCCGGTTCATATATCCGTTATTCAGACTTCAGAGATAAAATTTGGAATCCATAATCACGTAAATCATTCAGACTGAAAAATTAATCACTAAGATTTGATGTACCTGCTTGAGTTCAGACTGAAAAATTAATCACTAAGATTTGATGTACCTGCTTGAGTTCAGGACGGGACAAATTCGACATAGCGAAGAACTTAGTAGCATCATTCCCAGTGATTCGTCCATCCCCATCTAAAAAGTTAAATCAGAATCAACCAATTATGCGAAACAAACTGAGAATATCGATGCGTTCAGCAAGATGAGATAAGCAAAAACCTGAATCGGCCAAGTTGAACCATTCCTGGTAGATCTTGGTTTGCTCCTTCGAGCATGAACTGATCCAATCCGATCCTGTCTTCATTTCTGCTTTCAAGTTTCAATCAAGCTCCAAATGAGCAAGCAATAATCTATAAAGATAAACGGAGAATAGTGAAGTCGATGATTCCGTAGAAGGGATTATATTAATACTTCTTGAGTCAACTACGTAAAAGGAAATTTAAGTTGGGGAGGGTTTGCTTATTTTCAATTTGAAAAAGGCTGCGGTAAATATCATCGAGAACAAGGTTGGCTCGCTACGCTGCTTCGCGGTCTAGGGCTATGATCATGAAGTGATTCAGATGAAGGATAATCATTATTTGCACGTGATTAAATGACTAATCAGGCTTGGAGTGGGGGCCCCGGGTTTGATGCAAACCAGCGACTGTTTCACACCGGACGTCCAATGGGTTGGCCCGCACTGGATTCCCCTTGCCGAGTTTTGAACTTTTGAATTAGAGCGCCACGGGGAGCGCTGATAGTATCGAGGGTGGAGCCCACTTGGGACCAGGTGTAAAACAATTAGGAGAAATCATTTTCTATCACTATGATGTCCATGTTGGCTGGTGCCCACTCGACAGATGCGGGGACGAGTAACCAGGGGTAGAGGAAGAGATAATCACGGTACATTATTAATATAATATAATAATATATTAATATATAATTAAATTTATTTATTAATATATTATTATATAATGTATTAAATTTGATAATATATGAATATATTATAATTTCTTAAAAAAGAAAAACTGAGAGCTACACTAATAAAATGACGGTAACGCCACTTCAAATTCAAAACCTAGATGATTGCATCCAACACTTGGTTTTTCTTATTTTTAAAAATAGAAAAATTTATTTGACAGGTTATTTTTAAATTCTATTTTTAAAAATTATTCTTTGTAACTTATAAATAAGAAAATATAAATAATTTTTAGTTATTTTTTAAATTTATACTTTTATTCTGAATATCAATTTTATAATTAAATGAAATATTTCTTTATTTACAACATTAATCACCCTCTAATTATAATTTTATTTTAATTTTTTGATTTTTAAGAACAAGAAAATATATTCTCTAAATATATAACTTAAAAATAAGAAAATAGAAATAATTTTTAATTATTTTTTAAATTTATATTTTTATTCTAAATATCAATTTTATAATTAAATGAAGTATTTCTTTATTTACAACATTAATCACCTTCTAATTTTGATTTTCCTTTAATTCAAAAATAATTTTTAAGAAAAAAAATAGTTTTTAAAAATAATTTTTGAAAACAGTTTTTAAAAATACCAAAACAAAATAAATCCAAATACACCCATAATTTTCTTAACAAAATTTTATTTCTTTGTAAAAAATGAAGGAATATCATAATTTCATTTATTTTAATAGAAAATATATTTTATAAAAATATAATTATAAAATACTAATATGATAAAAAATAATTTAAATATATAATATTAAATGTAAAAAGTTAAGTAGAAGATAATTTCTTCTTTTTTAGGAAAGAAATTATTTTATTTCACTAATTTATTGTTTTTTAAGCATGAAATATAGTTGCACACGATTTTTTTATTTATATATAAAAATGATGTTTTTTAATAAGAAATATATTTTTAAAAATAAATGAAACTATATATCTTTATACTTTTTTAATTAAAAAATATCTCGAAATTATAATAGAAAACAATCGTAATTTTCTCTTTATCAAAATTATTTTTTATTAAATTTATTAAATTTATTATTAAATATATCAATATTTTTATTATTTTAATAATTTATAATTATATTCTTATAAAAATTGTTTCTACCGTTACAAACATATCAAAAATATGAAGTTCCAGAATCTTGTAAAATTCACTTTCTCAGTCAAACATCTGGTACCCATCGTGGGTTACCTGATGGTAAATTCGAATTCAATTCAAGCTGCGGTGTGTAAAGCGTGGTACCTCCAATTATTTCTTAATAACATATGAATCAATTTCAGAAAAAATTATATTTTATTCAGTGATGAATTTATCTTTTTTTCTTAATGTACATGTGATTTTAAATAGTACAATTCATTTACTTTTGCTTTTAGTCATTAACATTTTGTCTGCTATTTAAAATTTAATAGAAAACTTATGTGTATTATATTACATAAAATTTTTCTTTTTCATTTTTGACTTAATTTGATATTCACTTAAAAATAATTTATTCCTAAAAAATCCTATTCAATACTATCTAGTCAACAACAATGATCCAACTCGTAGAATATAAATCCCCAATAGAATTAAAGTTCTTTTGGTCTAATTTAGGTATGATTAAACGTCAAATTGAATTTAAATTTGAGAAAAGAAAAAATTACATATAATGCATATAAGTATTTTTTTATTAAATTTTAGATGAAAAATTATTTAAGTGGGTAAAGTATTAATAATTAAAAGCATAGGTGAATAAATTATAATACTTAAAATTACAAGTGAGTTCAGTAAAAAAGAATAATATCATAAGTAGGTAATTCTTAATTTTAATGATAATGAGTTTAATTGAATTAAATTAATAGTTGCAGAGATAAAATATTGTCATGATCCATTTATGACTATAACTAGTGCAAAATTATCAAGTATAATTCCCTCGAACTAAATTAAGATTAACACAAATAAAAATGGAAATAATATACTACAGAATAGTAATTTTAGTTAGTTCCAAAGAACCTTGATTCGTGTGAGATTGACTTCAAAAAAAAAAAAAAATAGACCAACTTATATATCCTTATAACATAAGGAAGAAGTTGGCCTAACTGTACCTTATGACAATGTTTGTATGGGTTTTATACCATCATATTTCTAAGTCCTATTAACTAATTATGGCCATGGTTGAAAAGTTTATAAATTCACTCCGAATATTTCATTAAAAAAAAAGAATAATTCACAAACTAGAAAAGAAAATAAAATGTGTTAGATATGATAGAGATAATGAGTATTATAATAGGTATAATAAGATTAGGAAAATCTTGATCCTTTTGCTAGATATTCACAAGAATGTGGAATCGAAGTAAGTTACACAATGCTTAGGACACCGAAGTAAAATAAAATTACAGAAAGCAAGAAATAACTTTTATAAACATGGTGAGATACATATTGGTCCATTTTTTATTATCAAAATTCTTATGAGGTGATACATTAAAGATTATTATGTACATTCTAAATTAAGTTCCCAATAAATTAATACTTAAAATCCTTTATAAATTATTATATGATAGAAAGCCTAATCAAAAGTACTTTTATATTTGAGGTTATAAAGCTAAGGTGAAGTTATATTGTTACAACCCTCTAAATTTTTTTAAAAGATTTACATGATAATAATTAATCATGAAAGTGAAATTAGAAATAAAATTTCATGTGAAAATAATATAATTAGTATGATAAGGTATAAAAATAGAATTCTAGATGTATGAAATAGTTAAGTAAAGAATGAATTGAAATATTTAAAGTTTAATTATGTTTAGAGGTAAGTGTATGAGTATGAAGGAGATTTAGAGCATTTTTCTCATTTTTCCTTATTTTTCGCATTTGAACTCTTCCACTCTTTATTTTTTAGAAAGCCTTTATTCTTTTTTTCTTTTCTTTTCCTTAACAAATAGAGGCATTAATTTTCAATAAATTTCCTCCATTCCTTGATCTAATCAAGGTAAGGTTCCTTCAACTTATATTCTTGCATGGTATTCTTTCATTTTTCTTTTGGATTGAAGATGATTAATGGGTTTTGTTGAAAGAAGGGATTGTTGAGTTCTAACTTAGATTTTTTTTAAAAAAAATTGGATGAATAAAACTAAGCAAATTTCAAATTCTTTTCTCTTGTCATCTCCTCTATACAAGATAAGCGAACATTCTAACTAAATCTTGAATATTTTAGATGAATTAAGTTAGTGAAAGTTAAGTTTTTCTTTGTTTACTTTGAATTTTAGAATAATAATGATTTTAAGTGAAGGGACTTGAATTTCTTGTTAGATCTAGCATGAAAAATGATGTGAATGCAATTGATACTGATTTGATTTAGTATGGTAGTCTTAAAGATGGTTTAAAAATGATTATGCTTCAAATAAATAGTGATTTCACATGAGATTTTAAAAGAACCTAGATTATAGTCAATTAAATAGTCAACTATGCCTTAGAAATATGATTTCTAGGTAAGCATAATCAATTACATGGTTGATTATATGTTTGAGGGATTACTCCCTGGTAACTTATGGTTGAGTATATAATTAACTATACCTATAAGAATTACTTTCTAGCAATCATAATTAAGTATATAATTGATTCTGCTTATGATAGTTGCTTTTTGACAACTTATAGTTGATTATATAGCTCTCTATAACCCTTATATTTTTGTTATTGATCCTTTTTAGGGTGTTATAGTGTGTGATTAATCTTTTTATGTTAACATGAGTTTATCATACATTAAATAATGATGGATAGGTAAAGCAAGACCATGCAAAAAGGCATAGTATTGTTATGATATAAATATATATATTAAATTAAATTACTTTGCCATGATTAAGGTTGAAATGTATTATTGTTCACAAAAATTGAGATAGGGTGATGTGATATTCATGTGAATCAAACATTTGATCAAGTAATGCCAATGGCTTATGAAAGATAATGTTGATTTCAAAGGATAAGAATGGGCTTGTAAAAGATAATAATGAATGAAAATTATAAGAAAAATTACCTTTCAGTCTTTCTCTTTTTTTTATATGTATACATTTTATATGCTTATAATACTAATAATGCATGGTAAATATAAATCAAGTAAATGGTGAGCTTTTTTACTATTATGTATATGTGATAATGTTTTACTTATTGGTAATTGACTTATGGCATAATGTAATAGTTAAATTATAAGTAAGGAAGAATAAATTGGTTAGTAAGGACTATCTATTTTATAATTCATTTATGTTAGGATCACTAAACTGTGGATTTATCCTTTTGTGTTTATTATTATAGATCCCTAAATTAAGGTGCCTTTACTACCATACCAAGGATAAAGCATTTAGGAGTTTTATTAGTATGGCTATAAGTAAGTAGATGTTTTTATTATAAATAGATATGTTTTAGGCCTTAAACTAATGAAATGGAAAATTTGGGTAATGAACTTACTGTTTATCAATAATTAATTAGGTTGACTTCATTGACTTAGTAAGGATTATAAGTAAGCTTAACTTTTCCTATTTTATAGAATCACTTTGATGGATATAATTCTTTTACCTATTTAATGTCATTTTCTCATTAATTATCTTCAATACCTTATGCATGCACGCATAAATGATGAGCGAGAATGGTTTAGGTTAGTGAAAATTGAACGAAGCATGTTCCATGCCGATTACGACTAAATTTAGGTCATGACATGTATATTCCATTAGCAAGGAAGCTTGATTTAAAAATAATTAATGGATATTTCATTGGGTATTATTACTAGCTTAAGAGATAGCAGATTCTATTGTTTGGCTCACTTAACTAGAGTTATCGAATTATATCAAACCATTTTTTTCAAATAAGTTAGGTAGTGGGAGTTGGGTATTATACATTATAGATTTTATTAAAGAAAGTATAATCGTTCTACTAGCTCTCACATTAGGAGAGTTATCTTTTATTATTTCGCAAGATGATCTAGTATAACTAATAATAGAAAATATTAAACCAAGTGAAATAGTTCAAAAGATTTATTTGAAGAGATCTTATAAAACTTATAAACTAACAATTTCTAATGATTAACTAATTTATCTATAAGAGAATGAGTATGACATCAATGATGATACTAATCCTACCAAAATTTTCACTTACAATTTCTAGTTTATACTTTTCTTAATGGATTAATGCTATACATAATGAACTAGCATTAAAGCATAGAATAAGGCATAAAATCTTGTGTGAATTGCTGTAGGATACAAATGGGTTATTAAGATTATAAGAGATGCTTGAGGTGAAATTAAGAGGTACAAGACTAGATAAATAGCCAAAGCCTAAAGCAAAAAAGAAGACATAGCTTATAAAATTTTTTTATTAGTTTTAACTGAAGACTCATTTTAGATTATTATTAAGATGATGATTCATTTTAATTTAGAGTTACATCATAATAATGCAAAAATAATTTTTTTTAAATGGTGACATGTCAGGGATTGTTTACATGAATATTGATGATTGCAGTAAGAAAATTTTAGGAATCCAATGAAAAAATTATAAGACCTAAGAAAAAATTTATAAAAGCTGTACTAGTATTCTCTATTTTAAGGGTTTACTAAAGTCTGACCTTATTTCAAACATACATTCATCTCCTTGCTTTTAGAAAGTGAAAACGATAAATACATATTTTTAAAAATTAAAAAAAATATATTAAGTTGAATCTCAAAGAAAGTAATGTGATTTACATTGAAAATAGTGTTAAATTCATAAATTTTAAATTTTGAGAATAAAATTTATATATAATAATATTTATATATAATATAAAAATGAAATTATTATAAAAAATTAAATATTTTGAAAAATAAAATAAAATTTATGTCAATATATCTTTTATGTATATATCTACATATAAATAATGAATTTTAAATATTTTTGTATTTGATTAAAATAAAATTTTTGTTAATCAACTAATATAAACAAAAAATATGAAGATAATTTCACATAAACTTACAAAGATTATATATATGTATGTACATAAAAAATAAATTTGTTTTGTGCGGGCGATCCACAACCCCCCCCCCCCAGGGCCCCCCCAATTTTGGCACCAAATCCGCCTCTGATTGGACAGACAGCGACCCAAAGGAAAATGCCAATTTGGCCTGCACCTTTCGTTTTCTTGAAATGATGAGTCAACCAACAGAAAGTATTTGAAAAATGCCCCAATTAGAGGCCCAACACATTTTTTATTTTGGTTAGCATGTCGAAAAATTGACCAAACTGTTGGATCCTATAACGCCATTATAAACTTATTATTTGGGAGAAGTAGCAATCCAATTTCGCGTCAATTTTAGTGACAAATGAAATTATTTCAACACATAACTTTGGTATCTTATCGTATATAAGTGCCTATAATAGAAATAATTCTTTTCAAAGTTAAAATTGATTTGTGTATGCTGAACATGATTAATGCATCGATGAATTTGAATCAGCAAAAATTAATATTGATATTTACATTAATTCATTTTCAATTTATTTTTTTTGTTGTTGAATAATGACATAGATATATTTTTTTCTTGGTCTTGTTCGCTTTATGTTGTTAAATTAATGTGAAAAAAAGGGCAAATCGGGATTAAATAACAAAGGCAAAGAGAATTGTTGATTGAATTTAAATTTGATTTATTATTAGTATAAATTTTTTTATATTTTTAATAAATAAAAAGATCATATCTTATTAAAAACTAATATTAATTAAAATTTTTATTAATAATAATTTTTTTAATAATTTCTTTAATGATATAACAAGATATTCACAATATAAAATTAATTTACATTTACAGTAAATTAAATTTGAATTCTTATTAATTTGTAGTGTCATAAATCAACATGCGCTCACACAAAAAGATATACACCAATCTTGGTAAAGAGAATGAAGTCAATATATATCATAAAAGAGAATTATTCTTTGTTTTTTTGTTTTTGAGTATGTTAAATTGGTTTTTGAAATATACATATTATATCAATTTTTTTTAAAGTTTGTTTTACATCAATTAACCAAAATTTGAGAAAAAAATATCATAATATCTATCTTTTAGGGATGAATTTGATGTAAAAATTAAATAGTTATGTACTTATATATAATATAAAACAGAAAATCTGATATAACCTGTATTTTTCAAGGTACTAATATATATATATATATATATATATATATATATATAAACACGAAAGAAACTCATAAAAATATGTTTCAAGTGAAGATTTCTCTAGGCATTCTCTGATTGTCAGCAGTGGAGGTTCCATGCCTATCAGCCTTAGTTTGTCCTACATAACAGCAGCATAAAATTTTACTCGTCAATCACCCCAACTATAATGTTACACCAAGTTGCCGTTTATGCCTTCTGCGTACTAAATATTCAAATGATACCTCATCAAATCTGCAGGAGTATGTTTCCAAATAAAGAGTTGCACAAATCTATACAACCGTATCATTTGTGCTTATTATTTTTTAGACCAAGACTAGTACTAAAACACCTGTATTTCAGCATTAGATCTCCCATTTATATGATGCCAGTACCACGCAGAAGTATCTCCCACTCAGCGCAGCCTTTCAATCTTTAAATCCCAATTGTCTTGTTGAGGAGCCAAAGGCAAAGAGCTAACTGAATGGCAAAAATGGAGTGGAGCCACATTCTGTCAAGTATGAACCCAAAGACTGTGATTCCTGCACTGTTGTTCTCCAAGTATGACACTGCACCAGAAGGCAGTCCCCAAAAAGGACTCAAGACATTGGATAAATGATATAATTGATACAGACCGAATTTGTATAATTTACGAGTCAAGTTTAAACATCAAAATATTTCTTGATGTTCATGAGTTTAAATGAGTCTAAATCACGTTTATGTATATTTTTGTTTGTTATGTTATTTATAATTTTATTAATTTATCGGTTCATTTAATTATTTGATATTTTGATATTAATAAAAAATTTATTACTTTTATTTTCCAAGAGCAAAAATATAAAAAAAAACTAAAGAAATTATACTTCAAATTTTTAAACCCAAATGGTTTATGTTTGAACTGTTTGGGAAAATTAAAAGAATTTTTAATAACAAATTTATTGCTTATATTATTACTTGTGTAATTATTATTATGTTCAAATGTTATGATTTGACTATTTTTTATATATATTTTTTGGATTAGAATGAGATTATGTACTAAGAAACTATTTTGTATTTTTTTATTATTATTTGCTTAAAAAATTATATAATATGATAAAATTTGTTTAGTAATCAGGTTCATGCTCAAATTCTAAAAGCTCGACGAGCTCTAACTTAACTCGAGTTTGAGCTAGCAGAAGCTCAAAAGTGTTTGATTGTGAGCAAATTGGTTGTGTAGTTGAATTTCTTCTATTGGAACAGTACTAGTAATATGAATTCCCACTTACCTAAGGCTTGCCTCTTGTGGAATGAGATGGTTTGGGTGTAAATTGGAACCAACTTTGTGTTATCCAGTTCATCCTCTTCATCGCCTGCTTCCTCATCATCTGATCCCCAGTTTGCATTGGCAGAAAAAGCCTGAGGTGAAGCTCTCTGCGCCGTTGGTGTCTCACTATCTGTGGTGTCAAAAGAGTTTATGGTGGCGCATATATGCCACTTTGAAGCAAGGCTTGTTATGGATTGTGCTTTATGTGTGACCTTAGTTGCGCTTCTCAGCAGTATGAAAAGCCCACTCACCAAGCTAATAGACACCAACTGCAATATTATCAAAGGTTTCAAACACATTAGTCCCTTTTGTCCATCGTAAGTTGCCTAGGAATAGAAGTAACATAATCTTAACGATGTAAAAGAAGGAGAAAATTCAGATGAAGTTTCATTGGTGTTTGTTGTGAATTTCCCAATCATAATTTTATATCTTCATTACTTTTTCATGATTCATCACTAATAATTGTAACTTAAAAAATATAACTATTAATTAGTTATTCAATTACTTGAAAATTCAATACATATGTAAAATATAATTGAAAACTTCACAAATACTAATGGAACTTCACTTAAGTTTTTCTCATAAATGAATTATTTGAGACTTTCAAGTATAAGTATGCAATGCTTGAACATAATTTTTGATGTAAAATGTTATTCATGCTTCTTATCATGCACAACTTTCTTTATAATTACACGCTTGACATAATTTAGGTAAAATATGGCCCTCATACTCAAAAATAGGAGAAATTAGATTAGTTTGACTTTGATTGTATCATAGATGAGTTGTGAAGAACCAATAAATATTAGAAGAAAAATGCTGAAGACACATCAATGAAAACACGCTCTATGCATGCCTGCTGACAATTTTTCAAAACTAATGTAGTAATGTTACTAAACTTAAGTAGTAACAAATTGTAGGGCGTGAGTTGGGTGTGTTTCGCAAATGTGTCACCAGCAATACTCATATTAGAAAGTAGTACTACTTGTCTTTTAAATAACGGTGTCAGCAGGAAGGGAAAGAAGCTATACAGTAAGCTCGCCAGCCTTGAGGACATCTACTTTAGCATCAGATTTTGTAACCATTAGCAGAAAAATAAGCTGGCTTGCTGTCACCAAAAACAGAGAAGCCAGAATGAATCCTCGAAACCGGTGGCTAATGATCCTCAGATTTCTTTTTATTTTCAAGTGCTCCCTCAAGATTGAACCTACTTCAGTTTCTCTGTGAAAAACTGGGGCGAAGTCTTCTAGTCTGAGTATTTGCAGGTAGCAGATAAGCCGAAAAATGACACAAACCAGGAAGAATATTGAGGTTCGATAAAGCCAAGAACATAGCTCCAGTGTGCACAAGATGATGCTGCTCATGTACTTTTCACCATAATATGGTATTTCATATGCTCCTGAGACGTACCACCATATCTTGTAGGCACATTCTGCTATGAAACATGGAAGTCCCCAAAGCAAGATAAGCTTCATAGTTCTCTGCACGACAGAAACTTCCATGAGTTAGATTGTTTGTGACAGCCTATTAGGTAGTACTAAAGTTAAGCATCACTAACAAGCAGTTGGCTAACTAATTGTCATAATTTAAAATATCTGTCAATAATACTACTCTTACTCACACTTGCTAGAATGTGATTTGTATGAGACGTAAGTGCATGTCAATTATCATTTTCCAATTTTAACCCAAAAAGAAAAAAAAAAAAAGAAAATTTTATTGGGTAAAACACTAGGAAGAGTTCAAGGTCCTACTGGCGTTACATGTTCATCTGAACAGTTCTAAAGAAGATACCAACATCTATTTTTCCCCTGCTCATCAGTGGTTTCCTCTGATTACACATTCGTAGATAGGGGAAGGAAGGGAAAAAATCTGGAGAGAAGCATAAATGGTACAATTCATCGATCTATAGATTAATTTCTCATGGGTGCTGAAGAAAAAATCTGAAATAGTGGTTCGCTCAATATAACAAAATAGCTAGAGCTAGCAAAAAGAAGAAAGGAAACCTGAAGCTGTTCTGCATATCGCTGCTGAATTTTGTCACTCTCATCACTAACTTTATCAAGGAAGAGAAACTTCTTTATTCCATATTTACGATCCCAGCGGGAGAGGCTAATGAAGGAAAGCGTAGCAAAAACAGAAAGAGAAATCTGAACCGGTACATGATACGGCTTCCTGTGATCATCATCGCAGTCCGAACAATCAAGCAAAAGGTGCGCCAGTACCGGCACAACGAAGGCCAAGGCGAAGAATACGGACCACGACAGAATTGCTCTGCATACATTGGATTGATCCACATAAACCCACCTCAGATATGGCCTAAAGCTTCGAACTTGGACTCCGTCTGAAGCGAAGTACCCTGAAATCCTCTTGTTTTCGGGCAAAAGCACGGCTCTTTCATTTTCCATAGCCTTGGGAATCTTGGTAGTTTTCTGCGGGTCAGAACCAGAAAGCCAGATGAATGCATAGAAGTAGAAGAGGCCGAAGTGGGTGTGACTGAGAAATTGAAATGGAAGCGGACGGTGTCAGTTGTTTCAGCTTGTTCAAGCTGGATGCTATAGTTGTTTACAATAATAATGTTTCAAATGAGCTGTGGCAGGACTCTGAATGACATTTTTTATTTTTTTGAAAAAAAAAAACTTGATGTTTCCATGATTGAATAGATCCCGGCCACACGTCCTTACCTGTTTAATCACAATATTAGAATATTTAGATTAGATTTGGTGTGCTACCTAACGCAGGTGAAGACTGAAAGCAACTTAATTTTTTACAAGGAGTAATATCTACGATCCATCTGGGATCTCACCGTCCTAATCCTTACAGCTAAGTTTTAGCTTGGAGATGAATAAAATGCGATTGTTTTATTAGCTTGTGTCTTATCAATATCATTTTGCGGAGAAAATGAAGGAAGAGGGTGAGGTATCCCATGCCTTGACCCAAGCATGGATATCCGCGCTAAAAGACAGGTCAAGGCATGGATACCCGTACTAAAAGACAGATGTAAGTATAGACATTCATCTGGAGAGGAATTATATTTACGAAATAATCCTAAAGTTTTTTTTTATTAATTGAATTTGTGATAATATAAAAAGAAAATAGATGTATTGGGCCCAAATTATTAGACATATAGAATTTTAAATTATTCTAAAATAACCCAATTATCTACTTTATATAAAATTAGTATTTATGACTAAAAGTATAATAAAACCTCTATTAATTTAAGAATTTTTCTATAGTTAGGTAATAATTATGATAATTATAAATATTTTTATGTGACTTTGATTATATATTTTTAAGTTTTATATCTTTATATTTTACAATAATTTTATTACTAAAAGTTACAAAATTTTCATGTTGTAATTTTAATTAATGAAATTCTATTTTTTTCACATTTCTAATATACAAATTTTGGATAAAACATAACATTTTGTTAAAAAATTAAAAAAAGTATGGTAGTTCTGTTGGAAATTATAGATTTATTAAAATATCTTAAATAAGAAGAGTGCACTCGAAATAAAACTCCAAACAAAAATTCAATTTAAATTCTAAAAGACTTAAGTTGTTTAATGTTAATAATGTTAACAATGTTAACTAGTATTTGAATTGTAGGTTCACACCTATTTATTTTATTTCTAATTTATTATTACCTTTCTAACTATTATAAAAAGTATTTTAATAAAATTTGTCCATAAATGAAAAAATATATCAATTCATTTTAAAAATATTTTAAAATTAAAAATAAATTTATTTATTTAAAATTTATTAATATTTTAATATTAATTTTTAAATACTATATTTTAAATTTAATTTATAATTTATGCATTCTTATGCATTGTTTCACTTCTTTTTATTTATTTTATTGCATTTTTTATAGTCACTCTTAATATTTATAACTTAAATACTAATATCACTAATTAATATAAATATTATATGGTATATCTTACATTTATTATAATAATTTTTATAACTTAGATGCCAATTTTCTTAATAATTTTGGCTGAGGATGTAAACATCAATTCAAGGCCTTATAAAACCACCTGTAGACCTAGAAAAACTACAAGCCATAACCCCACAAAAGAGAAAGAAAGAAAAATGTTAAAGCTCCCTATATCTTACATTCCTTTCAAGGAATTATTTCTTAAATAAAGACTATATGGCATGCTATTAAACTAAGACATTTTCATTTCTCCAGAACCAGTGCATTGACTCTCATTGTCTCCTTCATCATTGAAAAGGGTTTGGTTTGAATATTCAAGTGATACTCTTCATGCTAGGTTATACGATTGACATACAGAATGGCATATTCAGAGAATCAGAGCCGGTCAGTCATTTGTCATCGTTTGTCATACTTTTGAATTGAGATTTGCAAATCATGTATCAACTTCTTTAAATTAAACAGATAGACATGATATAACCCCTCGTATAATGCCACCCGAAATCAAAACTATTAAAACTCAATTAACAAATGCAATTTCATCATTCATGATTCTAGCATTGTAGATCGAAGAAGGAACAATACTTTTATTTGTGATTTAAAAAAATAATATCTAAAATCATCATAATAAAAAAACTAATTTTTTAAAATATTTTATTTTTTTAAAATTTTATATTTAATATTAAATAAATAAAATACTTTTCCTTTCTTATTATTTTATAAAAAATGCCTTTTATAAAAATAAACAATCTCAATTATAATGTCAAAGTACCTTCTTTATTAAAATATAATAGATATAATAATTTACTAAGGAAATAATAATAATAATAATAATAATAATAATAATAATAATAATAATAATGTCACACTCGGGTTAAAAACAAGAAAATATTTACTAACTTCCTACTTAGTTTAACGATTTTGCTTCGGTGACACAATGAAGGTTTTAAATACAAATAGAGCGAGCATTCTTTTTTAGTCTTCCCATAACATTAGGTAATATTTTATTTGTTTAGTAGGAAACTTGCCATAACATCAGGTGAATTCTTTTTCAGTCTTCTGATAACATTAGGTAATATTTTATTTGTTCAATAAGAAATCTGCCATTTGAAAAAAAATATTTTAAGAAATTTGCTAGAAATATAAATGAAAAAAATGACTATTATTAAATGTATATTAATTAAAAATATTTTTTAAAAATCCTTCATTATTATTGTAAATGATTTATTTTTTTCATTAATAATTTTTTTTACATTGCTCATCTAATTGTTAAATATTACTATGTAAACATTTTATGTTAAAAGGAACAAATGTAATAAGTATTAGTAAAAATTGAAATATTACAATATAATAAAAAAGTGCAATTATTAAAAAGACTAGGGGTCAATATAATATTAAGTTCTAAATAGTGGGGTAACTTTAAAAAATTGACAACTCATTTATTATAACCTTAACCCACTAATTAAGGAAAGCTATTAATTATACATTAAATACAATTCAATGGCTTACATTTTGATATAAAAGTCATGACATTTATACCTTAAATAGGGGTCAATATAATATTAAATTCTAAATAGTGGGGCAACTTTGAAAAATTGACAATTCATTTATTATACCCTTAAACCATCAATTAAGGAAAGCTATTGATTATATATTAAATACAATTCAATGGTTTACATTTTGACATAAAGTCATGACATCCATACTTTAAATTTTCACTCAAGGTATGGTAGATTTGGCCAAGGAAAAGTTAACCTTTATTTGATAAAAGAGAAAATAGGAGAGAAAGAAGAGAATTTTTTTTTTAAATTTAAGTGAGAGCAAAAAATAAAATAGAAAATTTTAAAATTTAAAAAAATTATAATTATATATTTTATCTTTGATTTTTTTTTACTTTTTTCTTTAACCAAAAGAAGAAATAATTTTTTTTCTTTTCCATTTTTTCTCTTCCCATCCAAGCAAATCCTTTGATGAGAAAACGTATGCCAAGGTTAAAGGTTTCCAGCTAGATTGGAGGTCAATCATCATTGTAAAATATTATCGAAAGAAATTGAGAGGCAACAAGATTTTGTGTAGAGATTTGTCTATTGGACGCATAGGGACGGACTACCAATGGCATTTGTCGAGAAATTCTGTTATACTCTCATTACACCATGCAATTTTAATTACAATAGATAAATAAAAAATGTTTATTAATTTTATGAAATTTATATATATTAAAAATATTTTTTTTTAATATTTAACATATCAAAAATTATAAAAATTAATAATTAATATTTATTTATTAATAATAATTAAAAATACATAATATAATTAAAATATACAAAAATTTGTCCCATTTGTAAAGGGAAAAGTGATTTCAGGCATGGTAATTTGCAATTCTCCCCCCCAAAATGACATTTCCTGTGAGATTATTGCCAAAATTTTCAAATAAAATTGTATATATTTCTTTAAATTTACTAATATTTATATTATACATATTGAATATATTGAAAGAGGTGATGCTACCGCGTGAAGTGATCACTAAGATTATATTTATATTACATATATATTGATATATTGATTTATTGCGAAAGAAAGAAAATTTATACAGGGGAGAATGGGGGGAAGGGAGAGAAAAACGTAGAGGGACTGAGTGAGGGGCGAAAATGAGGAGGGTAGGAGATAAAATTTTTGCATTTAAATTTAAATTTTAAAAAAATAATTTTAAAAAAATTTGAATTAATTAAAAAGTTTTAATTACATATTTTATTTATTTTTATAAAAAAATTAAAAATTTTCTTTCATCCTTGTTTTTATTCCCTCCGCCCAAGCAAAGTGCAACTGAAATAACAAATTTTCCGATCACATCCCACATCGAGTCAACTACGTTCGATAACCGGGAAAAAAAAAAAAACGGTGGAATTATGTCAATTTCTGTGGTTTGTCCCGTTTGGGCTCCTAAGCTGAGGGGGAATATACGCCAAAAGGCGGCCATCAAACCTGGGAAACGACCTGGCTTTTTAACCGTTATACAGTATGTAGGAAAACATTCTACCGAGATGCTACGCTGCCAAAATAAATTATCAAAATATTAAATTTCTTTTTTTAAATTAACCTTGGTCACGGGGAGGGGGTACCCGTCGGCAGTAGAGTCACGGGCGACTCTTCCCCGTTACCAGACTCCTTCTTGTATAAAATTAATTTTAGTTACCAAATATCAGACTTTTTCTTTTAAAAAATCAATTTTAGTTACCAGACTTTTTTTTTAAGAAACGTTACCAGACTTTTTTTCTTAAAAAATTAATTTTAGTAGTCAGACTTTTTTTTTAAGAAAACCAAGCTTTTTTTTAAATTAATTTTAGTTACCGGACTTTTTTTTTTAAAATTAATTTTTATTTATCAGATGATTTATTTTTATACAGAAAATATATTTTGAACTTAAATTTAGCTATTTTAATTTTGAACTTTTTTTTACTTTTTTTATTTTTTTATTTTTAATTTAATTTATAATTGATTTAATTTTTTTACATATTTAATATTGCTTAAACACTAATTATTCAATATTTTAGGATGCAATCAAATTATTAACTCTCACAATAACATGCAATATACAATATAATAAAATTAATAAATATCATAAAATCTTTAAAATAATTAAAATTTTAATAAATATATAATTTTTCCTATTCAGGTCATTTAAAGTGTTTATTAAAATTTTAATTATTCTAAATATTTTATGATATTTATTAATTTTATTATACACATTATTGTGAGAGTTAATAATTTGATTTCATCCTGAAATATATGTTTAAGTTATATTTCAAGCAACATTAAATATGTAAAAATATTAAATCAACTATAAATTAAATTAAAATTAAAAATAAAAAAAGTAAAAAAGGGGTTCAAAACTAAAATAGCTAAATTTAAATTAAAAATATATTTTTTTTATGAAAATAATTCATCTGATAAGCTAAAATTAATTTTTTTTAAAAAAAGTCTGGTAACTAAGATTAATTTTTTTAAAAAAAGTGTTTGGTTTTTTTTAAAAAAAGTCTGATTACTAAAATTAATTTTTTTTAAAAAAAAGTCTGGTAACTAAAATTAATTTTTTAAAAGAAAAAGTCTGGTAACTAAAATTAATTTTTTAAAAGAAAAAGTCTGGTATCTGGTAACTAAAATTAATTTTTTACAAAAAAAAGTCTGGTACTCCCCTGCCGGTGATAGTATTGGTCACGGTACCGTCTCTCTGTGATCAAGGTTAATTTAAATTTTTTTTTTTTAAAGTATTTTGGTAATATATTTTGACGGTACAACATTTCGTTAGAATGTTCTCCTTCATGCTGTATAACGGTTAAAAAGCCAGACCTTTTGGCATTGGGAGAGAGAGCAAAGAAACCACTGTGGCACTCTGTTGCTTCTAGCGCGAATTTGAGATGCAAGAATGGCGACGACCTTCTCTTCTTCACTGTTTGCAATTTAATTTCATCTTCTTCAGCTGTTAAAGCTCGCAACTTTAAAAGATTTTCCTTATAATCAAAAACCCATCTTCCCAATAATCCCCTTTCACTTTGACGATCACTACCTAGGTTTGTAAGCCTTTCAGGTTAATATAATTGTTTGTCTAATTATGTTTATCATTATGAATTTGATAGGAAAACTGCAAGAAATTTGCGATATTAAATATTAATTTTCTAATTTTCACCATGATTTTGGCTAGAGATGTACAACCAGCCGAGGGGTCGGATGAAATTGCATATGATTTATAACTTAAGCCTGAGAGCGTGACTAGTTGAGTTTTAAAAAAATTTGGTCCGATCCTATTTGAAAACCCGAATATTATTTTTTATTTTTAAATAAAAAATAAAATTTTAAAATAAAAAATATATTTAAAAATAATTAATTTTTATAATATATAATTATATTATTAAAAATAATATAATATAATCGGAATGGACTTGACCAGCCCATTTTTTATTTTCAGAACCTAAACTTGAACTGAATAATTATTAAATCATAAAAGAAGTTTCATAAATCATTAAATTTATATACAATTCTACTTTTGGCTTTTGATCATAGCATGATAGAAAGTAAAAGATCCATATGAATTAATTTACATAATTTTTGAATTTTTAAGGTACTTGACATTAAGGGATCAAACTTTCTTAGATGATTATTTATTATTATTATTTTTGAAAGTTTCTATTTCTAGTGTCTAGGAAAATCTCTTCCTCAACAATTTCCTTGTCTCATAGAAAGCTCTTTTGGGAGTGAAGAATATGTTTTAACTGATGAAACTATAAAATTCATAGAGATGTAAAATAAGAATTCCAATTTAATAAATAAATTTTAAATTTTATTCATCAAAGAAATTATATTTGTTTTATTGGTATTGGGATCAAGCACCCAATTATTTATCAATAATATTATACAAAATTTAATTAATAATTTTTTTTGTTAATAAATTATGTATAATCGATTAGATTAATAACAAAAACTTGTGTAGTTGATTGATTTGGTTTGAATTGTTAAACATAAAATATTACCATTTTTATTAGACCCTGCTTAGGGTCCAAGCAACTCTACAACAAGATAACGAGGAAAAGGTGAAAGTGGGAGAGTCAGTCCCGTCCAAGGCTAGTCTTGTTGATGCCAGGAAAGGTAGCGGTGGGGAGCCAACAGGAGTTCATCCTCCGGTGCGGTGGAGAAGTGGGTTATCAAGTTTGAACAATCTCTAAATATCTTTCTCACGGCTTTTTACTTAATATCTTTGATCAATCACTAAAATTTGCCTCCTTCAACCCGTGAACTGAAATGTGACAATTGAATAAAATGGCCCTGGTTGCTGTTTACTGTTTTACATCCTAGAATTGTTGCTATTTACTGTAATGTATCATTGAATGTATCGCTCCATTTTTCTGCAGCATAGCATTGGTTGTATTCCCGGTTTAATGAGATTAATAAATACCGAATTAGCATTTTTTTATCCTACTTGCACAAATTAACTTCCCATACTTCAGATTTTTTCCATTTTGTTGTTCTCTTAGTTTATCTTGCGGAGAATTGTGAGCTGACTATAATGTACATACCGGTGTATTTCTTATTATTGTTAGGCTTGATTGTGCTTATAATGAATTATTGCTAGTACAGAGTGTAATCTCAGTCCTCACACCAGTGGACGGTAAAAATTTTCATATGGTGATTTACATTTACATCCTTATTCTTTCCTCATCAGATGGTTCATTTACCATTCTCTCAGATAATGTTGATTTTTGTAATATTACTTATTTTCAGCTGCACTATGGACTTCAATTTTCAGGATTCTGCAATAAAGATGCTTGATGCATTGTACCATGACATGAGAGACATTATGCAAGATTTTTTGTGCTTGAAATTGGTAACCGTTGTTTTTATATTGTCATAATGTTCTTATAAATTATATTAGAAAGTTTAAGTATTAATGATCTCCGCTGTAGAACATTTAATCCTTGGGTATGAGGATAGGTTGTTCTTACGCACGACTGACTTAACATCACAGTTATTTGTTTATTCAGCTTTGGGCTTTTTTTTTTGTGCGGGGGGTGGGGTCTATGTGTGTTGCAAATTTGCAATTGCAGCTTTTGAATTTTAATTCTGCATATTTCTATATATGATAGCCTTTATCTCAGTTCTTCACTTGTATGAGAAAGTTGGCTGGTGGAGCAGGGCTGACTATTTGAAAGTGCAGTTTGCTGAAAGCTGGAATGAAATGTATCATTTGCTCGTCATGGAAGTAAGATTTTCAACTGCTGAAAAAATGTACATCAGCTAGGTCTTAGTACTTATTTATCCACTCAGTCATTTGGAATTAATCCGTATTGTTCACTGAAAAACATGCCTCCTCTGTAGCCAACTTCCCTATGGGCTAATGTTCCTCTGAAGAAACTTGTATATCATAAAAGTTGGAGATATTTTTCTTTAGAGAAAAATGGGAGTAATATGTACTTACCCACCACGGGTTGGCCTAGCGGTAGATGGTTAGGCCTCAAGTCATTCCTTCAATGTCAAAAGCTGAGGGTCGAATCTTGGTAAATGCCCTAGAGGGGAGGGCTTTCCCGTTAACGTCTCCCGGCCCGAAATGGTGAGAACCATTCTCCCACCATTTTTTCTACCAAAAAGAAAAAAATGTACTTGAAAGTCGGAACACTCCTTTCAAGTGTTGCTGCTTTTTATTACATAGAAACATGCATTTGAACTCACCATCCAAGGTTTTAGACGTTGTGATATTTTCTTTTATGTTGTGTTGATGTTTATAAGCTTGGCTGTCTTGTTGCAGGAATTGGGGGTAAATGACTGGTGGTTTGACTGATTTCTGGCTCAACATATTGCAATATTTTATTATATAATAACAGTTTTCATGTATGCATTGAGCCCCCGAATGGCTTGCAGGTAAACTGATTTAGACTTCTCAAGCCCCTGTCTGGGTAAATTGCTCGGCCAAAAAGTTGAGACCTGTTGTGTGGATCTTCATATGCTGACTATAGTTTTGTTCTCGTGCAGATCACTTTTCTGAAAGTGTAGAGAATAATGCATTTGAGACATATGGCAAATTTATCGAGGTCCAAGGAGGGAAAATGGATCTCTTTATTTCTTCGCAGCACCCTAAAAATCCCCTTTTTGTTGGACACGTGGTTCTGTTTTAACTTTAAAAATATGACTTTAGGAAGTCTATAAGTTGACAGGGTAAATAGTTATCTTGCTCATTGTAAATACATAATTGAATCCAAGCTGGGCTCTTATGCTGATGTATGGCTAGAGAATGAGAAGTTGAGCTCATTCTGGCTTTTTGTTCAAACTTACAATGATCAAACTAGGATAAATTATCCTAATTTGTTTTAGCTAAAAACATTAAGAAAAGTGGGGTAAATATCCTAATTTGATCATTCAACAAATAATGGTCTGATTCCAATATTTATCGAAGGGTCCTCATGCAATTCCTCTCTCCTACATACGCATATTTTATTAAGTCCTTCCTGACAGACTCTAACATGGTAGCAATTTTCATTTTAGAGGATTTGAAAAAGCAGCCTGACTCAGATATTTGTTATTTTGATGATTAATTATTGTCATCTCCATGTCCAGAAAATCTGTACCATGTATTTATGTATTTGAAAATATCAGAGACGATGATGCTGAACATTGCAAGACAATGAACTAATGAAGGCATGTCAAACTCATGGTAACCTACGTTTATCTCATTCATATCCGGAGGATGCTTTTGAAGATGACTCAGCCTGGGCCCTTCAAGCTGATTGCGAAGGAATTGTAGATTGTATAAAGAAATCTGTTACATCTGATCCGGCCGAGCAAAAAGCAAGGCATTCAACAGTAAAAGATACAAGGCAATAGAAATACACTCCTAGTGAAAATCTATGTATGAAATATGATGATCAATTCATCCATTTTTTCCCATATTTGTTTAGGGCATGACATGGAGGAAATTTTCTAGAGGTGAACTACAGAACGAGATTATTACTTGCAGTTTATTTAGCTCACTAGTAAAGTCTCCATTGACAGAGTCAACCCCGTCGCTACATCAAGTGCAACTCCATTTTCATTCACGCAAAAGTACAGCACGAAGTTGGAATTTTCTTTGAAGTTATTTCTCTGAACCTGTCAGAAAGTTATTTGATTGATCGTAAGAAATTAATACCTCTCAAGGATTCGAAGTTTTGTTACGTGTGAATAAGAGAAATTCTTGTACGCGTGAAGTACATGTTCTTAGTCATAAATTCTGTTTGTTCACCTGTGACAGTTGTCACACTTTATAACGGGCCACTGCAACGCCAATGATGGGGACTTGCGGGAACCTTGCAAAAATAATTGGAGATTATTGATTCTTTTTGTGGTTATTATTGGAGAAAATTCTTCAATGTGATGTCACGATATTTTAATATATCATCCAATTTAATCATATATCAAATTCATAAAATTTTAGAATAAATTATATAATAATATATTAAGAATAAAATTTAATAGTATAATAGTGCACTACTATCTCTCAATAATAATCATTAAAAAATGAAATATAGTAATTGTCAATTATTGCTATTCTATTTTTATTCAAAAATTTATTTTAATTTTTGTAATATTAAATTTTTATTAATTTTATTTTTATTCAAAAATTTATAGCAATTTAATCTTTATAAGATAAAAAATCTCAAAATTTATTCTTTTTATAGTAATTAGCATTCCACTCTATGTAAAGAAGGATTAAAATATAAGAATGTTTAATTTTACAAAAATTAAGTTGATATAAATTTTTAATCATAAATAGAATTAATGAAAAATCTAATTTTAAAAAATTTAAAATAGGTTTTTAATTTTTTTTAAATCTTTGATTTTTTTCAAGCTTACTCTTCCTGAATTTTGAAGAGCTATTGGTGCTCCCCGTGACTTGCTTTTTTAATCCGCGTAAACATGTCAATTCCATGCAAGATGTCAGACTTAATGTCTTCCTCACTATTACTTCAGCTGACAATTCACACAATCAATGAATACCGTGGTTTCCCAAAACTTCTTTCTTTGCCTCATTAATATCTTTCTTATTTACACATAACAAAACTTCGAATCCTTGAGAGTATTAATTTCTTACGATCAATCAAATAACTTTCTGACAAGTTCATCCAAAACTCATCAAGGATCAATGCAGATATCTTTCTTTGCCTCATTAATTGCCTCATCAAGAATTTTATAAATTTATCATATAATTATATATTTAATCATCACAAAAAAAAATTTTCATTGAAAGAATATCCATAGATATCTTTCTTTGCCTCATTAATATCCCTAGCATAAATATTAGTAGATACACTTACAATAATGAAAAAATAAAAATAAAAGTGATAAAATAAATCAAAATATATTTCGTTTCATTTCTATTATAAAAAATCAATTGCTAGTATTGGTAATTACAAATTTTTTTTGTGACATACATTATTTCTTACAAGCATATGTATTTTACAAATTATCACAAACCTAAATTATTAGCTCACATAAATATAAGTTAAGATCTATTTCTCAAAATCATGGAATGTCTTTCTTTCTTAAGAATGAAATAAAGAAATAATTTGGGAGAATACAAAGAATGTGCCAATCCAAATTAATACATAAGAAGACTCACATTTCTATAATTAATCAATGAAAAAATTGGTTAAGGGGTCATTATCAATATGATTTATTTCAAAGTATCACAAAAATGGCAAAATAAAATCAATGAATGTCATATGGCTAAAAGAAACAATGTATTTAACCAAGTGTGATTCACATGAAAGTAAAACGAATTAATTCTTTATAAAAAATAAGAAGTACACTTATTAATAAATAAAAAAATTTAAAAACAATAGAGACAAGATCTTTTATCATATAAATCTCTTAATTATGCAAATAAGAAAGACTTACCTACTTATCAATATTGATATCATCCAATAATGACATAAGGAATTATTGGTTGTTGGAGAATTTTAGTTGTGATGTTGATGATGCAAGAGGAATTATTAAAAAAAATACAAAATGAGATTTAACTTTTAGTCTACTCCATGGATAAAGAGGGAAAAATAAATCCACTAAAATAATTATAAAAAGAATATAAAATGTTTAATCATTCTTAAACTTACATTCCAAACATATGTAAAATACTTCATAATTTTCCTTTAACCAAAGTACATTTTTTATATATTTTTCATTCTAATACAAATAATTAATAAACTTTCTCACCTTATCAAAATGAATCTTGTACAATACAAGTATTTATAATTCAAATTTTTTTACCAAAGAGTAAGTCTAATTGGTTTCTTGGGGAGAAGCATTACATACTACCACAAGAAACACACCAAAAATAATAAAACACACCTAGCTAACATAATAAAACTAGCCCTAAAAACCAAAATAGAACCAAAACAAACTAGAACCTAAAATTAAAAAGCATTAGACACATAACAAATTAAAAATAAAATAATCCAACACCCAAACAACACTTAACATAAAAAAAAAACTCCACCTACAAAATAAAAAGGCATTTGTCATGAACTAAAATGAAGTAAATAGAGGGTGGGGTTTTTACAACCTAATCCACGGGACATACACTCTTATTGAAAGAAATGGATAGCTAGTTAGTTGCCTTATTAGTATCCATATGAGTAAACCTCACAAAGAACCTACCTATATGTTGGGTTTCGAATCAACATACGCAGTGAAAAATTAAAATTTTTTTATCCAAAACTCATCAAGGATCAATGCAAAAAAGCATAATCAATGTTAGGATTTTACTTTTTGTGTGCTTATGTTCTTTCTGAACGAAACTTTCAGAGATCAAGATGAATCACGAATCTTACGTTGGTCAGAAGGTACAACGTCTCTACAGTATCTATGCGGAGTGAACAAAGACTTCTCATCCTCCACGAATTTGCTAAGATACGTCTCTCTTTCAACAATTAGGATTAGTGCATTTTCTAAGTGAATTTAGAGTTTAATGATAGTTAATGTGTTGTAGAATGTGCTACCTTCAAGCTCCCTTTTATAGAATTAAGGCAAATCACATTCTTAGTTCTACTAGGATAATACTTCTAAAAATTTTAATCATTTTTAACAACTATCATCTTATCCTTATCATGGAGAGAGTGAAGAGAGATAGGACTTATCTATTATCCAATATTAGATAATAATATTATCTCATAATATAATTATCTAATATTAAAAAGACATATAGTTATCTTATATTAAAAAATAATATTATCTCATGATATAATTATCTAATATCTAATAATGTAATTATCTGGTATTACTTTAATATCAAATAATATCACATAATATATCATATATATATTACGTGAAAATATATTATTATTTTAATAATATATATATATGTATAAAAATAAGCCTAATTAATTGAATTTTAGTTCAACTAAAGCCCAATTAATCATTGTCTCATTCTTACTCCTTTTGTATAAACTTGTAGGTCTCTATTACATTAGTAATAGTTCATTTGTGGACCATAGACAATGAATGATATTTAGCAATACATCACTGCCACTCAAGTAGTAAAAATATCTATGACTCAATATTCACTTAATGTGTAAGCAATATTTTGTAACATAATCCCTTTTGTAACGATATCCAAAGCGAACTAAAAGCATAGAATGCATTATCCTCATTGACATTCAATTTATGTTTCTTGATACTGAGTAGACTAACTTAAGCAAATGATTAATATCTCATATTGATTCATTTAAGCATGGCCATACATTTCTTAATCTTACTCAATCAAGGGGTCCATAGATATCACTCATACTATGTAATAGGAATAAAATTTTCATCTACATCATTCACATCCTTCTGCATGATTCATGAGACACCTAATCAACGTCATACAACACATCTTGGTTAAAGGTGATACAGGACGATATCAAAGTGTGTGACTTCTCATGTAGGGAACTGTAGTGATTTCAGGTCAAAGGACTATGTGCATTGTGGTTACATGAAAATAACTAATGATATATGATAATCCACGTAATTTTCTCATTGCGGGTCAATCCAGTACATTTATTCACTAACAATGTACTCATGTATTAACTTGATATCACATATCCATGATTTATAATCATTAGTCACTATACATGTTAGTGTCGATGTATTATTACTATCCCTTTTATAATAATATTTGATTAGAGGCATTTTAGGAATAGTAAAACTATTCCAAAGATAATTATTATATTAAGTTATAAATTGCGCAGAATAATAATAATAAAGAAATGAAAATAAAATATAATAATTGCATTGTCAGGAAATAAAACATAATACATTATGCATTATTACAATTATTTTCATGATTGGCTCCTACAACACATAACAACACTATAGATGATAAGAGAAGCTTAATATCATCAATGATATGGTTAACCTTCAATTAAATTCTGCAAAGAAAAAATTCATAGAATTCACCACCTCTAAAATATCAAAGTATATAGAAAATGAGGCATTAGTTATCAAATAACCTAAAGAAACACCTTCCTTGATAAGGAATGCTTTAGCCTCCAAAGTTGAAGAAACTTTAACACTCTGAATTTTAAATAATAGTAGCCATAAATGCCTTTCATGTGATGCAATGAACAAAGGCATTTATATTAACTTTTATAGAGTTTTGCTCTAGAGGGATCCATTAGAAATAAAGAATTAATTTTGACTCTTAGTATTAACATTGGAAAGGGATTGAGCATGTTGAAATTCATACATTAAAGCAAAACTTTTAAAGAAAGTGCAAAAAAGGATGGGTTTTTTGTTAAAAATTTTTGTTATTCCTCATTTTCCATAATTGTCACGTTGTGGTAGCTAAAAAGGATAAACAGTATCTCTTTCAAGTTGGATTCCATTCAAGATTGCTATATAAAGACCAAATTCAATCCCTTAAGAAAAATCTATTGTCATTATTTATATAAAGGCAAAAAAGAGGTCAAACCAAACATGAGCTATCCAATAACACCTAATTAAGTAATGTGTAACATCTTTAACATTATTCTTACAAATAAAACACAAAAGAGAACCAGTCATCTTCCTTTTAAATAAATTATTAATTATTGAAAAAATTATTAAAAGCTCTCTATAAGAAATGTTTAACCATTGGTGAATTATCCATGTCCTAGATTGCAAGCCATAACCCAAAAGGACCATAAGATGAGGTAAAGCTTAAGGAAGGGAGAAGATAAGAAATAAGAAAATAGTAACCTAATTTGACTAAGTAAGTGCTATTCAAAGAGTACAACTAAACCAATGCATCATATTTAATGAAGTTTGGAATATAAACATTTTGAATAATATTCTTTTCTAAGAAGGATAACCACTAATCAATAAGAAGAAGGTTCTAGTTAATTCCATGCTCACTCAACAATTTAGAAACTTTGGAGATAGGACAGTCAAGAAGGAGGAAGGAATGACCAGTTCAAACTAGTGAAGATAGGGAATCCAAAAGTCCTTCCAAATGTCAATGTTTTTGTTACTCTCGAACTGCCAATAAATGTCCTTAAGCAAAACATCCCCCCTTCAATTAAGCTAATCTAGTCTCACAAAGATCTACTACTTTTCCAAAATGACAGAAGATTTTTATTAGGAAAGTACCTCACTTTCAAAATATGAACCTAAATGACATTAGGATTAACTATGGCTTTCTAAGCTTGCTTAGCTAAGAAAGCTTTGTTGTAGAGCTCAATATATATAAATCCAAGGCCATCCACTCTTTTACTTAACGAAATAAACTTCCATAACTTCTAATAGATTCCTTTCTCTTTAGCATTCCTTCCTTACTATTGTAATTAGTATAACTTCTAATAAACTTCCATAACTTCTAATAACTTTGTCAATTATAATTATTCCTTTTTTATTAAAAATTTATTTTAATTTTTGTAATATTAACTTTTTATTAATTTTATTTTTATTCAAAAATTTATAACAATTTCATCTTTATAAAATAAAAAATCTCAAATTTTAATTTTTTATAGTAATTAGTATTCAAGAAGGATTAAAATATAAGAATGTTTAATTTTACAAAAATTAAGTTGATATAAATTTTTAATCATAAATAAAATTGATGAAAATCTAATTTTAAAAAATTTAAAATAGGTTTTTAATTTTTTTTAAATCTTTGATTTTTTTCAAGCTTACTTTTCCTGAATTTTTAAGAGCTATTGGTGCTCCCCGTGACTTGTTTTTTAATCCGCGTAAACATGTCAATTCCATGCAAGATGTCAGACTTAACGTCTTCCTCACTATTATTTCAGCTGACAATTCACACAATCAATGAATACCGTGGTTTCCCACTTGTACCCAGCAAGAACTCCAATTATGCAGCTAAAGTAACGATAATTCTCTATCACTTACATCAACCACGTTCCCGTATGCTCGCAATTACTTCCATTTTGGGGCAGAAAATTTACAAACTTGAACACACCATATGTTCATGCTTGCTATCTGCCTGTATGGCTTCACATCAATTGTCCAGCGCTGCACCTGATACAGGTTGGACAGAGAAATTTTATTATCGTTGTGAAAATAAAAGAAAAAGAGATAACATTATGGGATACATAATAAGATAAATTTCATTTGTGTGAGATTAATTCACATTTTTGTCTCTTTTTAGATATTGTACTTTCTTTGGGAAGTATAATAAAATTTTTCATTAATATAATTTTATCTTTCAATCTATAATTCTTATCATATTAGTTTAGTACTAAGTGAATTTTTTTAGATATGCAAAAGGTGTACTTAGCATTGCTTGTAAGGGGATTTGAATCCTCTTTACTTTCTTTTATCAATTTAAAAAAAATATAATTTTTACTATAAATTTTTTCAATGAAATTCACAATTTTAAATAAAAAATTTTATATTTACTTCTTTTCAAAATTTTCTTCGCTCATTTTTTATGAAACGATAGAATTCAAATCCTCAGTTCACCTTACAACTTTTTACCATCTTCCAAGTCACGTTCCTAAGCTGTGAATAAGTTTATTCCTTTTTTTTTTGTCCAAGGGAATTGTTTATACGGAGAGGGAGTGTTGTGGGGGGGGGGGGAGTTTGGGGAGATCGAACTCCCCACTAAATGCCACATGACCTTGGCTAGTCAAGGGAGGGCGTTGGCGAATAAGTCCATTTTCTTCCTTAAAAATGAGAAGTCTGAGTTGGCTCTCTAAACAATTTGACATCACTCCTTCTCATATTTGAATCCATAAACATTTTGAAGAGCTCCATGCTCCGAAGAAATACCAAAAACAGGAGCAAACTTTACATTCGGCGTCATTGGCCAAAATAACCCTCGGTTTTTCCTTGTGGCTTCCCGTGTCAGCATATTCCTTTTTCTACACGTCTCTTCCTTCAGTCATCACCCCCCACAGTCCAAGGCATCTTATCAAAGATCCTTCCTTTTTCTCTTTCTCGGAGAACCGATTGAGAGGGCGTAAGCAGACCATTACCGAGATCCTTAAAACTACTGGAGATTCTATGAATCGTTCTTGAAGGTGTTACTCTCTTCTCCGTGCCTTTTTCCCCCACTGTTCATCGTTTTGTTCTTGAAGGTGTTATTCTCTTCTCTGCACTTTTTTTCCCACTGTTCTTCGTTTTGGCGCCAAAACGATGAAATTGGATTGCTCAAAAGGAGAGATGCATAAAGTGAACGAAGCTTCGGAATTCTTAAACGGCGATGGTAATGGAGACGATGCTGATGGGATATTGGTGCCTCCGTTGAACTTTGCGATGGTGGATAACGGCATTTTTAGGTCTGGATTTCCTGATTCGGCCAACTTCGGATTTCTGAAATCCCTTCGTCTTCGTTCTGTTATGTAAGTTCGATACCTCTTTTTCATGATCAAAGGATTGCCGATGGGTTTATGAAACGAAGGGTGTTCTGGTGCTGGTTTCTTTTGCAGATGTTTGTGTCCTGAGCCGTACCCAGAACAAAATTTAGAATTTTTGAAAGCTAATGGAATAAGGCTTTATCAATTTGGGATCGATGGCTGTAAGGTTTTGTATTATTTCTGGTCTCAGTTTCCTGTAGCTTTCCTAAATGCTTTTTTTCCCCCTCCTTTTCCGAATTTCTGTTTTCACGTAGGTAAGCAGTCAACCAGAATGGGTTGATTCGAACATATTGATTGTTGCATGATACATTTGAAATTAGCTGATTAATTCTCTCTTATCCTCAAATACAGTCTAGCTGGTCTCTGCTGATTTCTAGGAAAAATTTCATTTATAAGATAGCATAAATTAGATGGAATTGGGTTTAAGGTAACAAAATCATTTTGCTCGAAGAGTTTTTGTCTAGACCTGTGAAATTTTGGGACGAAAAACACCAATGCCGCCAATCTGACCATGTGAATGCATTGTAATAGGCAAATGAGCTGCTGAGTAATAGAGACATCACCCTGCTTCAGCATGAGCACTATTTCCATGTGCACTTCCAGTCACTCTCTCTCAGATAAAGGCTATTCCTAATGGATTTCGATGCATCCCAGAAACACCTAATATTACGGTTCTCTATCTAGTGCAGACAGTTCTATGCTCCAAAGCAGAGTCATACTGATCCAGTTTGTTTTTATTCTTTTGATTTGAAGATATTTCATAACAGATCCAGTTAATCTTCGTTGTCCTCATAGTTGTAATGTCTTTGGCTCTTTCCTAGTAGCAGAAAATTTTGAAGCAGAGTCCACCAGGCTTGCACAAAGATACATATTTTTCATGGGATTTTTTCTGGTGGATATATTCCCGGGGATTGCCATGAATTTATTCATGTAGTGTTTGGAGTAGGATAGGGAAGGAATCCAGAATACCTTGTTTATAAGCTTCCTAGGAAGTTTGTTTCTTGCCAAATCATTTTTGAATATTAATTGGCACAGAGGGAGCTCACCTCACTTTGAAACCTCTATATTCTGTAAATTGATGACACATTTTCTGGGCAGGAACCTTTTGTAACCATTCCGGATGATACAATTCGTGAAGCACTGAAAGTAGTCCTTGGTATGTATTACAGTCACACTACCACTTAAACTTCAGGAACGATCTTATGTTAAAACCATAGCAAGCTTATTCAATGTTTTATTAACGTATGTCATGTATGTTTCTCTTGCCCCAGATGTTAAGAACCATCCGTTGCTAATTCATTGCAAAAGAGGGAAGGTATTTAATGCTTCATTTCTCTCTGCAGTTGCTAAAATTATAACTTGAAACCAATCTGGACTTTTTCTTAATACGTATCGCTTGCAGCATCGCACTGGTTGTCTTGTGGGATGCTTAAGAAGATTGCAGAGATGGTGTTTGTCATCTGTCTTTGATGAGTACCAAAGGTTTGCTGCTGCCAAAGCCAGATTGTCTGATCAGAGGTTCGTGGAACTGTTTGATATTTCCAGTTTGAAGCACCATCCAATGCCATTTTCATGCTCAAGGAGATAAGAATACTGCCATATTTAAGAAAGTTGTTGCTTCCTCACATGGAAATATTCCGTGATGAAGAGTAGTTAAATGACCAAAGAATTGAAGCTAGATGGGTAGGGTTTCCAAATATCAGATGTTAAGTACGTTATCTCTTTCTTTTACGTTCGTCTACCCGATACTATTTCATATTAGAGGACTTAGGGTATGCGCCTGAAAACATAGACGATTTGGCTGGACTAAATTTCAAGATTCCTCTCCCTTCTCCCTTTTACTCCTTTTCTATGCGATGTTTGGAATCAATTTTTTTTAATGAATATTGAATTCATTTTATTTGAATAGAATTAAATTTATGTCATTTCATTTCAATATCTTCCATTTATTTCTGAGTTAAATCCAAGCATTATTGAAAAAGATATTCATTAAAAAATAAATAAAATCTGATATTCAATTGTTCAAAACAAGTAGCACGAATAATTGAAAAAATTTCTACATTTACATTAATCTTTGGGGTTTGTAATCCGTCCGGTGACTTCTGTCAAGTAGAATTAGTCATTAGTCCTCTTTGAAATCATTTCCTTTGAATGTGAATTCTTTTTAAAGTTTTATTTAAAGAAATCTTCCAAAATTATAAAAAAAACTAGTATTTTAACTCGCGCGTTGCACAGCTACATAATTACTGTTTACATAAAAATAATGTATATAAGTAAAATTAAAAACGAAAATATTAAATTTTAATTTATTATATTGTTTTATGATTATACATTTAAGTTTGTAAGTAATCATTTTTAAAATTTAATATAAGAATTAAAAATAAAAATACAATTAAGTAATTCAATTCAATTATATTTTTAAGTTATCTAAAATAATTTTATAATAAAAAATATTTTATACTATATTTTTACTATTTAATGATGTCAATTTTGAATTGTCAAAAATAGAAGTAAAAAAAATTAAAAAATGCAATGAAATAGATAAAAAGTATAGAAACAATATGTAAAATGTAAAGTTTAAACAAATTTTTAATAAAATATTTAAAAATTTTAATAAATAAATTTAATTTTAATTTATAAATATTTTGATTAAAGATAAGATATGTAATTTCATAATTTCAAGTAATATAGGGTTTAATAACAAAATATATAATTACATATTTTATTTTTTAATAAAAATATTTATAAATTAAAATTAAATTTATTTATCAAAATTTTTGAATTTTTTATTAAAAATTTGTTTAAACTTTATATTTTACATACTGTTTCTATTTTTTTTTTTTATCTATTTCATTACTTTTTCTAATTCTTTACTTTTATTTTTTTGCAATTTAGACATTAACATCATTAAGTAGTAAAAATACAGTACAAAATTCTTTTTAATATAAAATTATTTCAAATAAATTAACAATATAATTGAATTGAATTACTTTATTATATATTTTAAATAAGAAAAGAATGGGATAAAATAAATAAATAAAAAAACATATGGTAAAGTAATATAAGAGATAAAAATAGAATATATAATATAGTAATTCAATTAAGTTGAAATTTTACTTATTTAAAATATTTTATAATAAAAATAAAATGTATAATATATTTATACTATTTAGATATATTAATGTATGAATTGTAAATATTAAGGATGAGAATAAAAAGATAAAATAAATAAAAAATAAATCATACACACATGTATATTATGTAATATAATATATTAAATAAAAATAAGAAAAATTTTATAAAAGAAAATAACTATGTTCATAAATGAAAAAAAATATAAAAGTTTTGGGTAAGAAAATAAAAGTCGTAAAGGCACAAAAAAAAAAAACATGTGCCTAATTCATTGGAGAAATAAATCTCCTTTTTAGTTATTTAATAATAATAATAATAATAAACAAAACATAAAAATTAGTAGATTCAAAAATTAAAGTCAAAACCTAAACAATTAAAATTAAAATATGAAAAAGCAATGGGCTGAGAAGGAAGCCCAAAACCCCTAATAACAAAGTTGATAATAAAAAGTTAAAATGAAATTAAAATAAAAAAAATTGAATGACGTGATTGTGTTTCACAATAAAAGGATAATGAATGGAATACTTGCGTGAGTTGAAATAATACGCTTTATAACATGATAAATAGAAAATTCATTTTAAATAAAAGCATGTAAGCACGTAGATAATGTATTAACAGGATCGGGTTGAACCTGCCACGACAAATATATAATAAGGGGATTAATTAAAATTCATTTCATTTAAGCCAAAATAATTTGTACTAGTAACTTTTATCCTGACGATCTTTAATACATCATTTTTGTACAAATGTGGACAAAAGTAATTCCAGCAAATTCGCTTCCTGCATTTCGTCAAACGACATATCCGTTTATCAAAGACTTGATTTCACTCTTTTTAGGGGAAGATAATGGTACCTTAAGATTTCAAACCTTGAATGATCACGATACCTCAAGAATTTCAAATATTGAATAATGTGGTATATTTAAATTTTTAATAATCTTATCCAATAAATAAGATTGTATCCCATCACTCAAAATTCGCATCACTCAAAATTTAAAAATTTTGAGTCACCTTAAAATTTCCCCTCTTTGTATTCCCCCACTCTTGAACATGTTTCTTCAATCCGCCACTCATTTGTTTGCGGCTTCGATCTATCGATTTGTCGCCCTTCTTTGCTTTGGGAAGGCAATTTCAAACTTTGGCAAGAAAGAACTCTATGTGCTTAAGTTGAATGACAAAACGCTCGAAAAAATTTAGAAAAATTTTATATAATGTATTAGTATATTATTAAATTTATTAAAATTTTCTATTTATATATTATTGAATAACGTATAAAATTTAACTAAAAAATAAATTTAAGATACAAATAGTCAAATTTGTTATTGGTTTCACTCCTAAAAATTTATATTTGATGACGTAATCGTTTTTGTTAAACAAAGCTATTACAAAGATCATAAAGTAAAAGGCATAAATTTAAAATAAATTTGATTGAGTTTTAGATATAAAATTTCAATTTCAAACCAATTGAGTTGCTTTTTTTAAAAATGTTAATGCCAAAACATTCATTCAAAAATGATATCATTTTTTAAAAATATTACGAGTTAAATTAAATTTTATAAAAATTGATTCCGAAAAGAAAAAGAATGTTTTTATAAATTTCAAACCATTCTGCAAAGAGTTCTACCAAATTTAATTAATAAAATCTGATCTTTGACTACAATCCTAATAGCCATCCTCAATTGTTAATTAAAACTAATCTCAGAGTCACAACAGAAAGAGAGGCTGTGAAGTTTTATGATTCCGGAACGGAGTGCATCAAAGTGAAGAAAATTTGACCTTTTTATACATCATCTGCACTCTAATTAATCTAATATAAAAAAAGCATGGATTAAATCAACCAAATATCTAAAAGAAGAACCTGATGAAGAAAATGCAGGCGAGGAAAAATCGATTCGCCAATCCAACAAATGATGACCTAAACGATGACTCGCCTAACCATTACTATGCCTCTTTTCGTTTCAATGCCAGAAACACTCCGCAGTCTCTGCATCCTTTTATCATGAACAGAGGCCATAGCTACAAAATAAAGTGGGAAAAAGCAAAAAACCCATCATTTGTAACCCTAACGACAACAGACACACTGCTCCTCCGTCGCCGGCCACCGGAAACTGAGAAAATCCGGTACTTCTCTTTATAGTCGACGGAGACGGCTGCACTGAGAGGAATTTATAGAGAGGTCAATTTGAATGCTGATTTTACGAAAATAGCCCTGAATCTTCGAGATTGGTATTTGACACAGCTCCTTCATCGATGGTTGCCACGTGTCAACATCTGGTATGATGATCACTGGATCAGACGGTCAAAAACGAAAAGTGGGACCCACTTCGGGTGTTCAATCTCGCTAATGGGAAACTGATTCTAATGTCTAGGGTTTCAAACCCAAAACACAACCCAAGCATACACTACTGACATCATACCATTTCTTGCTAGTTTTCTAATCGCTGTACATCCCTTCTAGAGCTTGGTTCTGGAGCTCGAAGGGACGCAAAAGGATTGAATTTTTACACTAATCGAAGCTTTCAGCTCATCACTTGTAAGTTCCTCTTCTCCATCTCTTTTTGCTTCATTGGAAAAAAAAATAATTCAGAAAACGTGCAAGCTTTCTGTTGTAATATTTGATTGGTTTGAATTTAATAGGCATCGGGGTGAGTGACTCTGTAAGTGTGAAATAGAATTATATGGGGAAATCTGGGGGTAGAAGACATAAGGGCAGTTCAAAACAAGTTTCTGTTGATAAATCAGCTCCGAGTGCTAATGGGGCTGTGGACTTGGACTCTTCTATATTTTTGAAAAGAGCCCATGAACTCAAAGAAGAAGGGAATAAGAGGTTTCAGAATAAGGACTATGCAGGTGCTCTTGAACAGTATGAGAGTGCTCTAAAACTGACCCCCAAGACTCACCCTGACAGAGCAGTGTTCCACAGCAATAGAGCAGCATGTTTGATGCAAATGAAGCCCATAGATTATGAAACTGTGATAGCCGAGTGTACCATGGCGCTTCAGGTCCAGCCCCATTTTGTCCGAGCTCTTCTTCGTCGCGCAAGGGCATTTGAGGCTGTAGGGAAGTATGAAATGGCTATGCAGGATATGCAAGTGTTGTTGGGAGCTGACCCTAATCACCGGGATGCTCAGGAGATTTCACAGAGATTGAGGGCAGCATTGGGACCACGCCAGGGGGCCCAGCAGGACCTCCAGAGCCGCCCCTCCCCTGCTGCCCTTGGTGCTTCTGCAGTTCGTGGTGCTCCCATTGCTGGTTTAGGGCCATCTTTACCAGCCCGTCCAGTACCAAAGAAGGGGGCAAGCTCACCATCTTTTGCCTTGCCTAATAAAATAGAGAAGTCGCAATTGATTCCCCCTACTGAAAATGGGCCTGAGACTAAGTCCCAGTTGCCAAAAGTTGTGTTGAAGCCTTCAAATGGTTCTGCAAAATCAGGTAATCCAAGAAACGAAAAACCAAAGGAACCATCATCTCATGGACAACATGCAGAGGTTTCAATTCAATGGAGACCATTAAAGCTTGTTTATGATCATGACATTAGGCTTGCCCAGATGCCAGTGAATTGCAGTTTTAGAATACTAAGAGATGTAGTGGGCAAAAGATTCCCATCATCAAAATCAGTTCTAATCAAGTATAAAGATCATGATGGTGACTTGGTAACTATTACTTCTACCAATGAACTCAGGTTGGCTGAGTCTAGTGTTGATAGCCATCTTACAAAAGAGCCTGAAGCGGATAAAAGTGATTCTTTTGGGATGTTGAGACTACATATTGTTGAAGTGAGTCCTGATCAAGAGCCTCCTATTTTGGAAGAAGAGGAAGAGAAACCTTCTGAGAGTGATGGGATTAAGGGAGATGATAATGGTTCTCATTCTTCTCTAAGTGAATCTGTTATAGAAGTACCTGATTCTGAGGGTGACAAGACAGCGAAAGAAGCTCCAGAGGAAAAATTAGGAGCAGCAGAAGATACTGAATGCAAGGAGGTGGAGGAAATGGATGACTGGTTGTTTGAGTTTGCACAGCTTTTCCGGACACATGTTGGTATTGATCCAGATGCTCATATTGATTTGCATGAGCTTGGGATGGAGCTCTGTTCAGAGGCACTTGAGGAAACTGTGACTAGTGAAGAGGCTCAAGATCTCTTCGACAAAGCTGCTTCAAAGTTCCAGGAGGTGGCTGCTCTGGCATTCTTCAACTGGGGAAATGTTCATATGTGTGCTGCTAGGAAACGAATTCCTTTAGATGAGTCGGCTGGGAAGGAGGTAGTGGCAGAACAGCTCCAAGTGGCATATGACTGGGTCAAGGAAAAATATTCCTTGGCAAGAGAGAAGTATGAGGAAGCACTCTTGATCAAACCAGATTTCTATGAGGGTTTGTTGGCACTTGGGCAGCAACAATTTGAAATGGCTAAGCTTCATTGGTCGTTTGCACTTGCAAAGAAGATGGATCTATCAGGATGGGATTCTACGGAGACTCTTCAACTTTTTGACAGTGCAGAGGTGAAGATGAAAGCTGCAACTGACATGTGGGAGAAGCTTGAGGAACAGAGAGCAAATGAGCTAAAGGACCCAAATGCAAGCAAGAAAGAAGAACTACTGAGAAGAAGGAAAAAACTGGGAAATGCTACTGAAGGTGAATCTTCTGGTGGTCCGGGTGATATATCTGCAGGGGAAGCCGCAGAGCAAGCAGCTGTTATGAGATCGCAGATTCACCTCTTCTGGGGCAATATGCTTTTTGAACGATCCCAGGTTGAATGCAAATTAGGGCTGGGTGGTTGGAAGAAAAACCTGGATGCTGCTGTTGAGCGATTTAAGCTTGCTGGAGCTTGTGAAGCTGACATATCAACAGTTCTGAAGAACCATTGCTCCAATGGAGATGCAAAGGAAGGAGATGAAAAAATGATCAAAAACCCAGACGCCAATGAGACTGGTGAAACAAATTTGAGACAGGGAGCTAGTCAAGTGTCAAATGAAGCAAATGTGAAACAGGGAGCTGGTCAAATGTCAGATGAAGCAGATATGAAACAGGGAGCTAGTCGGGTGTCAGATGAAGCGGCATGATATATCATTGATGTCTCAAATAATGGTCCCAGCCAATGTGATCCTTCTCATTTCCAAGCTCAATATGGAAAATCCTAAATTTAATTTCAGTGGAAATTGGAAAATTTTGAGTATTTAAAGCACATGTGGTTGTTGCTTTTTTTGTCAATCAGATTGAGATGTTTTTGAAACATTATTTGCACCGATGAGTTTTTAGCAATAAACTCTATAGCTTAGGAAGATGAGACAATCTTGTTCACCAGCTATCTCCAAGTAATCTTTTTATTTTTTACCAAACTGCATTACATTTTCTCAATATGTGAACTGTTACGAAGATATTCCCTGCATGTACAAGCTTGTGCCTGAACCATGATGATTGGCAAGTGTCTATTCTATGTTGGCTAAGTGGTTATGCTTTGTTGGTGCAGAATCGCCTCTTTCCCCACTTATGAGCTGGTTGTCCTGAATGTAAAAGCAGAAACAGAAGAGGATAAGGAAAATAAATATGATGCTTTCTGCTCTGCCTCTGAAAATGAAGTGTAATGGGGGACAGAGGCCAATGGCCTGCTGATGGAATGTTGCTATAATTGAGTGGGTAACTACAGGATAATGAACGGAATAGTTGTCACTAAAAGCATAGGACAAGTTTGTTGCTAGGGTTGTTGATGATTGTGGCTTGCTAGGAAGTCGAAGGGACACATGTAATGATCTTCACCTACTTACCTCTGGCCTTTCTGACTTGCTGCCTAGTCACCTTCATTGAAGAATTATATAATCTTAATTTTCAAATTACTTGTTAGAGATTCTGAGTGCCTGACTGCCTTCTGACTTGAAAAGTTGGCACTTTTTGGTTGATGGCTTTAATGGGATTGCATTTTGGCGTTATTCTTGTCTTATTTTAACAGCAAAAGGGCAACTTCTCCAGTGGCTTCTATTGGGAATGCATCTGGGGCCTCTGTAATTGGATGCTTATGTATGCAAAACTCTGCAGATTTCATGTTCTAGTTCAATGCATACAGCTTGGTCTAATTTTTGGCGAACATCATATTAGAGATATATTACTTTTGATAAATGGTAAACCTACATCCGAAATGGAGAGTTTATGAGAGAACTGGGGTGATGAATGTAGGTATAACATTACTTGATTATCATTACAAACATCATTCATCACCATTTTTGCAACTATCCACATCACATACTATGTGATAGTTATAGGTTAGAGCAAAACATCATATATCTATAGCTTTAAATTTGTGATGTTTTCACATTTTGATAAATACTTTTCAAGTTGACTCCCTCAAATTTTAACTAATGGGAAAAAAATTTACAAAAGCTCGACGTTTATATTTTTATAATTCAAGAATTGATCAGTTCTTTAACTGATCTCTCAATCTTTTTGCAGTTAAAAATTAGATAAAAATCAATTTTAAATTCAGAGAGAACTATCTTCATTTTAAAAGTTTTTTTTGAAATACTATTATTACTAGACCAACATCTAAATAAGAAAAGAAAATAATAGATAAAGGATTTAAATTCCCTCAAAATTATCCATTGGTAATTTCACCAACAGAATGCTATCTTATATGCATCTACATTGTTGATGGACATAAATTGAAAGAAACACGTTGCAATTTACTTATAACTAACCATATTTGGTGATGAAGTGGGGCTTTTGGTCCCAAATAAGCAAATTATGACTTGTTCGAATTGGGCATACAGGCTCTTACGAATCAGTAGAGCAATAGTCCATTAGTTCTCAATTACTGAGCTACTCTTTTATTTTTCCACCAAGCGGGTCCTGGTGCTACTGCCATCCCTTGAGCTCTGATTTCCAAATCCAACCAAATGGCTTTCCTTTCTTAAACCTATTAAAATTCTAGTTTGTTCGCCGTCCAATGTGAAGGATCTCCTAATATTTTATTGGCCCCATTCGGTTCCTCAAAAGGGAACTAAGAATCTGCAGGGTTACTAATGACAGCAAACATTATCTCCTCTGAAACATGGAAGATAAAATATCATGATGGCTTCGTGTACATGGGCCTGCCATATGAAATTTAAATCAATTTTGCATATATTTACTATAAGAAATAAATACTAATTTGGCTTAATATACCCACTATCCCACAATCAAAATTCACAGGTGAAGAGTGAGAACACAAATATAGTAGTAAAATTGATATTTCTTCACTCCATTTTATATAAAAAAATATAATTTAAGATGTGTCTTTTTATATAAAAATTCGCGCATGTCACAGTGTCAAAATTAAATTGATTGAAAAATAGCTTAATAATCTAAATTGGACAATTATTTTTACAAAAAAAAGCTATATGTATTGAAATGAAATTTGAAATTAAATTTAAAATTTTTATATTTATTAAATTGAGTTTTATAAATTTAATCAATCATTTTATTTTGATTAACAATTTCTAATTTGTATTTAAATTTAAATTTTAAATTCTATCAATATATGTAGCATTGTTGTTATTTTTATATGTGTTGTATTCTCTTTATTTTATTTTATTTTATTTTTGGGTATGATGAAATTACTGTCAACTAGTATATGTCGAGTTGTCGTACTGTCTTTTGAGTTGGAGGTAAGTGTTAGCCATTCTCTCAGTGCTCAACTTGTTGTACCCTTTTCTATTGAATACCTTTACGGGGTCAGACAGTTTTAAGAACTAAACTATGTTTATTGGCTTTCCCAGCTAGGAAAGAAGGAATTACCGGAGTTACAAGCACTTCCTTTCTCGAAGAAAAGAAAGAGAACTCCCAACTAATTGCAATTTATAATTATCATCGTAACAAAACAAATCAATACTACTACTACTACTAATAATAATCAGTATAGAATCAGCTCAAATTTATATATAAATATGAAACTCACGTATTAATATATATGTAAAATTCACATCTTTTTTATATAAAGATTAAATTTAATCTATCATTGCTAAATTAGTTTTAAACTATCCCTTATTTATATATTGTCACATTAATAAAAAAATTTATTTTTGATAAAAATTATTAATTTTTAATGACGTATTAGATTCTTATTTATTAACAATTATTTAATGATAATACAGTGAATTAAATTTAAATTTTTTTATATAAAATTTAATTGTAATTAAGTTGATTATAAAATTAATTTGTCTCGACAGATTAAAAAAAGGAGGAAAGAAGGTAAGTAATACTCAATTAGTCATCGATGCCGTTGAGGACTCACCTTAGGCCTTCAACTACATATGTTCAACTTTATATACTGCTCTTGTTTTTGCATTTTTTAATGACATGTCGGATTTTGTTGTTGCATGGCATTAACATTTCGAAGTAAAATAGTTAAAGAGGAATCATGACACAGCCCCTGTAAAAAGAGTAAAATCTGGTTACTTCCTAAGAACAGTACACCCCACTATCTTCCTTTTAACCACAGACGCCGATCACACTCAAACTATCAGTCCAAGCTAATAGTTTATTTGAACTATAAGGTTTATATACTACGTACACATAAAAACATGCAACACCACTTGAAGATAGGAACACTAATTAGTTACATGCCTATATAGCTTCTCAACAGAGATAGCTTTAGCACCTTCTCAGACAGTGGTAATGGGACCCACATTGGCCCTCTAGGACTTCATAGCTTCAAACCTTGGTTCTTTGGCCTGGAATTTGAGGCCTGCATAGAGTTTCATGTAGTCATCAAAGACAAACTTCGGATAGATTTGGCTTGTCTCGTCTTCCTTCACCAAAGGTGGTGCTGGTGAGATTATGGCATCATCCCCTGGGTTGTAGAATGAAGCTATGGACATTCTCGCACCATCTTTCTGAGTAATCACACGGTGGGTCACACTCTTGTATTTGCCATTGGTTATAACCTGTTTTTGACCACTCAAGCATTTAGATTTTTGTTCAAGAGCTTTGAATCAGTGAAGAATGTTAGCTGTATGCAATGCATTGCCAAGATTATGCATATATGCCATTTTTGTTTCAATGGCGAAGCTAGAATCCAAAAATCAGTAAAAGTGAATGTGTTTTAATATTTTAGTGGAATAAAATTTAGAAATTAATAGTAGTACTTTAAGTAATATATATAATTTTATATAAAATTTTAAAATAGTTAGTGGGCACATGCTCCCGTTAAAATATATATAATTTCGCAGCTAATTTACTTTCATTTCTGATTGGAATGGGATCATGGTGAGGTAACAATACAATGGAGTATATCTGATTTCTTAGTATCAAAAGAAGGAGATTTAACCCTACTTACGGAAGACCATTACAAAAAATAATGTTACATAGTGTCTCAAAGCTATTATTCAATTGTATATATGTGATGATTTGATTTAAACGAACCCATTTTGTTTATTGGTTGTAAGATTCTGTCACATGCTATACAGTGAACGACAGTTTGTTTGTGCACATAAATGTGAAGTACAGTTGACACTTTCCTTAAGAAAGTGACAAGGAATGGGTGGGTTACCTCAAGTTGGTCACCGAGGTTGATAACGATGGAGTGGCGCATTGGAGGGACATCAATCCACTTGCCATCTTTGAGGAGTTGAAGTCCACTGATCTTGTCATCTTGGAAGAGAAGGATGATGCCGCCAGCATCAGTGTGGGCTCTCAGACCTTTGAAGAGCTCCGGCTTAGGACAAGGAGGGTAGTTGCTAACTTTGGTGCCAAAGTTTGGGCCCTTAGACCCATAGAAGACCTTCTTCAGGTACCCTTTCTCCAGCCCAAGATTCTCACAGAGCAAGTCAAGAAGCAGCTCAGCAAGTTTCTCCAACTCCAGTGCAAATTCCTTCATTGACTTCCTGAAATACCCACAAAAAGAACTTGGATCAATGTTATTTTCCTTTTAGGTTAATAAAGGAGGTCGAAGCCTATAGCAGAATCGGGTAAGTAAGATTTATGAAGATTCCAACACCCAATCTTCTTACAGTGTATGCATAGTCTCAAGATTAAGACCAGCTGATGTAGGGAAAAAAAATAAATAAACGTTAGAAGTTGTGTTTTCCAACAAAATAAAAACAGTTTTTGAGTAGTTGATAACATTCAACTTAAGACATGTAATGTTATACGAGGATTTTACCTTTTATCATATTTTGAATTTGATTTCAAAATTTTGTGCATGTGTATATAGTGATTTAAGTATTCCTATTATTACCAAAAAAAAAAAAAAACAGCTTTTGAGTAAGATTGAACAAAGCAAGAGATTTGGGGACCTGAAATCTTCTTGAAGATCAGGAACTTCAAAAATGTTGGAGACAGGAAGATGGCGCAAGAAGAAAGTGCTTTCCCAGTCCAATTCGTTGATTTCAGACTGCGCAGATTCAAGGCCTTTGCTTTCCACCATCTCTTTGAATCTTTGCTCCATACACCTCTTGTAATGATCTTTTGTCAGCCTCTCCAGCTTGGCCATCAACTCAGCAGATATCCCATGGTTCATCAGCTTCAGGAAACAAAAAATAAAACAAGGAAAACCCACAAAATAAAAAAAGTGACATATTAGGAAAGATTTTGGGTTTTTAGTTAAACTAAGAATTTTTGGCACAGAAAAGTACCTCAAAGAAACCCCAGTTCTCGCAGGCATCTTTGATGATCTCCATGGTTGCTCCTCTCTCCTCAGTGTTAAGCTTGCCCAAGTCAATAACCGGAAAAGTCTCCATTGTTTCTTTCTCTACTTTCTAGATTTCTTCTCTTGCTTCACTCTAATATGCTGTGTGAAATGTGAGAAGCTAGCCGTTCAATTTATAGAGCGGCCAATAAGGAGAGAAATATATTCGGAAATCAGAGAGAGAGAGAGAGAGAGAGAGAGAGAGAGAGAGAGAGAGAGAGAGAACTATGATGATGATGTTGTCTTCTCTCTTCACGGAGTCTCACTTTGTCATCACGTTTTTAACAAAATTAACACATTGAGGTTTGTAGCTATATTAAAGGGACTAACTTAGAATCATGAAATTGAAATATTAGTAGTAAAATGTCATATTTCAAGTTTCTTTTTACATACCTAAATCTTAAAGCTTAATATGGTATAGATTGTTTCATTCTCAAAGTAGGCTATGACGACTTTTTTGATAATACTAACATCAAAATTTAAACTTAAAATATAAGTAATCGAGAATTTTACCACTTAACGAGTGCCACACATTTTAAATGAAAGATTCACAAAGTATATGTGACTTCTAGGCCCAATATTTGAGTTCCCAGTTCAACATTTTATTAATTCTATCCTTTACATTTCATTAACAAAATGTTTAATAATAATAAAGCTAATCAAGGGAAAATAAGAGAATTTAGTGGATATAATGGCTAATTAGTTTGAGGATAAAGTATGTGATAGTAAGAGAGGAGGATGCTGTCACCATATGCAGTGGCACTAGAGAGAATATGGTAATAAACTAAGTTGGGTGGGAAACTTTAATCTCGGGAAAGGGAGAGAAAATATTTGAAAAATAATGGGAAACCAAATCTAACGATGGAGTTCAAAAAAGAAAGAACAGACACTCGTGGAGTATGTATGTGTGAACATCCTGATGGACCCCTACCATCTTTTGTCATTGAGGATGTGGCTATCATCTTCCCAAAGGGGGTTTTTGGTAGGGAATGGGACCCTTCTTGGGTGGCTCCTCACCCTCTTTTGGTTTCTTAACAATTGACCCTACCTCACAACTTTGCACCTTCATTTTCTGGGCAACACTACGGTACTCCGGAAGTTTCAAACCCGAGGTGACGTGGCGCGTTCTAAGCTGTCGGATGAGATTGTGTAATCTCATCCGACGGCTCAGAATGCGCCACGTCGCCCCGGGTTTGAAACCCCCGGAGGCACCGTAGAATTTCTCTCATTTTCTTTTTCTTTCTTTTTTATTATAAACTTAAGAAAATATTATAAATTATTTATGATGAATGGTATATTACCTACAAAGTATGTTTACATATAGTTTTAAATTAACGTGGTTTTGATATAAATTTAAATAGGTATCATGTTATTCGAAGTTATCCAACATATATAATCTATTGTATACGTATGAATATATAAAAGTAAGTGGATAGGTGTGATCCAGTGATAAAATTTTTAGATAATATATTGAAAATCTTAAGTTTAAAACTCTCTTTGATGCAAATAAGTAATAAATTAATTGATATCTGATAAAGTAATTAATAGTTGTTAGCTAAAAAATGATAAGTGAAAGTTTTAGTGGATTATATCATAACTTAGAAACGTTTGCTAAAATTAACTAATAAATTAGTCTAATAATATAAAATAATATATTAACATAAATAGATATAATAAGTAGAGTAATTTATATTTATTTTGAGATTAAATTATGTTGATGTGATTAAAATATTTTAAATAAGAACATAATTAACTAAAATTTAATTAATTATATTATATGAAATCATATATTTTTTATTTAATTTCTTATTTATTAATAAAAATAAGAATATAATTACTTAAAATTTATTTAATTATATTTTAGCACATCATATATTTATTAATTTATTTACTTATTATTTATTTATTTTTTATTCAAAATAAAAATATAATTACTTAAAATTTAAATGATTATATTTTATGAGTATTTATTTGTTTATATTAAATCAATGAGTATATATCAATACCTATTTACATGATAAAGATAAAAGGTGCCAATTAACTGAAAGAAGAAGTGTGAATTGAAAAAAAAAAATATAAATTAAACTTATTAAAACAATTCTTTTTTCCTTTTTCAGGAAGGCTGCTCTCTCTTCTCTCACACGCGCTTTAACTCACTCTCATTTGATGGATGCTTTTTTTTTTTCCCCTTCTAATGCATCAAAAACAGAATTCAAAATTTGATTTTGAATAAAAAATTAAAGATTATCATGTAGTGATGACAAAATTTTATAAAATTTAATTTAATAAATATAAAATATTCAAAAATTCAATTTTAGAATTCATATTTAGTACCTACATTATTTCTTCAGGGAAAGTGGACAAGCAAATGAAACTAAGAAATTATTAATTAAGAAAAAGAAGGTGTTTCATAATAAACCTATAAAGGGAAAAAATAATAAAGGTGAGCTTAGACATCATAATACACTAAAATCAATTATCATACATCTTTATTGCTTCTTCACTCAACAGAGTGTTGTGACGTGGCATCACCTATCAGATCCTGTAAATCAAACAAATGCATTCATCAATTCTGGATATTCCACAAGTTGAAGAGCATTTACAATTAGCAGAATTAGCATCAATCTTTACCTCAAAATATTATTATCTATAATTAATTTAATTGTTCTTGGATAAACACGAATCAAAATAAATTATACATGCAAATATACAATATTCTATGCTAGGTCAATTTAATGACCACACAAATAAGCAGTTTGTCTCACACCTAAAAATTCTACTTGTTAGTGCCTTAGACTAATGTAACATCGATGATTTTTTGAAAAATTTTGCTTTCTTTTACAATCTAAATTGGTTCATGAATGTTTATATGTGTAAGTTTAATGGCTCTATAAAAAATATTAGTCTGTGATATATATCCAAATCCAAGAATATGAGAATATAGAAAAAGTATTTAAAATAAAATATTAATAAGAATGCTCAAGTTATAACCAAATGACGTAAAATATACTATTAATATATTGATGGTTTTATCATGACAATCACTGAGTTAAGAAAACGTCATCTAGATGGAAATATTTAAAGATGAAAGGTGACGTTTTGGTTTTCGTTCACTGCATGAGATGCATGAACGAAAGTATGCTTCGATTGTCCTTCTCATATTATTATTATTATTATTTGGTGTAAAAAAAAAAACTTATGACAAAGGAAAAGTTATACTTTGCATATATCTAAAATTGAACATATTATTGACCAAAGATGGATCTTCATTTAAAATTGTGAGGATTAAAAAATTGAGGTCATAAATAATTTATATAAAAAAATTTATATAATTATATAATATTAATATATGATTTTAGAAATTTTAGAATAAGCTAGAATCCTCGTTCCCTACTGTAACTTATCCATTAACTCGTTTTGGAATATTGAACTGAAATGGTATATATAGATTACGCAAAGTGCCAACAAGATGATGATAAAAATTGACGGAACATAGCACTTGCTCGCGGGCTGCTAATATATAGGGGCTGCACTTGATTATATTTATGTAAATTTAACAATAAAATAAAATACCTATCATCTTCAAATATATATATATATATATATATCTCATCCCCTCATTTTGATAAAGCGAAAGAAAATCTTGAGACGCAATATATTTATATTGCTAATATAATGACGTGGTGGCCTATTCTTGTACGGTTGTTTTGTTCAAAGACATCGCGGGTAATTTATATATACAAAACTTTTTTTTTTTTGAGCGAAGACCATCAAGATAGGTGATTTTTTTTTTTAATAATAGGAGTGATTAAACTTTAAAGATAGAAGAAATTACATAATCTTCAAAATTACTTAAGCAAAGACTCTTAACAAAATGTGTGACACTTTAAATTACGAATTTTATGGTTAACAAAGATGAGATCATATATAATTTGTGACATATCATGTAGGCATCTAATATTCAAAGCCAACATTTTATATCTTAATTTATGAATCCTAAATTAACTCTAGTTATGATTTATTTTTTAATTTGAGAACTAATTGGTTCTTTAATTAACCTTTTTTTTTTACTAGCACTAATCAGGCGGGAATTTATTTTAATTAGAGATATATATCCTCTCTTTACGAATTTATCTATTTAAGCACCTACTATCACTATTAGTGCGAATATACTGGAAATGGAGAAGGGATTTGAAAATTTGAACCCCTCGACAGGGTGACCACCAGGTAATGTTGGCGCACTGAATATGATCTTAGTTAAGTAATTTGTTGAATATCATAAATTCAAATCTATTCACTTGTGAATATACAAGAAAAAATTTAATGCAACGAAGGGAAGTCTCTGTTCATACTTCTTTTTGCAAGTTTTTAAATTTGTTAAAGCTATATGCATTGAAAATAAAATTTAAAATAAAAACTATAAATTGTCATTAAATAAAATATAGTTAAACAAATTTGTAAGATTCAATTTAATAGATAAATTTGGCCCTCAATTTGGAACTTTATTTTCCCTAGCTACTTACAATATTTTCCTTTTTAACTTTCAATGTCAATTATGTCAAAGGCTACATCATAATGATACGATTAACAGGTAAAACAAAAGAAAAAAAAGGAAAAAAGCAAAGGAATTAGCATGCCAGAAAAGTGGTTATCTGGAACGTGTGGACGACTCAAAGAGAAGGCCTTTTGATCGATCACCGCCACGGCCACTAATAAAGGAATCAATTGCATGCCTCAGCTCTCCAAAGGAATAGACATCCATTCTGAGATTTCGGAATATGTTTCCCATTCACAATCATGAAATTTCTAAAGACTGAGGCATCTACTGTGTTAACATGACCCACCAACTATCCCCTTTAATTTCTTCACTGCAAAAAATACCTCTTATTTACGTAGTAATTCAATTGGCTTCATCATGATTAGCAGCACATTAACCCTTTTCACACAATTAAGCACCGATTTTGGTTAAAAAAAAAAGAATTAAATGTGTTCGTGCAAATATATATATTATACAACGTCTGATTTTTTAATATTATTTATATAAGTTAAATTTTAATTTGCAATCTGCAATCTACATGTTAAGAATCGTAAATAAAATGAAATTTAGAAAGATATTTAAAAATGAAATAAAATTTCCTTTTCAATCATTTCAAATAAGGAATACGAATCAGATATGCTATGTAGAGGTGTCAACTGATTCAATTAGTAAAATTTTCTCTTGTACATAACTCTTAAGATCAAATTCCATGTGAATCCAAGGGTGGCTTCGCTGGTTGAGTTTGTTTGGGAATTAGAATTAATATTCTAACCTCACAATTACGTCTTTTCTCCAAGATGGATTTTTCTAATCTTTTGCTTTTCCATTTGTCTTCTTTCCTATTGTCAGTCCTTTTTTTCGTCATTTTTCTTAATCTAAGCTTAAAGCTAATGCGTGGGAAGTTTCAAGGATGTAATACTAGAGTGAGTTTCATGCACTCATTCATAAAGCGAGTGAAGCATATAGATCTTCTGTGGATACAAACAAAGGCTAGAGTTAAAATACTCGTCATGGCATACTAATATACGGTTAATCTGCTTTTCAGTAAACAGTGGGCTATCATCTCTCCACCGGGAGGAAACAGAAAACCTAATGAAAAAAATCCAAAGATACTCCAAACACATACTATATGTTGGTAGCAAGTTTTCCAAATTTCAGGTAGCAATTTTTTTGAATCCAGATAATAACTTTTCTTAAGAAAAAGTAAGAAACATTATGAATTTTAAAAATTATTATCTAAATTTGCAAAAAATATTATTAAATATGTATGGATGTGAGTTCTTTTAAGATGTGCCTAGCTAGTAAAACTGAAATATAGTATAGGACGATAATTTAATTTATTTATTTATAGTCAAAGCAAATTCAAAGAGCATGGGGGTTTCAGACTGTTGGCGGTAATTTTGTTTTGGACTGACCAACTTTCGGTCTCCATTCACATGCAATGCTGCTTTACATTATGGCAGTGCCAGATTAATTGTCTCTCTCTCTTCAATTATCTTGCATACACCATTGGACGTTTAAAACAGTTCACAGTAAAAGAGCAAAGTTCAAAGTTAACAGCAGCTCGATTACTGATAAGCGTCTTATCTTCGATGTCAGAAGTAAAATTCGATCCTTGTTCTTGAGATAACTAAAGAAAGTGCAATGTTACAAAGGAACACGAAGCTACGTTTGATTTCTTGTTGTGTCATATTTTATGTCATTTCAAAAGATTATATTAGTGGAGTAAGTGGGAATGATTCGGTTATAATATTAATTAAAATTAAAGCTAATGACTAGATTCCCTAGTCGGAAAGAATGTGGGTCATTTCAAATCTGAATAAAACAACATTAGATTTTAAGTTAAGAATATGCTGGGCTACCAAGTACGTGTTGGTGATAAGACAGGAGGATATAATTCTATTTCTTAGCCAAGAGTCAAGAATGTTGAATTCTTGAACGACTTTCCAAATGTGAACAATACATGAATTCAAAGAGATCTTTGCTTCTTTTTGTAATGATATCACGAGCCCAGGACTTTGCAGGAGTGAAGATTTAAACACAGATTTTCTAATTTATAGAGGACACTATAAAATTTACAAGCTTGTTGTAAGAGATCAATGAGGCAATTGCTCGCTGCATGATCAATGAGAATGTTCGGTTTAGCTCGGCTTGTGACTTATTTTTATTAAGGACAGCCAGTAAAAATTTTGGTTCATTTATCAATTCAAGCCGATCATAATTTATTCTTGCTCAACTCATTAAATTTGTGAGTAATCCATGTATGAAAAATATCAGCAATTTATTCAATTTTTTTTATTAGGTATTAATATTAATAAAATTATAATTTTATTTTCAATTAATTTGTAAGTGTTGATAAGATTTTAATTTGATTTTTAAATAATTTATGCTTTAAGATTATATATTTATTAAAAAATTAAATTTTATACTGAAATAATTAATTTTTAACCAATCAAGTTCAAATTGAGTATGTAACTTATTTATAATTTGACAAAAACTCATCTTTTTATTATTATTAAACTAATCAAATTGATCATCGAATTCTAGTATACTGTATTCGAGCCAAACTGTGGACATGAGCCAATTTTTATAATATTTTATTGAATGATGTTTGATTAAGTTAGAATTCAATTCAACTTGATTTCACAAAAGCCACTTGATTTCAATCACTAAAATTAATAATTTGTTCAAGATTTATTTTTTTAAAAAAAATTAGTCATTCTCAACCATGTTACGATGACTCACTAGATCACAATGAATAAACAAGACAGACTAGTCATAGCTATGAAACTTAGTATTTGTGTCAAGTTTGATTTATCGTTACTTTTAAGTTGTAGAAGAGAACAGCACATGCAGAATTTGGATAAAACACGTGCATGCCCCTTTTTGTTGTTGTTTGTACGTATCATATTCCAATTAAATTCTACGAACTTGTTTATTTCGTGCACATCAATCAATTTGTGATCATCGATTTATGAAGCTGTGCTCATGAACATGAGAAATTGCTCAACTAATTGAACCTCTGACTTTGTTGGGAGTTTGCATGCAGAACGGAACATTTTCTGTACACTAATTAATTATGAAGATGATTCCATAGCTTGTGCTTGGTTATCTTTTCATCCACATACAACTTTTCTGTATTTAAATTTCGACAAAAATACTATATACACTGATTGAGGTGAAATTTGAAATTAAATTTTTAATTTTATAAATTTATTATATTATTTTATATTTAATTGAGAGTTCTTAATTTATATTCAAAATTTAATTTTATATTTCATATTTGATATATATAACATTGCCCAATGTTCGGTACATGACAAGTGTTTGGTGACCAAGAAAATGCCTCAAATTCTGGAACGGATAACAACTAACTCCACATGATATGTTGACTACATCATAATCTTGCTGACGCCATTTCAGGATTTTATCCATTTGAAACTTTAACTTCCACGAGTCTTTTTCTCATTTCCAATATCAAGAATATTTTAAAAATGGACTAATTTTACTACTTTTAGATAATTCTCCTTTTTAAAGTAAGAATGAATTTGAATATTAGATTAGATTCCTGATTTCTACAAATATCTAAATATCACGGTGGAAAAGTTGAACTCACGGTTATCATCTTTGAAAGAGTTCCAATTTATCTTCAATTTTAAAAAGAACACAATTATTTCTCGAAATCTAATTAGAGGTTTTATTGTGAATCTACTGACATAGTCTAGATCACTGACAAAGTTTGTAATGGATGACAAGAGAAAGTCACACCTCTTCAAAAACTTTTAAAACTCTGTATTAATATGGTAAAAAAAAATTATATGAAGAATATAATTCTAAAATCAAGCCTGGAGATGACTTCAAGGTGGTAGTAGCAAGTTACCATAAAAATTACCTAATCATTAAACAAAACTCTATCGATAATTATTCTTAATGTTTTAAAAATTGGATAGATCAATCATTAAAGTAAAAATGGAAATGATTTAAGATTTAATGGTTTAGTCATGATTTAATCGGAATTGTAATATAAATAAAGATTTTAATATATAATAACTAAAAATAATCAAATTATTATAAAATTTAAATTATGTATATAAATATGAAAATATTTTAAATATTATCAAATAATTTCATAATTTTATAAATTCATAATTTAAATTATGACAAAAATAAATATTAAATTAAAATTTTTAGTTCTGTGATTTTTATATACAGAGATAAGATAATTTTTTATTATTTGAGATTTTAAAATTTAAATATGTACATAATATCAAAAAAATCTTACTTTCATAAATAATAGTAATTTTTAAAAAATAAAATGAAGCACTTGAACTGTGAAAATTGTAACCAATTGAATTAGTTGATCCGATCTAATTTTTAAAATATTAATTATTCTCACACAAAATATTTATTAGATGACTTGTTATTATATTTTTCAAGATATAATAAACCCAATTACTATCTTAATAAAATATGGATGAATTTTTTATAATTTTGAATTGGTGGTGCTTTGTAAACTTTACATATCATCTGAAAATGCGTCTTGGCCTAAACTACATGCTTCGTTTCTTTATTTGAAATAAAACAAATAGTTTATTAATAATGGTCTCCGTGGAGTTTAGGTTTATTTGGCTATTTTAGAAGGTAAAATGCATCATCAAAATTATTAATGAGAAAATCAAAAAAATAAATAATTATAAATTTAAAAATTATTTATTTATTTATTATTATTTATAAAATTATGAGCAATTAATTTTTTAATTAATAGTTTTGATGATAGATTTTATCTTTTAAAGTGCAAGATGCACTTTAGAGAAATCCAATCCTCTATCTTATTAATTTCCAAACCCTCCTTTTGATTCTCATTGGAATACATTCAAATTAATTTTCAAGCTGTGATTAGTTTTTTTAATTTTTTAAAAAAGGTTTAAGAATGCAATAGCCGAACTAAGATTTCTTTTTAAATTTTTTAAGTTCAGAAATATTTATTTTTATCAATTGTATTATTTAAATTTTTTATATTTAAACAAATTTTGAATAAATAAATTCATTATTTGTATGTTTTACTATTTAAACGTTATTTACTATAATTTGTGATAAAGTTAAGAAATTTAATACCTTTTAAATGATATTATAATTATATTTACTTGGTTAAGGTGTTATTTCAAGATTAATTTAAATGATTTATAAGGTGATTTTCTCACAAAATTGAAAATACTTATAATTATGAGTGTAATAATTTATTAAATATATGCATATATTTTAATAAATGATTTTTTTTTAAATTTATAGAATTTTGAAATGTTTATTTTTGAGCTCCTAGACCTATTAGGCTATTATAGAACTTATTGGAAAGTAAGAAGAAAATTTTTAAAAAAAAGTGTAATTTTGAAAATCAGTAGCTGGGATCAATTGAGGGTGGGGCTGGTAATGAAATGAAGGGTTGGAATTTATTCTTAAAGTGGCCGAGGCACTTGAGAAGCATGGGATTATTTCCCATACATCCCTTTATTAAGTTTCCCTGGCTCTTTCTCACGTCAGTCTCTGTATCTTTCTTTCTTTATATCCGTCTCTTTCTTTCTCTTTTTGCTACCACTGTTTCGGCCTCTTTTGGCCACCGTGTGGTTAAAGCATTAAACTTTAATATTCCTACCTGAATGTATTGGATTCAAGAACTTTTGTGTATGTCTATTTCTAATTTCTTATATTTAGTTTTTAAAATACAAGAAAGTGATGATTTAGGTTATTAGAGTAACATAATTAAAGTCTAGATTAGAAATTTTTAAGAAAAAATAGTTAGAAATAGTATATTTATAATTTATTTTTATATGTTGGTGAGTGTATGGAGAAAAGGAAAAAAAAGAATGAGTATGGATACTTTGAAATTCTTGAAAGGAAATAATACCTTGACTGAGTGTATATCTTACCTGAAATTAATATTTTATTCAATTCTATATTTAGATTATTAAGTATACAAATTATATATATATATATATATATATATATATAGACACACACACACACACACACACACACAGAGACACATGTAACTATAAATTCTAATATGTTTGTGCATAGAAAACTTAAATTGTAGATGTCTATTGTTGTTTAATTTATTGTGATATTTGATAGCATAACTAGTACATTGTATTATATAATTTACTTGTGGGTTACTATTAAACTACCTTTGAGGCCATGTAGTAAAGGTATGATATTGCTCTTACTTGAATTGATACATTACAAGTGCAGTAATATTAATTTCTTGATTATTATTGAATGGATAGTTTATGGCCACACAAGAGAGATGTGGAATTGCTATTTGATAATATGATTATGATTATATTTGGAAAAATATAGTTGAAATAAATTTTGGATTATAATATATGATGAAATGCCATGGGAATAATTATTGTGATGAGATAGGAACAAATATGATTATATGATTAGTATTGGATATGAAAAACCATTTGTGAAGTCATAGGGTAGACTTTAAAGGAATAAAGATGACTTCATGAGGGAATAAAATTAACCAAAAGTCACAAGGAGATTAAAATGCTGTTTCATTTGTTATTTATATTTTGTGTAACTATGTGTGCGATGATGATTGAATTGCAAATGTTCTTATAATACTATTTGTGAAGTATAAACTAATATGAGGATTTTATTATTTAAAGTTCCACATTTGTATGGCTTTTAGGGGTTTATTATTTTTCGAGCATTTTACTATTTTCCTTTATTTACATGAATGAGATTTTTTATTATTAGACTATGGAAATCCTTTAGAGTACTAGTACTCCTTTATTTGTGATAGTATTGAAGTAAATATAGGTGGATTAAAGTGATAATTAAATTGTACGTCAGTTAAAGAAATCAAGTATAAAATCCAATATAAATTTTCATCTATTAATTAGGTTTAATTTATCACACTATACATCAATTAAATTTTTATAATAATTGTTAGTAAATATATGCTCATTGAATTTTTATAACTTATTCCTAATTTACTCTTAATATTTTTAGGACTAAGGAGAATTATTAAATTGTTTTGCTGCCATAAAGGTTCAAAACATAATAGTAGGAGAATTTAACAATTGGGATTAAGTAAGTTGTAATTATATTTAAATAGCTTTTGTGTATGTGTTTATTCTCATGCACATTTATTGGTATTTATCTATTCAGTTATAGGTTTGCATTCTAGAGTGAGTGGCCTTCTCAAGTGTTTTAAAACTAAGGAAACTTTGTTTGTTTATTTTAAGAATTGTTTCACATTTTAGTCCCTAAAAAAATTAAGGTATTTTTGTTAATTCAAAATTTGCATAGTTAAGTAGTGAGGCTAATGGAACTAGTTAATGAACTTTATATTGATTATGATCAAGGTGGATCATAATAAAGGGTGAGATAGATCATTTCATATTAGTATACTATTAGTTTTTCTAATTATTCATTATTGTACTTGTAAATCATCTAGTTTTACATTAAAATGATATTCAAATTTAAAACATAAATAATTAAAGATAATCAATCGATTGAGTTAACTTAATTGGTGAAAGGTGCTGCATCTGATCTAGCAATTAAGACTATAAATATGATTAATAATGGTATAATTATTTGTAACGTCACATTGACTTCAAATCATGCAATTGTAAAGGTAAAATGTCTTCCATTAGATATTGATATATATAGTACATGTTCTTGCCACATGGCAATTATATATTAGGGAATATAGTTATCACTAACTCGATAGGAAAAAAATTATTCCTTGGGAATACATAAAAGTATAACTTTTACATATTTATGTAAGCACTGCTTGATTAGAACAAATGACATTAGGACAAGAAAAGATCGAAGGCAATTCCCATCGTATTTCATAGTATTTATTAGTTTCAACTTTCAAGTATATATATCCAACCAAGAACCTTAGCTTAAACAACTTAAAAGTGCAAATCAAAATCCATTTCATTTTAACCATTAGTTTCAACTTTCAAGTATATATATCCAACAGGGAATCCTAACTTAAACAAAGTATATATATCCAACAGAGAATCCTAACTTAAACAACTTAAGAGTGCAAATCAAAATCCATTTCATTTTAAGTGTTTAACTCAAGTATTCATTCACTATTATAGAATTGCAAATAAATATTGGTGACTAAACAATAATCAAAGTAAAAATTGATATCTATATTGACACAATAATACTTTTGAAATTATTGGAAATAATAAGATAATAGTTAATGAATACAACTAATGTTCATTAAGGCGTGGTGACATTTTTTGAATTATTGAAAACAATAAGATGATGATTAAAAAATACAATTGATGTTTATTAGAATGCAATGACATTTTTGAAAATATTAGGAATCCTAAGATTATGGTTAAAAATTATAATCAACATTTATTGAGACATAGTTTTATGCTTGAAATTATTAGAAAACTTAATATGTTAGTTTTCTTTTTAATTGACATTGTAAATAATGTGAATTATTATTTTGTGGAACACTTACCAAACTTAAGATGTTGCTTGTTTACTTAATTGACATTGAAATTAATGGCTTGGTGTTATTTTTGTAAATATTATCCTAACTTTATATGTCAGTTTTCTACTAATATGACATTATTTATGTAATATGTCAATTATCAATTAGAAAATCGACATGTAATGTTTTTAGCTTTGTAACTTTAATTTGATCATCTATTTTTTATCACTTTACCTTTCGAAACTTCCTTTTCTAGCAATAACTTCATTTTCATAATTTCTTTAACAATTCTCAGACCTTCACTATGTTTTCAGTTGCATTCATAGTTAACTTCATGCTAGTTCTAGTCATTATAACTATTTTTAGATATATTTTCTGGCCTTATTTTCATTTTTTCAATATTAATAGATTATTCAATTTTATTTAGTTAGGATATATGCATGTGCGCGAGTGTGTGTAATGGCATTGCAGTAGCCTCTTTCATCATTATGTTTAGGCTTATATTATTTGTTAGGTTTCGTAATGCTTTACCATTTAGTTATCATGAAAATATATTGTTGTGGTCATGCTCTATTTGGTGGTGATAGTTTTGTTGTTTTAAATTGTTGCCTTTATCATTGCATGCTATTGTATCTTTTTTGGGACATTAGATTTATTATAAAATAAAATAAATCTTGTTTGCTTTTTGGTTATGTAAATTAGTAAAGGAGCCTGTAAAACATTATAATAGATACAATTTTAGTTTAGTTGCTTGTCATGCATGTTATATATTTTGCCATACCCATAATGTAGCATTTGTTTCAAGTATAATTTGTATATGTGCCATTTTCTTCAATATTAAGTAATGTTAACCTCTAACTTTATTTATGCATCATCGTACATGATTAATATACTTCATTTCACACCAAAAATTAAACTAAACTTACTCTATCAAGTAAATAAGATGAGTTCAAGTTTAACCTAAGGGTTTGGATGATAAAAAAATGGCATAAAATATAATGGTGATTTTTTTCATAAAAGTAATTAAACAAAATTGAATGTAATGATGAATAATAAAATTAAAAGAAAAAAGTTGCAATGAATAAAATTATCATCTTAAAGGATGTTCTAATCCTTAATTGATTGATTTATCCTAAATAACTCCTATAGAGCTACTCTAATTTGTCAAAAATTAAATTGAACTTACTTTACCAAGTAGGTAGGGTGAGTTCAAGTTGAACCTAAGGGATTAGATGATTAAAAGATGACATAAAAAATAAAATAATGGGCTTTTTTTATAAAAGCAATTAAACAAAAATGAATGCAATGATGAATAGTAGAATCAAAAGAAAAGTATTGCAATAAATAGAATTATTAGTTTAAAGGATGTTTCAATACTTAATTGGTTAATTTTTCCTAAATAACTCCTATATTATTACTTTAATTCGATTAACTAGCTTAGGAATACCCCAACAATGCTCCAAAACATTCCTTAATTAATTAACCAAAGCCCAACACCTAGATTCATTCCTTATTGTTCAAGCTCAACACCCAGACAATCACATTAAGATTTAGGGAATGCTAAAACCAAACTGATAATCCAATCCAACATTGAATTGTTAATTTAGATTCTAATTCTCTTAGGTAACTAATAATTCAACAAAATGTTAAATTATCAAAGCCCAATTGTTATTCATTCATCAATTAATTATAACCCAACATCATAACTAATTACCTAGCAATAGATCATGATAAACAATTAACCAATGGATACAAATTAGTAATTATCTAAAGCAAACTTAAAAGAGTAGAGAATTAAAGGATAATTAAATTAGAAGTAAAAGTAGAAATTGAGTCTTAAAATTAAATCAAATTAAGGATGAGACTCTCTTAAAATAATGGAAGAAAGCTAGTCACTCATAGTGGTTGTAAGAGAAAACAATGAGAAGAGTGTTTGTTTCCTAAAGCAGAATGAATGCCCTTCGAGGCACAAAACCTAGCAAGATCTAATTTCCCAAGTTGTAGAACCTAATAGCTAAGCAAATATGTTTTCTAGGGTTACAAAGAATGAAGCCTTACATAAATTGGAAACTTATAGCTTAATTTACAAATTAAATTATTAATAGTATTTATTATAGTAAATTTATACAAATTAGCTTCTAGCCCAAGTTTAACCACCAAAATAGTATAATTTTGCTAAACCTAAAATATGAAAGTTGTTGGATTGGGCTTTATCTAGCTTTTACCTCAATTAAACTCTTGGATCTTTAGATATAACCTAAAAATTGTGATTAGATCTATTAGAATAAGAATAAAGCTTCATCTTCACGATTAAATTTGACCTATTAAATGTTTGAACTAGGCTTAAGCCAAAATATTAAAGTTTTAAGGCTTCCTTTTGACTTTTAAATGACATAAAAATCACCCTTTAAACTTCTAAAACTCAACTTGTAACTAAAAATCTAAAATAAGAGTAAAAATCTAGCATTTTTTGAATAATATAAAACAAAGTAAAATCATCACCCAATTATAAAATAAAACTTATTTCATAATATTGAGCATATGTAATCCTCCAAGAGCTATAAAATAAGAGGAAATAATATAGATAATATTTTGCACAACAAATTCCTCTATACTTATCCTTTGCATCATCTTAGGAAAATATAACTTTAATTAAAACTAAAAAAATAAAAGGCCTAATTTCCAAAAACTTCAAAATTACAAAATTTATAAGCAAGAAACAACTAAAACCATTTAGAGGTATAACACATCATGATAAATAATCTTAATAAAATTATAATTAATCAATATAACAACTTTATTAAAAAAGGATAGATTAAATTAGTAGATTCTTATAAAATTCACTTTCTACCACTGCATTGTTTAAAATTGGTATTTCACTTAAATTCATTTTAAGAAATTGCTCTACTATAAGCTTGTTTATCATATAATCTTTGCTACTTAAACTATATGCGTACGAAAATTAAAAGAACTTTATTTAAAGTTATAATAAAGTTAGGAAGAAAAGGAAGAAAAAATAATAAAGATGTGAAAAGGATAAAAACTAAAAAAAAAATCAATGAGCATTTGAAATATAAACATGTGGGTAAATTATGAAAAAAAAAAACTCAATACAATATCCTAAATTTTAATTTTAATACTCATTAACTTTTTTCTCTCTTTTTTCTTTTCTTTTTTAATTTTTTTACCTTATCTTTATTTTTTCCACTTTTTCTTTCCTTTTCTTTTCTCTCTTTTTCTTTTCATCATTATTTTTATATTTATTTTTATTTTTTTAACCAAACCTTGTAATTAAAGTTAATAATTTTTTATAACACATATGCCTTTATACTTATTTTAGAACCCATCTCATGAAGATTTCAAATGTTGTACTAATGTTAAGGTTAGGTAAAGATAGTCATTTTTCATTGGAAATAGGCATGTAAATCGAATGGAGGGGGTAAGGCAAGGTAATATAGGCCAAACCTAATTCTAAATGAATATAAATAGCTAGGATTGTGAGGGCTCATAGGAAACTTGCATTATTACTATTATTATTTACTTATAAGAGTGATTAAGCTATTATATACATACAAACAGATTAAAAGTCAAACCCTAAATGTAAAGCAAAGCACTTTCAAGAATATTGGATTAGGTTGGATTAAAAAAATTATTTTTTTATAAATTATTACTGACCACTTAGATTTTCTTTTGTTTTATGTAATGGCTTAGTCAAATAATGCTATAAAATCATATTAGACCATTGGATATTGGATTGGAAATTGGGTTGAATTAAAAAAGTTTCTAAATATTTAAAAGATTATAAAAAAGTTAATTGGGCTTGCAAGTAAGACCATAAGACCTTATGGTCTTACTTGCATAAGCTCGTAATTAAAACAATCTCTAAATAAAAAAAAGACTAACATGGTTTGTGGTTGTAGACTACTTGTAAAGACCATCATCCTGAGGATCATTTTACATGTATAATTGGGAAATATGTTAATAAACTTAGCAATAAAGAAAAGGTAATTAAGCTCAAAAGAGGTTCATCAAAGATAATTTTTTAAGATTGGCTATTTGATATTAGCCCTCGTGGCTTTACCTTATTCTTACTATGTCTGGTTTCTTTTTCTGGTTGAATTTTCTATCTTTCTTTATTTTCCGGTTGATAGCTTTGTTTTAGTTGAGGAGGTGGATAGATTTCAACTTGCTTGTTATCCTTAAGTAATATTGCATTCATAGCTTCTTTGCTTCTTGGATTAATGATTGGTTATGATGGAAGCTTGGTAATAGAACTTTGTGCCTTTAATCTGCTTATTGGAGTGGAAGTTAACTCACCTTGTGTTCATTATTCTTGATGCTTGATTTGGTTTCTTGTTGTCATTATTAAATAGTATTTCTAGTTTCTTGCTAAAGTTACCACATAGAATTTTCAGTTTCCTATTAAAATTGCATAGCATTGGTAACCAAAATCTTGACAAGATCTTCTAATGATGAATTTAGTTTATGAGCAAGGGGTTGAATTCTATTACATATAGTAGGGTACTAATCTTAGCTAGGTGTATTATCATATGTGAGATTTAAGTGATTTTTCTAACCAAGATTGTATGATTTATAAATATGTTTATTTTTGCACTAGAATCATTATCTTGTAGAGTTAGACATATATCAGTAGGGTGTCTAGAATTAGAATAGATATTGCATGATTTTGCTATTTTTGCTAGAGTCACAGTTACAACCAAATTTTGGATGAAAAAGTTAAGTCTACTAGCTGCCTTTCAACATTGGATATGCTAACTTCATTAACTCTCTTAATTACAAAATCTTGCTTATTGCCAAATTATTGAGAATTGGCACTTATATTAGAAATCAAATCTCAAGTAGCACTAAGGCTTTTTATCAATTAGTGCACCACCATTATCAACATCAATCATGCTTCTATCCATGGGTAAAGTCCATTATAAAAATACTAAATTAATAATTAGTCTAGGATTTAATCTTCTTTTTTGATATGCTTTGAAGCTTTATATTATTACACACCATATGAAACTCATTTAGATATTTGTGAGGATTTTCCTTTATAAGATTATAGAAGTTAGCAATAAATGTATTAAACCATATTTCAATTCAAAAGGAGCATTAATATCATTATACTAAACACACAAAATTTAGTAAGTAACATTAGGGTTGTAAGTTCCTTCAAAGTCCTATTATTATTATTGCTAACTATATTTTCAAAATATAAATATATTTTTTTCTTAATTCACACAAAGTTCTCTCAATTTCAAGATTATAGCTTAACATGATGTCATCAAAAAACCTAGTTATGCATTAAAAAAATTAAAAATAAAAGTAAGCAAAAAGAAAAATCACAAAAAGTTGGTAAACTACTAAAAATACTAGAAAACAGAAAAAATCTAAAAAAATAACAAATGATTTTTTTTTGTTGAAAAAAAACAACAACTCATGGTATAAGTAGGTGTCTTGATAAAAAAGTCAAAAACCCTAGAGCACCAAGTTTCATCCCTTAATTTCACTAAAATTTTGCCTGTCACCACCACTAAAAGCCTAAAAATACCAAAAATTAATAGATTAAATTTTAAAATAATGAAAAAGAACCATAATATGATCAATTCAATTTTTGATAACAATATCAAAATTTTAATGCACATTATTTTATACTAAAAATTAAATTAAACTTACTCTTCTAAATGGATAAGGTGAGTCCAGGTCAAATTTAAGGGATTAAATGATCAAAAAATGGCACAAAATAGAAAATAAGGAGATTTTTATAGAAGCGCTTAAACAAAATTGAATGCAATGGTGAATAAAAAAATTAAGAGCCATAATCTCAAATAAATAGAATTATTATCTTAAAGGATATTTTGACTCTTAATCAATTTATTTATCTTAGATGACTCTTATAGAATTATTCTAATTTAATCTTAATAGCACTTTTAATATTCTTTAATTAACTGACCTCAGCCTAACACTTAGATTAATTTCTTATTGTTCAAGTCCATCACTCAAACAATAACATTAAGATTTAGTGAACATCTAAAATTGAATTAATAATCTGACCTAAAATTGAATCATCAATTTAGATCCCAATTCTCTTAAGCAATTAATGATTTACCTAAATGTTAAATCATCAAAGACTAATTATTACTCATTAATTAATTAATTATAACCTATCATCATAATTAATTACCAAGAATTAGGTCACAATAGATTATCAAGCAATAAATCCAAATTAACAATTATCTAAAACAATTATAAACTTGAAAGAGCATATAATTAAAGGATAATCAAATTAAAAGTAAAAAAAAGATTGAGCCTTAAAATAAAATCAAATTAAGGATGAAACTCCCTTAAATTGATGGAAGAAAGTTAGCTACTTATGGTGGTTACAAGAAAAAATAAGGAGAAGAGTGTTTGTTACCTACAATAGAATAAATGCCTTTGGAGGCATAAAACTAGTTAAATTAGATTTTCTAAACTACAAAATCTAATGGGCAAGTAAATATGCCTCCAAAGGTTACTAAGAATGAGGCTGGAAGCCCATAATTTAATTTATGAATTAAATTACTAGCAATATTTATTACAGTAAATTTTTGCAATTAAGTTTCTAGCTCAAGTTTGACCACTAAAATAGTGTAGTTTTGCTAAACCTTAAAAAAGGTTATTAGACTAAGTCTTATTTAACTTTAGGAACTCATTTCACCTTAATTAAACTTTTAGAGCTTTATATATAACCTAAAAATTATGATTGAGTTAATTAATACAAAAACAAAGGACTAAGAGGGGCCCACGATGTTGAAAGGTATTACCATAATTTGAGCTAGGGGTGAGAAGTTTGGTGTTCAGTACAATAACAAGAGGCAGATAAATAAATGAAATAATAAATTGGCAACACTATTTAAAATATCAATAAGTTATATAGATTGGAGATGTGTCCCTTTAGTATTAAAGGATAACCTTTAGTGGAGATCTTAGTATTTACATTTAATTTGGTTAGTTTTATGCTATAGATATGTAAAATTGTATTTTTTAGAATAATCACATGTTCTTTTGTATGTGCTTTTTTTTTTCTTATAGAGTGCATTTGATCTAGTAGTAGATTTAAAAAAATTTAATTTATGGTGGCAATATACATATATAACAATAAAAAATAAATATTTGAGTGAAAGTAAAAGATTATTTTAATTTTTAGTCTTTAATTTATCTGCACTAGCGTGTATAATAAGCTAAATTTCACTTTTACCTTCGTTTAAAGTAAATTTATCTAGCATTGCTTTCATCTTCCTGACACCTAAAAAATGCATATATAAGTATTGTTATAGGCAAAAGACTAATAGAAGAATTTCAAGACAAGATAGAGGTAAGAATATGTCAACCCTAAAAATAGGACAAAAATAAAACCATTTCACAAATTCAACTTTATCAACCATTAATATGGGAGAAGATTTTAGAATAAAAAATCATTTTTAGGTAAAATTTGTACATTTTAGCAACTAAATCTAGTTAATATCTTATTTGTATATAATTTGTACGTATGAATTAATATGTTATTTTATTAATAAAAGTTAAATAAAATGAACTAAGAAAGGTGAAGGAAGAACATATATCCATATATGCTCTTCTAAACAAGCTACCAAAAGTTAAAGTAAGAGTAAGTGAAAGAGAGACTTACTTTAACTGTAGGTGATAACACTAATGAAACACCTTTCATTTCTTACTTAAAGTTAAGGAAATAAGATAGAGTTAATAAGTAGAAGTAGTGCACAACCTTGAATAGTTAGATCATTATAAAGAGGATTGTATATGTTTCAAATTAAATTAAAATGCATTGTTTACTTTTAAAGCTTTTATTTCATGTGAATTGAATCTAACTATTTGTTATTTGTTTAATATTACAGGACATTCACATAGTAGGTCTCCTAGAGCAAATTTCAACTAGTTAGGAAGAAATATATTTTGACTATAGTATTGGGATTAGAAAAATATCTTGGTTATGTTTAGAGTGTTGGATATGGTATTGACTTAAGGGATTACTTTGGTGCATCAAAGCTTTATCTAATAGGACATTTGCATTTTGAGTTAGAGGATCTTAGAACAAGTATCACCATAACATGAAAGCTTAATTTAATGCAAATTGGATGGCAAAAATGCAATAGATGCAACAATAACTTCATATGAAAGAGTCGGCCCCCATAACTGTTACTTACATGGAAAAGTTAGCATTGACCACTACCTAACCTATTTTTTATACCACTGATTAGTAAAAAGTGTTAACCTTTCTTGCATCTGATGTGTCAAACTTGTTAGCATTTCTAGTATCGACCACAATGATAGGAGGCATTATAGAAATCATACTTGAGGTAAATGTCACCCTAAACCCTTATACTTGTCCACATATATATTTATGCATGAATTGGGTTTTCTATATGGAGGTTCATATTGAGCAGAGTGGACCTTAAATATTTAGATGGTGGTAAGACCACTTATGTGTAAAATTATAGTTAGGTATGCTTGACAAGTCATGAGATCCACCATCTACCATTATTGGATGATTAAGTTAAGATAGTGGTTAATAAGCCCGTAGATCATATAGTTGAGGTGCCAATGTCAAATAATGAGGTCTAAAAAATTTAAAAAGCTTACAAAACTTTAATTTTATGGTTAATAGCCTTTATTTGATCCCCAGTAGAGGGGTCATCGTTTATCCTTTACCTTTTAACTTTTTTATATAGTTGAAGTTATATTAGTCTTATTATTTGAAATTACTAATTGATGTTATTTGTGTTTCAGTGACTTTTTGATTGTGATAGGAAGGTGCTATAGGTAAAGCTTGATAGCTCTCGAGCCTAAAAAGCTTAGGTCCAATACACTCACATTAGAGATGGAGATAATAAGAACATCTTTTTTACTATTAACTAAGATACCATCTTGAAACTTTTAGGGTTCAAAGGGCTTGATGTCATTTGTATCTCGATGAAATTGTTATTATCTATATTGTTTTCTCCCATTTTATGCCTTCTAGTGTGTTGCATATACTTAATTTCATAGAATTGGCCTTGTTATGTAATTGAGTGATGGTTTTGCAATGTTTTTAGATTGTTTGGTTAATATTAAATTTTTACACTATTTTAAAATTTGGACTATAACTTAAGTTTTGAATGTCAAATTGGGCAATCTTTACATCATTGGAAAGTTAAGAAGAAGTTCTAAAACTTTCAATTTTGGCCAAACCCAGTTTAAATGTTTGAAAGGTAAAAAATGATCATGAAATTGATCCTTTATTTTTATCCAAGCTAAACTAATCATAATTTTTAGGCTATATCTTGAGCTCCAAATATCTTACTTGATGAGTTTCATGTTTAGGGTTTTATGAAATTATGTCATTTTATTGGTCAAACTTAAACTACAAGCTGAGTTATGAATTTTTACCATAATAAACCTTATTAGTAGTTTAACTTGTAAATTAGGCTATGGGCTTCTAGATTAGGCAAGGACCGATACTAAGAGACATATCTACTTGACCTATTAGGTTTTGTAACTAGAGAAATTAGATTTAGGAGTTTTTATGCCTTTAAAGTCAACATTTCTTTTTTAGATAACAAACTCTTCTTTTTCTACTTTTCTTTGTATTCCACCATGAGTAGCTAAACTTCTTCAATAAATTCAAAGGATATTTAACATTAGTTTAGTTTAGCTTTGAGACCCAATCTTTTGGTTTTACTTCTGATTTGATTATCCTTTACTTATTTGCTTTTTGAAGTTTATGATTGCTTTATATAATTGTTAATTTGGATTCCTTAGTTGATTGTCTAATTGTGATCTACTATTAGCTAATTAGTTATGATATTGGATTGCAATTAATTTATGAATGAGGAGTAATCAGGCTTTAGTGATTTAACATTTGAGTGAATCATTAATTGTTTAAGAGAATTAGAATTTTAATTGATGATTCAATGTTGGATTGGATTATTAGTTTAGTTTTAGACATTCCCTAAATCTTAATGTGATAGTTTAGGCGCTAGGCTTGAATAATAAGAATGTAATTTAGGTGTTAGATTTAGGTTAATTAATTAAGGAACATTAAAAGTGCTACTACACATTCCTAAACTAATTAATCAAACTAGAGTAATTCAATACTACTTGTTTAGGATAAGCAATCGATTATAGGGTGAAGTATCCTTTGAACTGATAATTTTGTTTATTGTAACTTTCTTTCTTTTAATTTTGACTTTAATTATTACACTTGGTTTGTTTAATTGTATTTATAAAAAAACCTCTTTTATTTTTTGTTTTATGACCATCTTTTAATCATCCAATCCTTTGGATTTGACTGGATTTGCTTTATCTACCTAGTAGAGTAAGTTTAGTTTAATTTTTAGTGTGAAATAATGTGCATTATATATCTAGGGGAGGTAGGTTTGTTTTATTTTCTTTAGCTAAACATAAATTAATTCAATTACTGAATGAATAGAAATTCAACTCATGTTTTTCCTTTTGTAGGTATAACCCCAATGCAAGAGCTTATTATGGATTCTTATGTCCATATTACATTGACCTCAGGCTAAAAAGAAAAGATGACTAGAAATGGAGGAATATATTGTGGTTACATTATTGGCGGAGCCTAAGAAAGCCTATTACTTTGCATTGTACCATAATGGGTAGGTCTCACTTATATGTTAGTTGTAATTTCTACTTTTTATAAATAAATTTTGACATTTTGCTATATCATTGTATTATAAGCACCACTAGATGCTTGTCATGGAGTATTTAAAGAAGAAGTTAGTTTTGGTTAGATCGTTTTGGCAAAAAAGTGTGACTAACCTTAAGATAGGTTCTGGATGGAGTTTTAGGTATAAGCTACAATAAGGGCTTGTAACTAAATGAGAAAAGGCAGAAAAGTAAAATAAGTTAATGTGATGATAAGCTTCTTAAGTAAGATTGTAACATGTTACAAATTGAAGCTTATGTGTCAATAGGATGAAACTAACCTGCTCTTTTATTGCAATGCCTTAGATAGCTTGATAATGTGGAGTGTGGCTACTATGTTATATAATACATGTCTAATATACTATGTATTCCAAAAAATCTAATTTTGGTAATTACTTACTTATTTATAACTCCTTACATGCTTAATTACTTGAATTACTCTTGATGCTAACATATTAATTATGTATAAATTATAATGCTTTTGCAACACCAATCCCACTAACTTAAGTTAAGCTTAATAAAATGAAAGAGCTTTAGGCAAGGTTTTTCCTTAGAGCTGCACCTGAACCAAATTGAATGGTTTTGGGTCTATCAAATATGTAATGGTTGTAACTTGTTATAAATATTGATGATAGTGGCTTGTTGTAAATAACTTGTAAATATTTGTTTGTTTGTAAATAACATTGTTGTTTGAATAAAAGTTTGTTTCTATTGATGTTAATTGCTATCCATTTCTATTGTTGTTGTCAACTGTTATTTGTTTTCTTATTTATCAATTAGTTATTTTTTATAAGGCGTTTAAAAAAATTTAGGTTTTAGGAAAGACATTGGTTAATTAAAAAAAATTATATAATAAGATATCAATTTTTAGTAAATGCTCGTTGTGGAATGGTAATTATCACATTGGTTATTTAATAAATAAATAATATCCTAAAGTTTCTTATGAGGATAACGTTGTTATCATGTAGATGTTAGTTTTCTAAGTAATAACTAACATCTAAAGGAAGATAATTGTCTTCATAACATTTAATCCCTGACGAGTTGAAAATAGAATAAGAAAAGCATTGGCACCAATTATAAATTTCATTGCACGATCCTTTTAACTTTAAAATGATTCTCTATCTAATAAAATATTTTCACCTTTTAATGTTAAGATGATTCTCTTCAATTTTATATTTATAATCATTAATTATTTTGCATGATTGAAACTTTATTAACTTGTCGCTAAATATGCATGATCTTGCATTCCTTGAAAAAATATGGAATATAAATATAAGAATTTGTTTAGTTTTTATATTTGTACTTGCAATTTAGTTTTCAGGTTTATAATTGATCACATTTTATTACTTATCATTTTGATAAAACCTTTATAAGTTTGTATAGATGATGAATTTAATTTTATTTATTTTTTTTAGCATTTGATGGTATTATCTACTATTTATTTATGTGAAATATGTAATATAATACATCAATTTTTAATTAATACTTATTTCATTTGCAGGCATTAGATTTAAGAGTACTATTTAATCTAAGAAATGCAAACCTCACATATTAAGTAATGGATATTAATTCAAATTTAGTGAAGCTTCTATCTTTGATTGAGGTATTGGATATAATCTTTTGCTATTTTTAAAATTTTATTATTTAATTTATTTTTTAAAATTATTGAAATTAAGATTTTATAGTGTTTTAGGATTTTATTGGTCTTTATTTTGATTATAGCATCTTGTAAGGAGGAATGCATGGTGAATAGAAAGGAATAATAGGAAGGTCTTAGGATTAGAAGGGGATAAATCATATCGCGTCTGTTATTTAATGAAACTAAAGTGATATTGAATGTTAGTATTTTATAAAAAATCAAAATATAATGTTATTTTTCACAATGCTTCAAAAGAAATGATATTAGTTATTGTTGATATAATAATTAATATTATTGTTATTGTTTACGATGGTTGTAGATTTAATGTTAAAATTGATATATCATGACCCTTAAGTAGACATCAATAAAAAATTAATATGTAATTATTTAAATACTCAACATTTATTTGTAATTTTGTAATAGTGAAATAAATTATGCTATTTTTGTAACCTTTTCTTTCATCATTTCTAATAGATAACATTCAACTTTTCTCATTTTTTTTGTGCAATGGAGATAAAGGGGTTCAATTATTAAACTTACAACATAGGAAACTAGAATTAAACTAATAGCATTAAAAAAATTGAAAATATGGGATTAAAAAATTCCATAAGATATGTATATCGAATATATAAATTAATTAATTTAACAAAATTTGTTTCAAATAAACTATAAATTTTATATTGTTTCCATTTTGTTTATACTTATATAGATCATCATGCATGTTAATAGAAATTTTAGTTTTCTTACCATTAACTTTCAAGCCCTTTGTATATATATAGTTGAACAAGATTATAGTAGTTTTCCAACAATGCATGATGTTTTTCTAAATCTTCTTACTTAATAACTTTAACACTTGTCTACATGGAACTTACTTTAATATAAGTTGTTAACTACCAACACAAGCAAACAAGGAAAAACAAAGAGTACATACACATAGGGTGCTTAGCGAATTATAAATTAGTTCAAAGATTGTTATATATTTGTTATAATGTTAGTCATATAATCGGCGTAAAAAATAGTTATCATCTTAATATTTTACTAAAATTTGATTTCTTTTCATATACATTTTATATCTTTTTTTATTAAAAATTGAAATCTTTTCTTTTAAAAATATCTTTTTTTTCACATTTCATTTAAATTTTTAATAAAAAAATTGACATGAAATATTTGTATTTTTTTAACATTGGCCTTTGGCTTCTTCATCATAATATTTACAGTGAATATTAAATAGATTCAACATCTCGCTAAAAACATATATTTGAAGTTAATAACTTTGAAATAATATAACTTCTCAATTGTCCAAATGGGAAATTTTTTTATTTCATATAAATTTTCAATATATATCCATTTATAAATTGCCAAAAAATAGTTTGCCCTCTCAGAATTGCAAAAAACATTTATTTTCATAGATTTTTACTCACTTTCTTCACCTTTTATTATTGTTTGGCTAATTTTGGATTCTGTTACAATATATTTATCAAAGATGTAATAAATATCAAAAACTCATATACAATCTTTGAAGTTATACAAAGGAAATACAAATGAAAATATCTTAAAATAATCTCTACAAAAAATTGGAAAAATAGAAGAAACAAAGATTTGAGGAATAGAAAGAAAAAACACTTCTTATGTTTTGAATCAGCGGCTTGGAATAGAGTATTTGCTTTATATTTAATTGAAAGAGTACTGATAACTTACTAATATGTGATAGATGACAAAGTGAGACTTGGAATTCTAAAAAAAAAGCTAACAAAGATGAAGATTAAGTTTGTAAATAAATAAAAGGGAGAGTAAAAATGATATAAAAAAAATTGATGATTTGTTTTATGTATAACACAAAAATGTCATCATCACTAATATAAAATTTTAAATAGATGTTAGTAGATGGATGTTGATCAAAGTTAACACTGATGTTTATTTTGGCACAATGATATTTTTGAAATTATATGAAAACTTAAGATGGCGAATCATTAATATAATCAACATCTATTTGAATGCAATAACCTTTTTAAAATTATTGGAGAACTTAAGATGATGGGTGATCAATATAATTGATGTGTATTTACTCGTGGTGATACTTTTTAAGTTATTGATAAATAGAAAAGACAAGATTTTTTATTGAACTAATATTTAAATGTATGCACTTAAATGTTGCTAGAAAAATCATGAAATCTACAATGTTTGTTTGTTTTTTTTTATATAATCAACCTTTAAAAATACTGCAAAAGTCAAGTGAGAAAATATAAATTTAACCGACATCTAAAGTTATGGCATTTATGAAGTTTAGTAAATTACAAAAATTTAAGATATCAATTTTGTATATAATCATTGTCTAAAGGTATTTCAAGAGTCTCACTAGGGAAATATAAAATATTTATATGTTGGTTTTGAATTTAACTAACATTTAATAGTACAACAACTACTAACTTACTTAGTAAATGATGATATGTAAGACAATGGAGTTCTTAAAATAACCAGTATCTAAAGTTATTGAAGTGGTATGTTTTTAAAATATAAGAAAACTTTAAATGTTAATTCTTTATTAAAAAAACTATTGTCTTTTCTTCCTACAAAACTTTAAACGTTGATTTTTAAAATAATTGATGTATAAGTCATAGGATCAGTGACATTTTTATACTATGAATAAAGCACATCTTATTTTTTTTATTACTCTTATTTGTTTCCAAACTCATCTTCATCTTCATTCAACTTCTTTTGCAAAAACCTAGACCTCACTCTGTCCTCCATCACATGTTTATGAGCTATTAATACTCTTTTAACTAATATTGAGTACAAAGCAAATACCCTGTTCTAGGCCACTGATTCAAAATATAAAAGACATCTTTTTTACTTTTATTTCTTATATGCTTGCCTTTTCAATTTTTTTGCATATTTTTGTAAAATATTTTTATTTATATTTCCTTCATATAACTTTTGAGGTTGTATAAGAGTTTTAAACACATATTATGTATTTAATAAAATATTATAGTAGAGTCGAAAGCTAGTCAAGCAACAATGAAAGATGAAGAAAAAGTACAAAAAAGTTCATTAAAATAACTGTTTTTTATAATTCTAGGTGTGAAAATCACCTTTAGCCTATTTAGATCTGGAAAAGATATATGAAATTGACAAATCCCAAATAGATAATCAAGCGCAAGGTTATAACTTTCAAAAATTTTAACTTAACATTCTGATGAGATATTAATTTTATTCAATTTTTATTACAAATATTCTGGTGCAAAAGCCAAAACCCATCATTAAAAAAATTATTATGCAAATATTTCATATCAATTTTTTTATGAAAAATCAATGTTGAATGTAAAAAAATATTATTAAAATAAAAAATATTGATTTTTTGTTAAAAATGACATGGTTTATAAAAAAATTGACATAAAATGTAAAAAAAATAGCGTTGATTTTTTTGGTAGAAAACTGATGTGATAATTTTTTTTTACATCAATTTGTATAATTGACATCAAAACCTTATATAAAACATCACTCACTTGGACGTTGATAAAAAAGCGACATGTAATCCCCTAAACATTCAACTATCAACGATTTTGTAGTAATATATCTTTTAAAAAATCAATATCTAAAGTTTCTTTATATTTTTGAATAAATCTTATACATTAATTATTTTAGAAATTGATGTCAAAAGCCTTGTAAGAAGAGAAGATAGCAATAGTTTTAAAAAATCAATGTCTAAGATTTCTTTATATTTTTAAATGTTACCACTCTCATGATGTTAAGTGTTGATTATTTTAGGAACCGTTAATAAAGTTTTGAGGGGAGAAAAGATGATTTTTTTAATGACATTTAAAGTTTACTCATATTTAAAAATTATCACTATTTCCATTATTTTATATGTCAATTATTTTAAAAATTGATATAAAAAATCTTATAGAAAAAAAGGATGATGGTTGTTTTAAAAATTCAATGTCTAAAATTTTCTTATATTTTAAAAAGAGTTATCACATTAGGATAAATATCAATGTTAAGTTTGATTGATGTTAATCCTTGAACATATATTTGCAATCCTACTGCAGTGATAACAATTCGGCGTGGAAAAATTTTTTTTAATAGAAGAAGTGAAAACACGGATGAGCAGAAAGTTTGTAATACCAAAACTTCAACAAAATTAGAACTTAGTTCAATCCTTGCATTTCTAATTAATGACGGATTCAGATCTTAAACAATAAAGGCCAACAATAAAAACTTGTTAAATTGTAACAAATAATTTATTTATAAATATAATTATAAAATCAAATTATTAAATAAATTTTTTTAAATAAGATATTATACGCTAATAAATTTAACATGATCACAGCATAAAACAAGTAAAAAATTAATATACTAGATCAAACATAAATAACATTATTTTCCTTATTGTTAATAACCTAATTAAATAAAAAATTTGCATTTTATAAATAAATTAAAGAAAAGAAATAAGCCTACGTTAATTATTAAAAAGTCATCATAATTAATTTGAGTATTCTATAACAACAATTGATAGAAGAATCTACAGACTTTATCAATGTTTAAAAAAAAAAAAACGCGAGGGTCGACAAAAGTATATTTTACACAAAAGTTACAACAAACTATATTTTACACAAAAGTTATAACAAATACATGTAGCTGTATGTCAAGAAAAAACACGGGGGGGGGGGGGGACCGGTAACCTTCTTGATTTCCTTTTGCTACCCTCTCAAGATTTTAAATTGCAATCTGTATAATGTTCTATAATTTTTTATGACAATAATTGCAATTAAAATTTTATGTATTTATCTCCGTGCACGCAATGCAAGTCAGCAAGAGGATCCTATAAAGAGTAACAGAGAATGGAACTTCCATTTTTGCAAAAGCTTCAAGAGCACAAGTATAAATTAAACCTAAAGTGAAGGAGGATGATTTTAATTTATGTGGTCAATTTTCATTAAAGATAGATATTTGGGGTACGATAGAATTCACCTAAAAAACAAGGTAGATAACTTAGAAATAGAAAATCCATTCTATAACTTAGAAATAGAAAATCCATTCTGATGGATGCTTATGAGAAAGAAGGCAAGTTTTAGGGTTTCTCCAATTGATTTGGTCACGTTGTTGAGGTCACACACACACACACACACATTTTAGGGTTTCTCCAATTGATTTGGTCACGTTGTTGAGGTCACACACACACACACACATATATATATATATATATATATAGAGAGAGAGAGAGAGAGAGGGAGAGAGAAAGAAAAGAAATAAAACATAAATACAATCTGAGAAGATTTTTATAAAAAAATAAATAAATAATTACGAATTTTAATGATAAATAAAGATTCAAATTTAAATTTTTATTAGCATTAATTCAAAATTAGAAGGATAAATGAAAAGAACAATCAATAATTTTATATTTATTTCTTATTGTTGGTGAATAATAAATGCAAGGAAGTTATTTTTTTATTTCATAACTTATTTTTAGGCAGAAAAGAAAATTATTTTTTATTTTATAATTTATCTTTTTAGTTGGACAAGAAATAACAAATTGATTTTTTATTAAAAAAAGATAGATTGACATGTAACAAATTATGAGAATAATAGAAGATAAGAAATATTATAAGTAATTAATAATATAGGGATATATATTTAGAGCAAATGGACAAAAAGCAAGCTTTGATTCTTCTACTGAAAAAGTTGAACTTAGCATGCAGACCACTCGAGACGCCCCACTAACTCATGCTGCATATGTGATCAAATGAATGAAAGCTTTTCTGTCAAAAGACAGCATTCCTTGCACGTAACGGGAAAATATATACTTCACATATGGAGAATCATGCGCTAAAAATCCATGATTATATCTCACATTTCTTCCATGTTTTCAAATTGTTTTTCGAAAATTTCTTTCGACTACACTTGGGAAAGATCATCCTTATCCTATATGATGCCTTTTTCTTCTTTCCAATGATACATTAATGGTCAAAGAAGGAAGTTTTTTTCCCTTTTTTTTTTTTCATAAATTTGATCCTTTAACATATTTCTTATCCATTTTAAACAAGAATCAACCAGTCATAAACTAATCTTAAATTTGAGGGAATTATTTTCACTTCAAGTATTTTTCTATCAAAGCATCTACTATCACTAATAAGAAAGAATCTATATGGAAGATAAAATACGATTATCAAAATATTTACTATTATCAGTCAGTAATTTTGTCAACATATGTCACCCCACTTGAATACATAACAAGAATATTGCACTTGTTTGTTTTAGTTTCTCATTAATCGCTTAGAAAACTTTGATATATTAAGTGCGTCATATCCTCAGTAGTATGTTTTTTTATTGAATCCTTATGTTAACTTAATGATAGACGCGAACAAGATCATGATTCGTGTCAAAATTTGGCGATTTTATATTAATATGGGATCAAGTTAACGACATTTTCATTAGCTAGTAATCCCAGTTGCAAAGTTAACAAGAATATTTAATTGGAAAATATGAAAAATGAAAATATTATAGAAACTTGTGTGGACAGCATAATCGATACAACTTAAATTAATGAGAAAGAAATGTCTAGTCAATAGGGAAAAAAATATGATAAAAGTTGAATTTACCTAAAATAAAGAGAAAAATTGAACTTATAATAGTAATTATTTACGGATAGGCGCCTATAACTCAGTGACAAAGGCTTTGAGGGCCTTAAATTGTGATATAAGAGAGCAGCGGTTCAAATCCTGCCCAACCCTTACCTCACCCCCCAACAAAAAAAAAAAAAAAAACTGATTGGTTGTCACATCTATTAAACAAAGCTAACTCTGATTGTTGTTTGGTTGGTTAGCCGCAAGATCTCAAACACATTTACACATAATTTTAAAAATGTTAAAACTTTGTGTAGATTCTGCAGCAATGCCCCATTTTCTTACGGCATCATAATAGTAGCTGCATGATCCTCCGATTTCTGATTAAATAGGAATCTTTATGGTTTTGTTGGAAATAGTTTTGTAAGAAAATTTATTTATTTATTTATTTATATGTTGAGTGAAGCATTTTTATATTATGCTCATGCTTTAAGATTAATAAAATAATTGTGTCGTCTTCTATTTTGTAATACTAGATGTTGTTTTTTTTGTCATATAACTCTATAACTAAATAATAAATAATTAAATTCAGGACTTTTAACTTAAGTAATATTTAATATTTTTTAAAAGTTTTATACCTTTATATGTATTTGAGATTCAATCCTTAGTCTTTATGTATATGCGTTTAATGATTTAATTATTCTTACCATCAAATAAAAAATAAATTAAATATATTTTTATGAAAAATATACGGACCTGAGCTTCATTGCTTTCAAGGTTTGAGTGATTGATTACGGCAGAAGTATCTTCACTATATACCATCTCTTCCCAACGTTTCCTTCGGCCTATATGAGGCCGCCCAACTGGGCCAACCAGTGGGCTTCCATCTATTTGAACATTAATATTAATGGTTGGTTTCAATTTTCTCCAGGACTACAAAGTTCCCATATTTGGCACCTCGAATTCATTGGGCCTTCTATTTCTCTTTGTGTTACCACCTGAACCTGGGTCTCATTTATACTCGACGTTAATTGGCCCAATTTTCATATACTGGATTGGGCCCACACAGTACTTCGCTCTAAAAGCCTGGTTTATTCCAGGAGATTTGACAAACAGGAGACATTCAGCGCATAGCTTATAAAATTTAAGATAGAATACTCCTGCCTCCTCTGAACCCCAATACAAACAATCCATGATCAAAAGTGAAACCCAATATAGTTAAATGTCCACCCGAAAAAATTTATGGATAAATTTGCCGTCTAAATGAAAACAATAAAATAACTGCACATTTTTCATACGTTACCAATTTATGATTTTTTTTTTCAACTTCAAACATTTTTCTCCCTACATTTACTTTGCCACGAATGCATCTTTTTTGTACGAAACATATATCCAGAAGCAAGATTAGAGCATATTTAGATTTAGATTAAATAAAAGCAATATATAAACGTATTGTCTTACCTATGTTTTTATGAAATGAGATCCAGGATTACACCACAGTTCAACAATGGTAGAAGAAACAATAATTTGTAGGGGAAAATTAATAAAATTAATTGTAAAATAATGGTTCCTTTTACATTTATACATATCATAATATTTTTAGAAATGATAATATTATAAAAAAAACAGTTTATTTTTTATTCGAATCATTAGTAATTTTACTTAGAAAAAAATTGTTATAAGATGCTTTTTTATATTTAATTAAATTTTTAATAAATACTTTGATCATATCCATGCATATAACCTTTTTAAATGAAAACTACATTGATCATATTGTTTGGTGTGTTTTAACAAAACTGATAAATTTAGAAATAAAAGAAGGTAACTTAAATGGAAAAAAATCAATAAACCCCCCACAGAATCATACTCGACATGGAAGATGCACATAAATACTAATGAAGAATTTTTGCATGATCATATTTTATCATTAAATTTTAGTTTAAGATATGATTTAAACTAAATCTAAATAATCTTATTATTGCTTTATGCCTAGATTTAGATTGTTTTATTGAAACTTATTAATTACATTTTATTAAGTCGAATCTTAAAATTAATAAGAATGTTTATGGATTATTATTTTAAATAAATTTATGTACTTAATGTATATCATTAATATAGAAGCATATCAAGTAGGAGTATTATTTTTATACAAGTGAGACGTTATGACTTCAATATAATAGTGACTGGCATGTAATTATTAAACATAATACTACTAGCTTAATTCATAACTATTATTAATATGCATATCTTGCTAGAAAGCAAAGTATTCAAGTATAATATCCACCTTAGGAATGAAGATAGAAAGCTAGATGTTCATTTTCCATCAAGTTTAAAATATTCCAAAACATAAGTACTATTCCACAAGAGAAATGAGACTAACTTATATACCGACACTTCACATGGAATAAATTGATTTAACTAGGCTTCAAATGTTTCTTATGCTATCTAAATTAATATAAGCCTAACTCTATCAACTACATGGCCCCATTTGTTGCAAGTTTACAAATTGTTATAGATACAAAATGATTGCAAATTCAATGTTGCCTAACTCACAAAATAATGGAATGAACCTATCTATTGTGGTAAAGGTAGTGGTAGCGCTTCAACTTATGCATTTGGAAAATAAGACCATGGAAGAAATAAATTCAGGAGTTTAGTGAGATAGCATTTTACTTCTAGAAATAAATATATAAAACAATCTATTGTCAAATATCGATAGTTTAATCATAAAGTGAACAAATTCCTGCATAGACTTACTACAAGACAATCAAATGAAACTTTAGGCATGGATATCCAAAAATACAATTTAATTTTTGGTTTTAACATTAAGACATGTCAAGCAATATCAACAAACTAGTGATACAAAAAAAAATCAATAATATGTAAGCAAATAATTCTCTTTATGATTATCAGTTATTTTTATTCCTTTACAAATTTAACCTTCCTCTTCTAAGGTCAATTTTATTCTTTCACAAATGAGCACGCAAATCAAGTGTGTAAGTAATAACAAAATCTTGACTCACCTCTAACATCATCAATTCTCAATCTTGGTACATATACATACAATGTTCAACATGTCCCAATCTAGTTAGGGTCATAAGGATCAATCAATAAATTAAATTATTAAAATACTAATCATAATTTCATTTTATATGATACCTCATTACCATGCCTTTTTGCATGGTCTTGTTGCATTCACTTACTATTTAGTATAGGCACATTCAAGCATTTTGTTCTCAATCCTTTATACTAAGGTTGTCCTTCTACACATTATTTATATTAAGCATATAAGTTAGGGCAGGGCAAGCCCATGTGAGCAAGATTCGAACATATTTAGATTTAGATTAAATAAAAGCAATATATAAACTTATTGTCTTACCTATGTTTTGATGAAATGAGATCCAGGATTATACCACAGTTCAACAATGGTAGAAGAAACAATAATTTGAAGGGGAAAATTAATAAAATTAATTGTAAAATAATAGTTCTTTTTACATTTAGATATGTCATAATATTTTTTAGAAATGATAATATTATAAAAAAAGCAGTTTATTTTTTTTTCGAATCATTAGTAATTTTACTTAGAAAAAAATTATTATATGATGCTTTTCTATATTTAATTAAATTTTTAATAAATACTTTGATCATATCAATGCATATAACCTTTTTAAATGAAAACTACATTGATCATATTGTTTGGTGTGTTTTAACAAAATTGATAAACTTAGAAATAAAAGAAGGTAACTTAAAAGGAAAAAAAATCAATAAGCCCCATACAGAATCATACTCGATAAGGAAGATGCACATAAATACTAGCGAAATTTTTTTGCATGATCATATTTTATCATTAAATTTTAGTTTAAGATATGGTTTAAACTAAATCTAAATAATCTTATTATTGTTTTATGCCTAGATTTAGACTGTTTTATTGAAACTTATTAATTACATTTTATTAAGTTGAATCTTAAAATTAATAAGAATGTTTATAGATTATTATTTTAAATAAATTTAAGTACTTAATGTATATCATTAATATAGAAGTATATCAAGTAGGAGTATTATTTTTATACAAGTGAAATGTCATGACTTCGATATAGCAGTGACTGGCATGTAATCATTAAACATAATACCACTAGCTTAATTCATAACTATTATTAATATGCATATCTTGCTAGAAAGCAAAGTATTCAAGTATAATATCCACCTTAGGAATGAAGATAGAAAGCTAGATGTTCATTTTCCATCAAGTTTAAAATATTCCAAAATATGAGTACTATTCCACAAGAGAAGTGAGACTAACTTATATACCGACACTTCATATGGAATAAATTGATTTAACTAGGCTTCAAATGTTTCTTATGCTATCTAAATTAATATAAGCCTAACTCTATCAACTACATGGCCCCATTTGTTGCAAGTTTACAAATTGTTATAGATACAAAATGATTGCAAATTCAATGTTGCCTAACTCACAAAATAATGGAATGAACCTATCTATTGTGGTAAAGGTAGTGATAGCGCTTCAACTTATGCATTTGGAAAATAAGACCATGGAAGAAATAAATTCATGAGTTTAGTGAGATAGCATTTACTTTTAGAAATAAATATATAAAATAATTTGTTATCAAATATCGATAGTTTAATCATAAAGTGAACAAATTCCTGCATAGACTTACTACAAGATAATCAAATGAAACTTTAGGCATGGCTATCCAAAAATACAATTTAATTTTTGGTTTTAAAATTGAAACATGTCAAGCAATATCAACAAACTAGTGATACGAAAAAAAAATCAATAATATGCAAGCAAATAATTCTCTTTATGATTATCAGTTATTTTTATTCCTTTACAAATTTAACCTTCCTCTTCTAAGGTCAATTTTATTCTTTCACAAATGAGCACGCAAATCAAGTGTATAAGTAATAACAAAATCTTGACTCACCTCTAACATTATCAATTCTCAATCTTGGTATATATACATACAAAGTTCAACATGTCCCAATCTAGTTAAGGTCACAAGGATCAATCAATAAATTAAATTATTAAAATACTAATCACAATTTCATTTTATATGATACCTCATTACCATGCCTCTTTGCAAGGCCTTGTTGCATTCATTATTATTTAATATAGGCACATTCAAGCATTTTGTTCTCAATCCTTTATACCAAGGTTGTCCTTCTACACACTATTTATATTAAGCATGTAAGTTAGGGTGGGGCAAGCCTATGTGGGCTTGGGTCAAATAGGCTTGCTCATATAGAAGTTGAATATATTTGGTTCAATTCATGAGTAGCTTATGAGAGTTTATAGATAGCTTATATCTTTTTTTTTTAAATTAAAATTAACTATATCATTAGGAGTGTATATACAAAGATAAAAAATTGAATTCTAGACATTGAGAAATGTATGTAAAGGGAATATTGGATTAAGTTGTATTAAAAATATTTATTTTTTTTATAACTTATAATTAATTAATTAAATTTTTTATTTTGTGTAATTAATTAGTCAAATAAATTTAAAAAAATTATATTAAGTCATTGTACATTGAATTAAATTAAAAAAACCTTTAAATATTTGAAGGATTGTTAAAAAAAAAATAATAATAAAAACCCACTATGACCTATAGGGAAGTTTGTGAGAACTTGTTCACAAAAGTCCGCAATAAAAATGGGTTCAAAATTTAGGATTAGATTGTCCCGTACCCACACAATAAGTGAATAACTTTCTTTAAGTCTAACAGTTTTACAAAATTATAAATATTCCTCTCCTTTCTCAATCTCTCTCCATCTCACATTCCTTTCTCAGGTGTGTTCTTTTTTCCTCCTATAGATCTATATCTAGATTTGTTTATCTTCCTTGTCTTTTCTTACCGAATTTTTTTTTGTTCTTCTCAATGATCTTCGTGGTGTCAACTAAGAGGATTCTCTCGCCATTACTTGCGTAAATGAACTAATTTTGTAAAATTATACGGTAATTGATTTAAACTTGCTTTGTTTGGTTATCAAGAAAGTGTGAGACATTCAAAAAAAAAAATTGAAAATTTATGCAGTATTAAGATAACTTTTGAGGTTTGCAATTGTTTTTAATTGGTATTTACCTTGAAAACATAGTCAACATCATTGAATGATCTAAAGGATACTGATTTAGTAAAACCACCAAACATATCAAAATTTTCATTTTTTGCTCACATCTAGATATTGCTTATGACACAGATATCGAAATATTCAAACCAAATAACCCTCCATACACCACCTTTAACTAACTTTGCTTTCAGCTCATTTTTCGGATTGTTTGTTATAACAATATTGTTTTCTATCCATTTTTTTCATAAAACTCACGAATCATGATAGACTTGTTAAGCCAGAAGTTAATTGAAGTGCAGAAGAAGAGTGAAAGTAGATATTCAAACCAAACAAGCCTCTAGATATTGCTTAGGACACATATATTTAAAATTGCTATTCAAACCTAACAATTCGCTTCAAGCATATTTTTCGGATTGTTCGTTGCCAACAATAGTATGACAGTATTATTTTCTTTTCATTTTCTATAAAATTCACCGCTCATGTTAGACTTGTTAAACTAGAAGCTGATTGGAGGACAGAAGAAGAATAAAAGTTGATTTTGTGCTTTCTTGTCAATAGATCCAACCCAGTTGCAAGGTTTGTCTTTTGACCTTAAATGCCCTATTAGGTTTTGATTTGTCTTAATTCTACTTTGAAATTATTTTCTGAGTTGGGATATGTCAAGTCACAATAATGATTTCAAATTTGAAACCAAAAGACGATTGTCGTTAAGCTATTTTCTTCATATTTTTCATCTTATTTGATATGTGCCACCAAATCGATGAGATAAAAATTATATAGTAAAAATTGTGATATTTCAAATCATGGCTAGGATTTGCTTGTAAACAAACTGCATAATAGCTAAAATGAATTCGTGGTTGCCAATCATCCTTGAAGCCATATTAGATGAGAAACTAGAAAAAAAGATGTTGGGATGTCTTTATAATAATTAAAATTTGTCAAGTTCTTCCTGTGAATATCTAATAATTAAGAGAAAAATATAGTATCCTCTCTTAAAAGATATCAAAATTATATAATTTTTTTTAATATTTCAAAACCTATACCATCCTCTATTAAATATTAAAAATATATTATACGTAACTCCAATTTTAACTAATGGAAGCCAAGGCGGCTCAGTCAAAGAATACCATACTTTGTTGACCTTAAATTGATAACTTTACCTTCTTTAAGTTGTTATGAACAAAGTTAAGAATACAAAACTTCGTCTGTTTATGATGTTTAGCCGCTTTGTCTATCATTTTGGTGCCGATCAAACCTTCTTGTTTTTTGTTTTGTACTTTCATCTAAAACATCATCTCTTATTCATAACTTACATGGACAAAATGCAATTACTGCTATAATCATAGGAGACATATACAAGCCTAGATTTTTCTAATGAATGAAACATTAGAATTGAAGACACGCAATAAGAGTATCACTGAAAATTAAAATTGGTTTTGATCGAAATTTTTATAATTTATCAACATTCCATTCTTTCTTTTTCCTAAGAAAATGACAATAACATTGCCTTTACCTGTACAAAACTAATATATAAACCATTTTAGAATGCATGATAAAATTAAAGAAAGAAATGATTACATCCTCTGTCGCTTTGCAAATAATATTGAACTTGCTGCATTTTCCTCCTCTAAAATCCCAACCAGTAAATCACCGTCTCCGACAGAATACTCTGAACCAGTGGAAGTACCAACAAGTTTGGCGCAGTGTGAACGGCGTCGGGCCTAAATCATCAAGCATCTTCATAGGCTCCGAGGCGAGACTCGTATTTGGCAGAATTGGAACAAAAAGAACTCCTTCAAGGTCCTTGAAAAAATTTGTGAAAAATTATGGGATTGCAAAAATCAACCCTCTTACACTTACCACAAACCAGCCCTCGAGAATCAACAACAAACTGGCTTCGGTTTGCAATGAGAGGGTGTTTTTCTCCCTCATTCATTCACGACAGCACAACAATTCGGACACTGCAAAATGAAAATGGCGTTGGGCGAAACTGGTATAAATGAGGGTATTTTAGAACTTTCATAAATAACATTCTTTTTTCATTTAAAAGATTGGGAAGATGAAATATTTCTAACAGCGGTCCATTAAATTGATTAACGCGTAGATTTTGAAATATTGAGGGAAGTTTACATAATTTTAATATTTTTTTAAGGAAGATTAGTATAATTTACTCAAATAAAACAAAGCTTGTGGCTTAAACTAATCAAGGCTCTGATTCAGTACTGTTAGTAGGAAGACTAGCTCTTTGCTACCGTAGTTCGTGCCAATTTAAATAGTTGATTTATAAATTTTCATAATTTTGATTAGTTATGCACACATTATAATATTAAAAAAATATTTTAAATAATTTATATTTTAGGAGTTATGATCAATTGATTTGAATTAGAAAAATGATCAGTCACTTCTAGAGAGAAGCACTCCTCTCATATAGGTTCGGCTGCTCTCTTTTGTTGAGACAATGAGACTCACCTTATAAGAAAAGATGTTTCTTGCATTGTTTAGAATGTGACTTTAAAAGACGTTACATTAGTGGTGCTATCTATGGTGTTTTCTAGACAGCAAGGGTTCCAAAACCCAAGACATGTGGTTAAAGTACATTGTTGCTATAATTTAATCTCCACGTCATTGCCGATCAAGTAGCAAGCATTAGCTTCTTCTATTTACCTTTCAAAAAATTGACTTCTTCTTGACTACAAGCATCCAACCACCTTTTTCCTGACTTCTCCAAATATTATATTTAATCCGGGGTCTCATTCATGTGGTGATAAAATTTGAAGACCAATGAAGAATTTCAATCCACTAAATTTGTTCTAGAACTTTCTATGTCTCCTTGTATAAGTTGGGCAAATCCATTGACTTATGTTGAATTCGAACACCTCTATCAACAAACTACCCCACGTCTTTCTATCAAACTAGACTGATAGAAGTAGCTTATTCCATGATACAGAACCTCATACGTTGCCACCATTTGGGAGTTAGTGCATAATGGATCTACGCCTATTTTTGGAAGCTCCTTTCTTATTTACTAGGATCTTGGAACCATTCCTTGATTGATTGAAAATCATGAGTCAAATTTTTCTATAATTATTCGACTATTAAGCTCTTGACATCTTGTTTAGCCAAGTGCCCTCCTCCTCTTTTGTTCACTTCGCTCTCCTCCCTTAACTAATGCAAAAAAAAAAAAAAAAGGATTTCAATTTAAACGTAAAGCTTGAATAAAGGAATTATAGGGGGCTTGAAAGAGCTCACTAGATTGATCGCAAGAAAAAGAAACTTTAAAACTCACAAGAAATGGCGACAGAGAAACTTTCCCAAAATTGTGTCACACGAGGTTGTGAAAGTTATATTCAAAAACCATGAAAGGGTCACTTAGATTTCCAACTCAAGCAATTGCCATGTGGCCAAATTAAAAACCGTCATCTACATTAGTATGTTTGATTTAATTAAAAAATTCTCTGTAATGTTGCAAACTTATATTATTTTATTTGGATTAATTTAAAATTTTTTAAAAAATTGTTAAAATTTCAAAACAAGCTCATAAAAAAAAACTAACCATAAAAAATGAGTAATAACTAGAAATTAATTGTTGAACGATTGTCAACACTAAAAAATCTGACTTAAGAATGGTGATTGGCGTAAAAAATTAGATTAGTCAAAGTAATTAATATGGAAAAGGCTATTGATCAATGGTAATTAAAAGTGTAGTAGATAGAAGGTGCAACATAAAAATAACTTTTTTAATATTTGAATACTAAAAAAAATACGAAAGATAGGAAAAAAAGGTTGAAAAAATTCAATAAATTTTTTTCCTATAAGTTGAAAAAGCAAATTTTTAAAATTTAATGGATGATTTTGTTGACTTATAATAGAAATAATTTTATCATTTAATAAAATATTTTTTTATTACTTTTACTTTTCAACTAAATCAAATTAAAAATAATATTTTTATACATCTAAAAATATGTTAGAAAAAGTTTTTCAAATATATTTTTATTTTCTTTTCATACCTTTTTTTTCACCAATCCAAACAAGCAAAAGTTAAGTGATTTTGAAAGAATATTCAGTTGAAATGATCCTAGGCAGTCTAGACGACCGTATATCCACATTCTCCCGAATGACAGTTTTGAAAGAATATTCAACTAAAATGCTGTCCTGGGTTGGCTCGCGGGTAAGTTTACTCAACCGGCAAACGGCAATATTTGTTGGAAGGTGACTTCGGCATACTGTTTATCTATTGATGTATTACAATATTTAATTATATATTAAATTTATTTTTATTAAAATTAAATTTTATATATCAAATAATGATATATTAACAATTAAATCTTTTGATATATTAATACATGATTATAACAATAGTATACTATAGAATATTTCAATTTATTGTCTTTCATTATTTACATTTTAGATTTGATTTTTATTATCAGCACTCTTAAAAGTTTAGGCGCTCGGGAAATACTATTGCAAGATATTAACGTGAGGTGATCAGTGGCATCTTTGATTCTGGGGTAGAATAATTATTTTATTTCTAAATTTTTTGTAAAAGAAATAACCGTGCATATTATTTTTAAGCTCCTAAATGAAAACCTTAATGCATCGCTATTCATTCAACGAGGAATCATTTTTCAAATTTAAATGGAACGATTGCAATTTTTTGTCCTTCAATGTCCGGCGATGCAACATTTCTCGTATATTTATAATGTTTGTTTATTGTTTAAAATATTTTTATATTTTAAAAAATAAAAAGGTTTATTTAATAATTATTTTTATAATTTAATTTTTAAAGTTGCAATCTAAAATATGTAATTTGAAAATAATAAAAAAATAAAAAATTTAACTTATTTTTATTCTTATAATAATTTTGTAATTAAGTGAAAATTTTTATTTATTTCACTAATCATCTTTTATTTTTTATTTTTTAGATTTAAAAATAAATTTTCAAAATAAAAAGGTTTTTAAAAACAATTTTCTAAAATAATTTTTAAAAACAAAAATATATACAAACATCCAAAATTTTTCCCTTTCTATTTTTCCGTTGACAAAATGCTACTCTCCAAAATGTTCATTCGTAATTATTCAATCTGCCTTTTTAAAAAAATAAAATAAATGCCGTTCCCTTCATCTTCTTCAGCCATATGAAACAAGTAACAATAAAAATAAAAAAAACACGGACCATAAAAATATACATAGGGAAATAAGCGGTGAAAAATTCATGAAATTCATACTATCGTGTGATCATATTACAAGTGAAAAATGAAATAAGTCCTTTCCCAGTAATGTAAAGCGGGGGGTTTGGGGGGGGCGCGGGGATGCGTCTTGTTCTTTCCAGCTCATTTAAATGGCGAAGTTCATCGTCCCGAATGAAACAAACTGTCACGGAATCCCAGAAAAAGGGGCAAGAAAGGACTAAGGTCATGAAAGTCAGAAGATATCAAGAATCTCCATGATCGAACGGTTGCAAAGGGGACAAGTCCCTCGATTCAACCACAGCTCCCGAGAGCACACTCTGCAGAAAGTGTGCCCACATGGGATGAACGCTGCTCCCTTCTTTCTTCCCATGCACACGCAGCACACCGAATCATTCCCCTCCCTACCACCTTTCTCCGCCTCCGTCGTCACGTCTCCGTCTCCGCCCTCCGTCTCCTCCAGCAACCTCATCAACGACACCCTCCACGGTGTTCCCGGCAGCACAGGACCTGCTCGACCGGATCCCACAGTTCCTCCGTCTGGTTCCTGTGATCCCCTGAATTGACGCTCCGCAGCCAAAGCTGCCGCTAGATTCATACCGGCACTCGCCGGAGTTGGTCCCTCACAATCTAGGCCCGACGAGTTCGGAGCATGACCCGAACTCGTTTCCTGAGGCTGTGTTAGTCGCTGTTGCTGTTCTCCATTTTCTTCTTCTTCATGCCTCACGCTTATGTTGGCGGGGCGGAAACCCCAGGTCGCCCCACAACATCCGATTCCGGTGAATCCCAACCGTTCTTTCAGGCTCTTTCGCCTTCTGGTGCCGCCTCGATCAACCTCTTCCATTTGCTCCGTCAACAAACCAAGAATTGTCCTTCTTTCGCTCTCTCTTTGCAGCGATTCCTGCAATATCACACCGAGTTGACTCATATCCGAACCGATCCGGAAGAACCTAAACAAGACTCAGATTGAAAAAGACGACGAAGACGTTGAATCCAACGAGATCCACAGAGAGAATCGAATCAAAGAAAAAGGGCAGAATGTATGATAAAGGGCATATAGATCCCGTGAGCTCGATGAAGAACATTTAAAACCCCACCTCCTGTTGAAAATGGGAAGTGATGGGGTCCAATGAAAGCAACAGAAAATGTTGGGAAGCTTGATTTAATAGTACAGGGTGGGAGCAAAATAGCAAAACTCCGTCCATGAAAAAGAGGGAATTATGGAAGTGATGAAGGACAAAATAGAAGGAGGCAGAGAAGAAAACAAAAGGGAATAGAAATGTGTATTTCTTTTCTTTACAGAGACTAGTTTGTTCTTAGCGTTGGACTTCGAGGGAGAGAACAAAAAATTTTCTTCCTTTCTCTTTTAGGGGGAAACAGTTCAGAACTGCTACGAGTTTATTGAAACTTTATTCCCTCTTCTTGCTGCCAAATATTAATTGGCATCCCTTTTTTTTATTAATACAATATTATATCTTTTTTTTTATCATAATAGCAATTAAATTAATAGGTATACACATCAAAATTAGAGATAAACTTTAAATGCAGAAAATGTGACTTGAATTAAAAATTCTTGGTGCTTGGAATTTTGTTATCTGCAAAATATACAAAGTATAGCTGGTATTTGTGTTTGCTGGCCGGCCTTACCTAGTCAAAAGCCATTCAAGCCAGCGTGTGAGAGAACGTTTTGCCCTTGCATACACTTTACTTAAATTCTAATCAACATTGTATAGTATATGTTTATTTTTGAATTCTAGTCTTTGGATTACTAGGGATTCATGCAATCAATGTATCAGTAATAATCTTGATTAGTTTATAAAAAAGTCGTCGCTTGAATTAGAAAAAACTTCTAATTCAATATTAATGTTAAAAATTTAATACTATTTTTATATAAATATTATTAATTATATTTTTATTTAAATAATTTAATTTGTCAAAAAAATCTACTTTTATAAAAATTAATTATTTTTAAAGAAACTAAAGTATTAAATTAAAAAAGTAATATATTTGATAATACTTGTATAAAACTAATATTAATTTTTTTGTACTAATATTACGTTAAAAGTTTTTTTTTTCCTTGAATTGGATTCATCTTCTTTTTCACGTGTGAGTAGTAATCATCATTATAAGCTATTAATAATTAGTTTTTAAATTCATTAATGTGTTATTTCTTATAATTTGCCTCTAAAGATCAATTACGTACCTGCACTTTGAAAATTTGGAATTCAAAAAAAAAAAAACACAATGTTACATAAATTTAATTTGGTGAAAATTTTCAATTTGCTGAGCATTTATTCATATTACATTTTCAAAATAAATAGATAAAACATGGAAACTATGGAACTTTATTTAAGTGCTCGTTCTATTGTTTACGTGCAATGTCTTTGTAGGGGATTTTATGTTACCCCCATGGGTTTGGAACCCATGGGAATGCGGATAAATTGAAGCTATTGGATGAGTTGACCAAGTCAATGGCTTCACTCATCTAATGACTTCAATTTAGCCACATACCCATGAGTTCCAAACCCATGGGGGTAACATAGAAAGCACCTGTCTTTGTTGGTTTATTGTTCACGGTTTTCATATTCATATTAATCTTTTTATTTTTTTAAATAGCATTTAATGTTAATGTACCAGAGTTAAGAAAGATATTAAATGACTTTAAGTTTATAAGCAATAAATTTTAATTTATTAATATATTTTTATTAAAAATTAGCTAATAAATAAAATTATTAAATATTTATTTATATTACAAAAATAATATTTAAAAAAAAATAATAAATATATTTTTAAAAATTTTAAAATAATAAATAAATAGGAATAATTTTTTTAAATGATACTTATAAAAACAACGGAAAGTCGGAAACAATATAAAATAAGGACTAAGGAAGTCTACCACTATTTAATATTTATCATAATTGTACTTATATAAAATTAAATTCATAATATTAAAATAGTTGGCATCTTTCATTTATGTCAAGGGCGGAAGTTACCCCGTTTTTTGTGCCTACGAGAATGTTTAATAAATTATTTAATAATTGGTAAGTTGATTATTTGAGAAATATTTTATAAAATTAATTATTAAGTTAATTAAAATTGTAAAATGATGTAAAAATATATTAATAGAAATATATATAATTAAAATAATTTATATTTATTTAAATAGTAAATTATACTAATATAATTAATATATTTAAAAATAAAATATAATATTTAATATTTAATTAATTATATTTTATAATTTATATATCTATTTACATAATTTTTATTTTATTATTTATAATAAAATTATAATTACTTATAATTATAATTATATAATTATATTTTATGATATTATATATTTATTTATTTATATATATTTTTGTATATTTATAGTTTAAAATTAATGTATAATCATATTAATATTAAAATGATTATATTTATAAAAAATAATATTTAAATTTATATTATGAATAGCATGAGTTGTAAATTAACGAAAAAGATATATTTAATAAAAAATTGGAGAAATAATAATTTATAATAATTTATTTATTAATTTATTAACTTATTTATTTATCATTTATTATTTATTCACTTGTTTATTATGCGAAAGAGAGCTAAACGTCGGTCGAAGCATCGTAAATCTAATTCATATAATTTTGCCATTTGAGGTTAGTGGCAGATAAGATTGTTAGATTCTCATGGGTTGTTGGTCTGTTAAGAGCCAAATAATTGACAAGTATTTCTTTTGGCACCCAATCTCGGGCTACATTTACACCTAATGGGAGCCAAACTTAGATTAGGTTTGAAAATGCTAATCTCTGCCTTCATAGCCCTACCAGTATTAGTACTTCAAAATTTCTTTTAATTTATCTAAATATTTGAAGAGAAACATTCCTACTTAAAATTTTTTTTATTAAAATATTCACTATCACTGATAAAAAGCATTTAAAAAAAAAATTATAAGAAGAAAATTGAACCCTCACTCTTATAGTACATTAATTAAGGGACGTTTAATTTGCATAATTTTATATTTTCAAGAAAGTGTACATTTCTAAGAATGTAATTCTCAAGTATGTGATTCCTGAGAATGTAAGATTTTTATATTTGGTTCAATATATATGTTCCTAAGAATATTTTTTCACATTTTTAGACATATTATATTTTCATGTTTGGTTCACACTTTATATTCTTAAGAATCTTATTATTTTTTCAAAAAATACCTTCATCCATTTTTTTATTATAAATTGAAATAAATTATAGATTTAATTAAAAATATATAAATAAATATTTTTGAAGATTTAATAGATTAATAATTTAAATTCTATTTAATTAAAATATAATAAATAATTTAATATATAAAATATTAAAATTTTTAAGAATTTGAATTTGAATTTAAATTTTCATATAATTAATTATATAAAATAAATAAGTAATTTCTCCATTGTTGACAAAAAAATTTTATTTTCTTTGAAAAGAAAATAAGAGAGAAAGAAGAAAAATAACCTCTTTAAAATTTAGATTGAAAAGAAAATAAAATTTTTAAATTTTTAAATAATTAAAATATAATAATAACATATTTTATCTTTAAACATTCTTTTTTCATCCTTTTTTTAATTCAAATAAGAGAAGAAATTGAATATTTATTTATTTTATCAATAAATATTTTTTATAAAAATATTATATATATATATATATATATATATATATATATATATATATAAAGGGATGATATATTATTTATATTGATGATTAAAAAATAATATCTAAAAATTTAAAAATTTAAAAATTAAATTTTAATTTTTAATTATTAAATAACTTAGCAAAGCAACATTTTAAATCAATCCTAATCTAATTTATTAATTATTTAAATTATATGAATTAATTTGCTTATAATCTCAATCCTAATCTCATATTTATATTAGGTTATTATTAGTTTTTAATATTATATTTCAAATTAAATTATATATATTTTAAATAAGTTATCATTTTAATATAAAATTTTAATTGCATTAATTATATATTATATTTTTATAAAATTATTTAAAAATTAAAATTAAAATTTATTTATTTAAATTGTATTAATATTTTATATTGAAATTTAATAATTATATTTCAAATTATATATATAAATTAGAATTTAATTAATATTCTATAACTCACTTCTAATATTTAGAATATTAGAAAAAAATTATTTATAAAATTAAATGAATAAATTTTAGAATAAATATAAAAAATTAAATTTTAACACCTTGCAACTTTTTCTTTTATTGTATATAAATTATTTTTATGTTAACATTATAAAAATTAACAAATTTCCATATGGGACATGAGTTAAAATATTGGTTAAGTTAATTAGAATGATATGCTTAGATCACAACCTAACATAGTCTTAGATGAGTTATATCTTATTTTTTGGTGGAGTCTCTGACTTAGGATTAGAAATCGGTTATAATTAAATCAAATTTTAATTTTATCTATAGTAAAAAATTATTTAAAGAATTATAATTTTTTAATAATTTTAATTTAAGATATTATAATTTTTTATAAACTAAATATAAAAATCATGAACTTTAAATAAAATTATAGAAATTTATTTTTAAAAGTTGTAACACAAATTATTCATACTTTTAGAAGTTAGAATTTAGAAATTATTTATTATATTTTACTTATCCTTGTTATCATAAAAAAAGTAAGTTAAAAATGAAAAAATTTCAAATTAAATTAGAATTGGAATATAGAAATTATCTTTTTTTTTATTTATTTAGTTTAATTATACTTTTTATAAAAAATAAAAAATTTTTAAAATAAATTAGGGTATAAAAAAATAGAGGTAAAATTATCTTTTTATTTTAATATCAACATTTCTATAGGACAAGAATCTAAGATACCTACCTCTCCCGATAGGAATATTTGGGGGGAGGGAAGTTAGGCTCTAAAATATTCTTGGGAATGTTACATTTCCGAACAAACTTTTTAAAAATTTGAACAAATATAAAAATATAACATTCTCATAAAATATTTTCGAAAATGTGAAAAATTTTCTGTGAATAAAACACTTCTTAAATGTTAAGCCATCAGCAATATCTCATATTTATTATACCTTTGGTTGCATCTCCCCTTGATTCCTTTTTCTCTTCCCTTGGCAGCTGTTTCTTTCTTTTTCTAATTATTCTTGGCTTTTAGTTTTTAGTATTTATTAATTTTTTTCTCAAAAAATCTCCTAAATCAGCATTTCTTATGATTAAGGGTGTATATTTATATATTTAAATTGGAATTAATTAAAAATAGATGAATTTAAAACTCGAACTAAATATGATTAAATTTAAATAATTCAAATATGATTTGAACACAATTTTAAATAAATTTATATGAGTTTATTTGACTAATATGGTAGTAGATCCTAATTTTTCATTAAATTTGAAATATTTGAATTTAAATAAGCTTATATAAATTTATTTGAATAATTTGTTATTTTACTTAAATTTGATCATATGAAATTATTGATATCTTATCTTTTACAAATAAATTAAACATTGCATTTTTTTATCTTATTTCACTTATAAATATATATTTTTTGAAACAGTTAAATTTATTAAAAAATATATTCACAATTATCACATAATATTAATAATTACACTTACAGAATATTAATTATTCTAACTAAAGTATCATACTTTTATATAACCCCAACATTACTTATATAGTTGAATTTTTTACGTACTATTTATTTATATATAATATATAAAATATATTTTTTATTTTTAAATTCATTTAGATATGAAAATAATTTAAATCAAACAATATAAAATTCAAATTTAACTCGTATATTAGTTGAATTTGGCTTGTTTAAGCTTAACTCGTTTAAAATCGAATACAAATTAATTTTTTTATGAGTTAACCTCAAGTTGCTCTTGACTAATTTAACTTATTTCCATCTTTCCAAAAAAAAAAAAATTAGGTTGTGGATATATCTTTGAAGATGCAACAAGCATGGTTGAATTTGAATGAAGAGTAAATTACTTGAAATACTTTTCAATTATTTTTCATATTATAAAAATGCGTTAATGGCCTATCAAATTTCATAAATTGAGAATCTAACTACTTTCATTGGGCTATAACCTTCTAAAATCCATGAATCCAATATCTAACCCCTTTTGTTTATTAATGTAGTCTTATTTCTCTAACATTATCATAATTACATGATTAATTATAATTTTTTAATAATAAGAGTAACTAACTATTAATTTCATACGCATAAAAATTAAAGGATCAATAAAAATTAAAGGATCAATGATTGGGTCCTAAATAAAAAAGAAAATGTAAAATTTATTAAAAAATTAAGACATTATTTGAGTCAAATGCTCTTTGTAATTATTTTTTTATAATGCACTTTTTCTCTTTTAAAAAAAATAAATAATAGGTGTCTTTAATTTTAGGATCGAAACTTTAATACGTACGGTTCATAAATGATAAACTTTAAGCACAAGGTTGTATTGAAGTGGTATTTTATTATATTCACATGTGCAAATTTTTAAGATAAGAAGTAGTTTGAAGTTTTAATTAATTAAATAATAGAAAATTGATTTGTTGCACAAAACAAGTTAATAGATGCATGATTTACAATGTTATGGGTTACAAATTTCCATAAATGGAGGAGGTTTTTCCGATTCACAAATTAGTTTTGTTTAAGGAAAATGATGGAAATATAATTCTGAAGATATATACTCCAACGTCACTCCTACATCCGTAGGTCTCAATTTTTTATGCAAATGTACTTCTATGAGAAAGTATGTATTTTTGTGCATGGATTTTAAAACTGAATAAGATATTGATTCATCAATTTATTAATTTAATTATTTATTTATTGATTGAACCAAATTTTAAACTAAAAATATAAATTATATGTGTATGTATCTATATACACATCAATTAATATTATATATTTATAATAATAAGTCATGATAAAATTAAAAAAATAATATAACTTAAGTTAATAATATAAATATATAAATAATAAAATAGAAATAATATGTTAGTAACTTATGTTAAAAATATTTAAAAAATATTATAAATTTAATTAATATAAAATTATAAAAAATTTCCATTTTAATTATTATAAAATTATAAGATCGTTATTTTTTAGAAAATATATAAAATTTTTACAAAGTCGATTTACTAATTTTAATCAATTCTAACCTATTTGCACCATTTTAATATATATATATATATATATATATATATATTCCTATTCAATAGCGCCGGTGAGTGCCTTCAATAACAAATTTTATATAATTTACCTTGTCGGGAAACAATAAAGGAGATAAGGGAAAAAAGGGGGGTGCAATTTGGTGGGTGGGCCGCTCACTTTGAGAGCAAAATTAAATCAAAGATGCCACGTTAGAGTAATGATGATCAAATAATCATCTTACCGTGATTAAAGCTATAATTGATATAATATCTTAATTGAATGATATTATTTGATAAATTAAAATAATAATATTATTAAATCAGAGCGGTATTCTTTTAGGACGAATGATTGGGATGGGTTGGGTCAATGGAATCCAACCAATCAATAACGTGGCCTTTGATGTAGACAGCATTAGAGCCTTTGCCACATCCATACATGCAAACACGCCAACCGATTTCAGCCAAATTCATATGCCATTATCACGGAATAGTCAAATGTTATTCTTTTATTTTTTTAAAAACTTTTCTGATTAATTAATAAACTTAGCTTACACTGGACAATGATTCCCGTGTTTGTTTTCTCACTCTGTTTACTTGCTCAAACTCAACTGCTTTCTTTGCTCCGCTTTTGCTTTTTCGAAATGACTCCAACAATTTATGTTTTTGTACTCTATTGTTAATTATATAGCTTGATAAATAATTATTAGTCTTTTTATACAAGTATTTAAATTTAATTTATTATCAATATAAACAACTTTACATTATTAAATATTAATATATTATTATGACATTAAAAATTGTTAATTTTTATTATTAAAAATTATTAATTATTATTATTTCATAATGATATATCTTATTTTCATAAATTAGTTCTATAAGATATTTTATATTAATAATAAATTAAATTTACACATCTTTTTTTTAATATTATGATTATAAACTTGTACGAAATGTCAAAATCAACATGCATGTGGCCGCGAATTCTTCCTAATATAGTACTTTAGTCATATTTAAAAAAAGGGTATTCATCATACTAAATTTAAAATGATTTAGGAGATTCTTCTTTTGAGCGGAGGATTATGAATTTTTAAGGTAAAAAAGAAAAATTTTATTAAATATTAATGAAAAATCTTTAAAATTTTTATCACTTTTCAGATTGAATGATATAATATTTAGAAAAATCCTTTAAAATTAAACTTTCACATATTTTGTATTCATATATATATTTTGACGAAGTTCAAAGGATTAAAAAGCATTACATTACAATCAATTTGATTTTTTCACTAATTATATTTTAACCGTTTAAACATAATCGAAACATGTCTAACAAAATCAAAAAATATTTAGAATATTTCATAGATTTAAATTATATTGTTATTTTTTCTCATAATTTCTTAGTTATAAATTTAAATTTGAGTTTAAATGTAACTTCCTTTTATATTTAAAAAGAGTTCTAAGTAAAATTTGAAATTAAAAGAGAAATTCACAAAATTTTATTAAGTTTCAGGAAAGGGCAATATATATCTCCTTATATCCAAGGTTCAACAAAAATATTCTTCCAATTATAATATGCTTCAATTATAATAATCGTTCTTATTTTAGTCAATAAGTAAGATTTAATCATGACTTTTTATAATTTTCATAATTTTTAATATCTTCAAAATTAAAGATTTTAATGCACGTTGGCTACCGTAGAATTGAAAATTCAAAATTTTAATTTCCATTGTAGTAATTTTTTTTTCTTTGGGCAGTTTGCTAGGTTGTTTGCACGGACTCCCCCCCCCCCCCCCCCCAAAAAAAAAAAAAAGAAAAAAGAAAAATTGGTAAGCAATTGAAGATCCACAATGTTCCCAAAGGTAACTGGATGTTTTTTTTGGGCCGTGCGAGGTTTAGTTGGTAACGGGCCATATACAATTATTCTGATGCGGGAAAGCTAGAACTCGACAGCCATATTCTTGAGAATAATTTGTATAACCTCTCTCACTTTTTTTTTTTGGTGATAGTTCATGAAATTATATATTTTAAAGATTTAAAAATGTTTAAGAATGTAATTCTTGAAAACTTAATTTTTAATGTGACATTTTCATATTTAATTCATTTAGAAATATTTCTAATAATATTACAATATTATGTTTTAATTAATTTATATATTTTTAAAAATATTATTAGATTACCAATACTATCCCCATAAAAAATTGAGTGCTTAATGATAGTGGACAGTGGTAAGAAATGATAAATAATAATTATAATGAGTGATGGTGGCTAATAATAATCTTTGGTTTAGATCAATAGAGGATATTAGGAAGTAGTGGAGGATGAAGGGTTTTTTAGAGGGGACAAAAATCATTATTTCAAAAAATTATGTCATATTAAAAAACCCTAGTAAATTTGTTTATGCATGGTGAAAGAACCCATATCGCTAAAATCCTAAGAGGAAGTTGACTTCCTTGTTCGGAGTCAGAAAAAAGTAAGGAAGTGAGACACAATGGGCTTCACTAGAGATACATCGAACCAACATATCTACAAAGACCTATTTCTACAGGAGGATGAGAATGAGGGACGATGATGTGTACGTTGTAATGTACCAAAATTAATTAAAAATATTGATTGTTGAAAAATAATATAGAAATATAGAATAATGATACAACCAGATCGTACCTCTAGTGATCATTTGATTTTATCTTAAATGATTTGTTAACAATATATGTACAATTATTGAGTTATTTATGCAATGAAAATGAGGAAAATTTATGCAATAGAATGATAATGCAGTGAAAACAGAATGCTATCACAAAAACAGAATAAAAATAGAATGTAGAATGCAATAATATTTTATGTACTATTTATGTAATTTTAGCAATAACAAAATGCAGAATTGGGAGAAGGGTTGGTTGCACGAATGAACAATGTAATAAGTACGAAATAAAATCAAAGTAAAACAGAAATAAAATAAAGAGAAATCAATGGAATTAAATAATCGATTCAAGAAAATTAAGAGTCTTAAATTGGATTAATCATAGATCAATTAGGATTTGACTTTTTCTAATTAATTCTTCAACCTTGAATTATCCAAAATTCCTGCAATAATTTGTGAATTTTACGTAAGACAATTGCTTAAGATTTGATCAATTAAGATTAGTTGAATTAAACAATTGCTATAATCCCTAAACTAGATCGAAATTAATTTATAATTAGAATTCAATTAATTTGAGAAATTAAATTAAAAATCTTCAAATTAATCCCTTAATCATCTGTCCCTATGCATAAAACTATGATTTATCAATGATAATTTCATAATAAAACAGCAAAGAATTTAGAAACTACAAGGATGAACATTAATTATATCAAATCAACACCCAACATAAGAAATATCAATAATTCAACACAATTAAATAGAGAAAAAGAAAAATTAATTAAGAAAGGTTAACATTACAAAGTATGATCTCATAATCCTTAAGAGGAGATCTTCAAACTCCTTGAATCAACCTCATAAAATTAGCCCTCCATGGTTGGAAGGAGGAAAACTTGAAGAAGAAGAAAGAAAACTAGGCTGCTGAATTGTGTAAAGTCTAATTGTATGATTGCATGATTTGTTACCCTCCCCCTTATCTCTATTTATATATGATAAAACCCATAGAATCCTAATCCTAGTCTTCTTAGAATTACAAAAATTAAGGCTTTGCTGATCCTATTCTTATTAGAATTATAAAACTTAGCAATTTCTTCTAGAAGGTTCACTAGTGAAATCTCGTTGGTCTGACTTCCAGCTTGATTTTGACCATAAAATTGATAAATTCTGGAAGATCCATAACATGAAAATTGTAGGCCTATATCTTATGAGAATTTGAGCATTTATTTGAGGTCAATCGGAATACTATAGCTCCAGATATGACCCAAATATAGAAACGGATTCAGTTGGGATAAAAATATGACTTTAGCTTGTCGACTAAGTAAAGGCTTGAAGGAGTCTGAACTGGACTTTGACCAAAACATAAAAGTTGTAGATCTATCTTTTAGCTTTCCATCAATATAAATTTTGAATCAATTTGACATCTAGAGCCCAAGATATGACTGAAAAATTAAAATAGTATCAAAATCCAACATTTATCAAATAAATTCATAAACTTGTAAAATCAATCCAAAATTATAAAACAAGGCTTATTTTTTAAAATTAGGCATATGTAACACTTAAGAGACATAAAATAGGAAAAAATAAAATAATAAATATTTTTCTCATCAGACGGCTAAATAAAATTGATGACCACAAGGCACTATCATACAAAGCAATGTTATTGGGAAGTAAAATTGATTACTTAAAAGAGATATCAGAGGAAGAAGTTGCCAATTTAGAGGATGTATTCTACAATAAAGAAGAGGCATGGTTTGAGGAGAAATGAAATAAATTTAGTAATGGTAAATTAATTTTCTTTGAAGAAAAAATAACTGGTTTTGTAGGTATCCAAATTATTAAAGGTGCAATAAAGAAAAAGCAAAATTATCCCACATTAATCATCCTTGATAATATAGAAGAGAAACTTCAGAAATCATAGAAAACGATAGTTATAGTAAAACTATTGGGTATAAAGCACTAGAACAGAAGTTATACTAGATATGGAATCTAAGGGGTGTTTTTGACAATAATAGATCTCGGTAAAGACTACTATCTAATTTGATTTTCTATGTTGGAAGATTTCAAACATGCATTCTTTGAAGGACTTTGGATCATCTATGACCACTACTTAATTGTATGAAGATGAACTCCTAATTTTAATCCTAGTGAAGATATTATAGATTCTATAGCCATATGGGTCAGAATCCTAGAGTTGCCTATCCACCATAAAGAAGTATTGAAAGTCATGGGAAATAGAATTGGTAAAACTATTAAAGTTGACCTAACAACCTTTCACCAGAGTATGGGAAAGTATGCCTATCTTTGTGTTGAGGTTAACCTTAACAAACCACTATTACCTTGTCTCTGTATAAATGGCAATATTTTTAACATAATTTATGAAAGGATTCATCTTGTTTGCCTCAATTATGGCTGTTATGGTTATTATGTAGAAGGTTGGCCTAATATGGCATAACGTATTGATATGGCTGAAGATGCAAACCAAATAAGGGGAATGGAGGATAGAAGTGAAGTCCTAACTAAAGAGAATCACTCGGAATTTAGTCTCTAGATGTTAGCACAGAAAAGGAAACCGCACAGCAAAATCGTGAATAATTAAAAAGGATTAATAACTAAATCTTTAAATAAGCTAAAAACCTTGTTTGGATCAGATTCACAGTTCTAGGGATAGAAGAAATTGGAAATAAAGTAGAAGAGGGAAATGAGTCTTGGGATAATGAAAAAAATGGGGATGTTAATGTTCTAGACCTTCCAAACAAGAAAAATACAAGAAAAAACAAGAAAACCAAAAGTGTAGGATATAAGCAAAACATGACAGACAATATGGAGAGCTAACAAAAAGAACTTCTTATTAATAGGCCACCACATGCTAATACTTACAAAACTACTTATCTAAGCTTAAAGGAGAAAGTAGTTGCACAATATGAAGACATCTCTCTTCCTCCAAATACAATGACAAATGGTGTAGCAAATAGGGAGGAAAGTTCATTAGAAAGGATGGGTAAAACAACAGTGGAGTCTGCTCACTAAGAAGTGCAAAAAACTCAGACTCGCCTGATTTTGTAGTTAATTTTAAAAATGATTCTTAGATGGAATGTAAATCAATGATAGTGGAGTCTTTAGACACAAAAACTGCTACATTGAATGTTAGTGAGGATATGATCCTTACCTAAAACATGTTAATACCATAATGAATTAAATTACCATTATAGTATATTTCTTATTGAATCTACTATATATATATATATATATATATATATATATATATATATATATATATATGATGAATATGAAAATTCTAACATGGAATTGCAGGGGAGCGGGAGGGAAGGATTTTATACCTTATACAAAATAGCTATTTAATGCACATTCATAACTTAACATTTTAGTGTTAGTTGAAACAAAAGTAGTAGAAACTAAAGCTTAAAGGATCCTTCATCAATTAGGCCATTATAAAATTTGTATAATCCCAGGCAAAGGTAAAGCTAAAGGCATTTGGATGGCCTAGAAAGATGCTAACTTCTCTATAGTGATATTGGAACAAAACATCCAATTCATCCATGTAGAAATAAGGTAAAGACAGTGCATCTGGCTTTTTACTATTATCTATATTAGTCCAATAATTAATCTTAAAGAGAAACTTATAGTCATTTTTGAAAACTAGCTTTGTCCATTAAAAAATGATAGCTCATAGTTGGGGATTTCAATGATATTAGAAGTATTGATGAGAAGAAAGGTGGTGTTCCTTGTAATCTTGATTGTTGCTAAAAATTCAATCAATTGATTGATGAGTATGGATGGATTAATCTGGGTTACTAAGGAACTAAATACACATGGAGAGGACCTAAACTTCCAAACCTTCCATATTTATTTGAATATCTTAACAAAGCTTTTTGCAGTACAAATTGATGTATAAAATTTGGGAATGCCATAGTGTATGCTTTACCAATAATATATTCTGACCACTATTCAATTATTGTAAACCTAGATGGTGGTAAAAGTAATGTTGGGAATTGCCCATTTTATTTTGAAGTAGCTTGGACTCTTTACTATGTTTACAATGACTTTGTACGAGAAGCGTCAGATATTTCTTATGACATAAAAACAGCCATAGAAACTTTTATCCAAAAAATCAAAATATAGAATATAGAAGTCTTTGGTTCTATTAGGAAAAGAAAAAAATAATATTCTTGCTAGAATTAATGGCATCCAATGGGTCATGGCAAAAAGATGGAACCCTTATCTAGATAGACTAGAAAGAGATTTACAAAAGGAATTTAGCGTGATCTTCAATCAAGAAAAAGTATTATGGTTCTAAAATGCTAGAACAAAATGGATAGAGGATGGAGATAGAAATACATGATATTTTCATGTTAAAACAGTAATTAGGAGGTGAAAGAATAAAGTTTCTGTGCTACGAGATACATAAGGACAGTGGATGGATAATTAAGAATAGATTTAGAAAATGGCAGTCAATTTTTTTGAAAACCTGTTCATTGAGGAGCAAAATATTTGCTGCCTATAAGATCTAAACATTGCCCCCTAACTATACATGCAGATCATATAAAGGCCTTGAATGAACCAATCTTTTTAATAGAAGTTAAAAGGCAATTTTCTCCATGGGTGGCTTAAAATCTCTGAGTCCAGATGGTATCCTAGCTCTCTTTTACCAATCTAATTGGGACTTGGTAGGAAATTCATTATTTCATTTTTTAAAGAGGTATTTGAAGGCAAATGATTAGTAGCAAATATTAATTCTACTTTATTGACTCTTATTCCGAAGGTGGATAAATCAGAGTTCATCAATCAGTTTAGACTAATCTCATTATGCAATGTAACTCTGAAGTGTATCTTGAAAGTTATAGTTAATCATATGAAGCCTTTCCTTTTCAGAATTGATTTCTCCATATTAGGCAAGCTTTATACTTAGGAGAAATATCCATTATAATATTATTATTGCAAATGAGATTATCCATACCATAAAAAGATCAAGAGGAAGAAAAGGACTTATAGTTATCAAAGTTGATTTGGAAAAAACCTATAATTGTATTAGATGGAGATTTATCTTTAATATATTATGTTTGATTAATCTCCTATCATAATTAATTCGTATTATTATGGATTGTGTTTATTCCTTTTCAATGCAGATTTTGTGGAATGGAAATCAAAGTGAAGAATTCTTTCCTTCAAAGGGAATAAGATAAAAAGATCCTTTATCCCTTTAGCTATTTGTCTTATGTATGGAGATCCTTTCTCAATTCATCTCACAAGAAGTAGAAAATGGGAATTGGAAAGCCTTTAAAATAGGTTACCAAAACATTCCCATCTCTCATCTTATGTTTACGGATGATCTTTTATTATTTACAAAAGCTTTTGTGTGTCAAATCAAATATATCAAGCTCTATCTTGAGAAGTTTTATGAGCTATCTACAAAAAGGATCAGTGACTTTAAAACTCAATTTTATTTTTTAAGAATACAAATGAAATGCTAGTGAAACAAATCCTTAATGTTAGTGGATATTCTAGAATTTTTGAAATAGGAAAATATCTTAGGGTAAACATGAGATATGGTAGAAAAGGTGGTAAAAAATTCTAAAAAATCCTTTTTTCGGTGGAAAAGAAATTAACAGGATGGAAGAGGAACTACTTGTCAATGGCCGGTAGAGCCACTCTTATTTTAACTGTAACTTCAGCCTTACCTATATATATTATTCCAGTTGAAAAAATCCCAAAATCAATATGCTTAAAATTTGAATAGCTCTAAAAAGCCTTTTTATGGGGCCATGATATAGATGTACATAAATTTCACCCTATTAGTTAGAACACTATCTATCAACCAAAGTTATGTGGTTGTTTGGGATTGAAAAAGATATCTACTATGAATGATACTTGTCTCCTCAAATGGAATGTAAAAATTTATTTAGGATGATAGCCTTTAGGCATAAGTTCTAAAAGTAAAACATGTAAGAAGGTTTAACCTGAGAAGAAGCATTGTTTGTAAACCATATGATTCTTTCTTTTGGAAGAATATCACTAGGCTACATCCTTATTACCTATGGAATCATCACTGGGTAATCTCAAATGATAGAACAAAAAATATATTGTCAGATGTTTAGGTTGATTTTGAAACTACTATTGAAGAACGTGTAGATCTGACCACTAGCATAATTCTAAAACTAAAAAATGTTGCTCAGCTCATTAGTAATAATGACGATTGGAACTGGTAATTAATTAGATCACTTTTTCCCCTTAGGCATGCAGTTTAATTCAGTCTATTAGACCTCTAAAACATGATCTTAAAGACAATTAGCTTGTGTGGAACCATAATAGAGGATTTTTTAGCATCAAGAGTGCTTATACTTCTCTATAAAACCAATTTTGGAATAACTTCGATAAAAATTGGCAAAATGTTTTTGCTATTTAATATGGAAGGCCATTCAGAATCGACTCCCTACTAAGTAGCTTCGTCACAAATGGGGGTTATCTGATCCTTACTGTAACCATTGTCCAGGCCATGCTGAATCAGTCATGCACATCATGAAAGATTGTGCGATGGCTAAGAACATTTGGACAAATATGATTAAAATGGATTAGCTAGCTAACTTTTTTAGTTAGGATATGCAAACTTGGTTTTGAGTAAATTTGTCATAGGAACTAGAAAGCAATATAGAAATAATTTAGCAAGTAGTATGGGGAGCAATAATCAGTAAACTTTGGGAATGGAAAAATATAAGAATTTTCCAACTAAAAGTCTTTCTACCGCATGATCCTATGCAATCTATTCTGGTGTTTGCCAATTAAATTTATAAACCTCATACATAAGTCATTAAGGATCACAACCCACATCATTTCATTATGGTTAACTTGAATCCGCTTAACTTCCCTTGGGTAAAACTTAATTCTAATGGAGCAGTAAAAAGTAATGACAAGGCAACTAGATGTAGAGGTCTATTAAGGGGATCTAATGGAGAATGGATTAGAGGCTTTACTAAAAATTTAGGCTCCTATAATGTGATAAAAGTTGAGTAATGGGGAGTGTTTGAAGGTTTAAAAATAGCATGGAACCTAAATATTAAGAAGATTATTGTAGAGTGTGATTCTTTGGCTTTCATACAACACTTAAAAAATGGAGGAATTGACTTAAGACTAGATCCAAGCTTAACTAGGGGAATCAAAAACCTCCTAATAAATGATTGGCAAGTATAATTTTTGTATACATACAAAGAAGGAAACTGGTGTGCAAACTGGTTAACAAATTATAGTATTAAGTTTGAAGTTGGCACTCACATTCTCATGCAACCCCTTCTAGAATTATCTATTTTAGTCCTTGCTGATGTAATGCGAGTCTCTTTCTCGTAAGATATTGCTTTGTAGTATTTTTATTTTATTTTTCTTCTTTTTTAAGCTTTGGCCTCTTTGCTTTACTAAAAAAAGAAAATCATTTCAATTATTTTATAATGTAATTAGGATTATAAATGAGTTAAGTTTGATTGAGCTTTTTTAAAATATTATTTTGTAATAATAAGAGTAATAATTAACTAAATATATACATAAAAGATTTCAAATTTGTACCCAGGATATGAAGGCAAATAAAGCCCTAAAAGTAACATCATATATTATTGCACTACTAAGATTATTTGCAAATTAAGCATCTATATATTTTTTAATAATAGTAGAAGTATTTAAATTATTAGATGCATACATATGAGGATCAATACATTGAGTTTTTATATATTTTAACTTAAGTTCAACAAAAATAAATGAACTTAAGTATAAGTTTGTTAATTTTGCAAAATTTAAGCTTGATCTTGACTATTATATGAGCCTAATTGAGCTTAAATGGACTTTGATATATTGAATGATTATTTTCAATAAATAATAATAAATAATAACAATAAACTTTATTTTACTTATATTTATCTTTTCTATTTTTTAGTTAAATTTTTTCTCCTTTTCTTAAAAAGAAGAAAATATGGTGATACTTAAAATGTATTTAATAATATTAAACTATTTGACATTGTATTTTAAATGTTAAATTTACTAGGCACTAAGTTTACAATGTTTGAATATTTTATTATTTTAAATATCAAATTTATTTAATAAATTAAAAAGTTCATTATAAAGTATTAAAACCTCATAAAATTTCAAAAAGAAAATAAAACTTTTATGTACTAGGTTTTCTCATGGATAGCCTCTCGTCATAGCACTTGGAAACATTTATTGAAGAAATGAGTTTAATTAAAAGAAGTATACAAAAAATCAAAAAATGGATTGATAAATTCATAGGTATAGGAAGGTCGTTTGTTTCATATGGGGATAACTTGATGAATTGCAGTGATGAGATTAATGAAAATCCTATAAATACATGCTAATTAAAGGAAAAAAGTTTGATGATGATGATTTAATTAACAACCAAATAGAAAATGAAAACGAGGAGGAAACAAGTAAACTTTAGTGGTTTCAAGGTAGAGGAAAATGTTAATGAAAGACATCCATGCCTAATAATACTAATCTTTGAGAGGGAGGAGGAAAGATTGAACAAACCTAGGAGGAAAACCTTAATTATCAAAATGTTGGGAAGGAGGATTGATTATAGAATGCTTAAAAAGAAATTACATCAACTATGAGAGAAAAAAGGCATGTTGGATATTATAGACTTGTTAGATGATTATTATTTGGTGAAATTTAATGCTTTTATAAATTATAAATTGGCTTTATAGGAGGTTTGTGGTTATTTTTTGAACATTATCTTATGGTACATCCTTGGAATCCTAAATTTAACACTTTAGAAGATTTTATTGAACGAATTGTAGTAGGGATATAGATATTAGATTTGCCCATCAAGTGTTTTGATTGTAAATTTCTCACTTTCTTAAGAAATAGGATAACGAAGACATTCAAGGTTGATACAATAATGATATGTGAGATAAGGGGAAATATGCAAGAATTTATGTTGAAATGGACTTAAGGGAAGGGCTTTTATTATAATTCTCTTTTTAGGGGAAATATTATTGCATACAACATGAAAGTCTTCACACTATTTATTTTAAGTGTGGGAAGCATGGTTAGGATAATTGAGGAAGCTAGGGATGAAAGAATTAGTAATGAAGTTGTAATCATAGGTTTTGAACTAGCTATGCATGAAGAGGATAAGATGAAATATGGAAAATGGATATTGGCATAGAGAAATAAAAATTTAATAAAAAATAGATAATAATTCTAATAAGGAGGGGTATAAACAAAAGGGAGTATCGTCGAATAAGGAAGGGTTGTGTTTTACTATTTTAGACAAGGAAGTTTTTAAAAGGATCATTAATAATGAATAAGATGATAGGGCAGAAGATTTCTATGCTATTAAATGTAAGGTTGATAGTCAGATGACTATAAAAGATAAAATATGGAAAAAGGAAGCAAAAAACAAGGACAAATAAATGGATTAATGGAAAATTTTAAAGAAGTTAAATGGAACTTCTTTTTTGGGTAATAAAAAGTTAAAAATTGCTATGTTTGGGAGTACTAGTAAGCATAATGATAAGTTAGGCAAAGAAAACATTATGCATGGTGTAGTTGATCTGCAGTTATCCCTATTACTAGAAACTTTTATTATGCTAAATGATGATGTAAATAATAATAAAACTTATATGGATGCTATCCCATAAAAAACATTAGGAGTTATTTCCTCTTAATTAGATGAAAAACCTTTTAATAGAGGTCGAATAACAATTATTCATAATGGCAAGAAACATTTAATGTTAGTGGCAGACCAAGAAAAACGAAAGGCAATGGACGTTGCCTAATGAATAAGTTAGTTCCTTTTCCAATTTTATATTTTAATGGTTAAAAAATAATGTTTTAGAATTGTCGAATGGATAGTAAAGATGATTTTGAGGGGAAATTAAACACTTTTTTTGGATTTTAATAAATTGGAAGTTTTGTCTTTAATAGAAATGAGAGTTGATAATAAATGAGCAAATGCTATTTTTAAAGTTATGGATTTTGATAAATGGGAGGTAATGGATGGAGATGGGTTTTTAGGTGACATTTGGGTTGGGTAGAAAAACAATAGTCTCTCTTTGGAGTTGATTATGAAAAATACACAATTTATTCATTTTAAAGTGTTATAAGATAATGAAGATTCTTGGTACATTACTTTTATGTATTCCATTTCTAATTTAAAAATGAAGACTCTTTTATGGGATACTCTCTACTTTATTAGTAGTAATATACAAAAAAGTTAGGTAGTTATAGGTATATGAATGACGTTCACGACCTTTGTGAGAAGAAAGGTGGTGCGCCTTTTAACTAGCATAGAGCCAATATATTTAATGAACATATTAATGCTTGTAATTTTATAGAGGTAGATTGCAAAGTAGCAGATTTACTTAGGTGGGACCTAAAAGGCAAAATTATTCCCAAAGCTTGATCAAGATCTTTGTAATATTGATTAGAGATTAAAATTTAGCGAAACTTTTGTTAAAAGTCTCCCTAGAATTAGTTTTGATCATCATTCTATTTTGACTAATTTGTTTGGTAGTTATGGGGGATAATGATTAGTGTCCTTTTTTCTTTTAAGTAGCTTAGTTGACATATGATAACTTTTAATATTTCCTCTAAGCAAATTGGAATACTAATACAAATATTGTTGATAATCTAAAATCTTTATTTCTAACTTTAAAAGAGTGGAACAAAAATGTTTTCAAGCATATAAGGAAAAGAAAAAGGCATATCCTAACTAGAATTGTTAGTATCCAATGTGTTATAGAAAAAAGGACTAATAAGCATCTTTGTTGTCCTAAAAATAACTTCTAGTAGAAATTATATCAAAATTTGAAATCGGAAGAGATGTTTTAGCATAAAAAATCTTATTCTATATAGATTACTTAAGGACATAGAAATATCAAATATTACCATATAAAGTCTATTGTGCGTTCACAATAGAAATATAATTAATACTCTTAGGAATTTTAAGAGTTTGGATGGATAATAAAGAGAATTTATAAGCTCATATTTGCAATTTTTATAAATTATTATTCAAGAATGATCTTAATGATAGAATATTGGCTCTTACTTCAAGTACTTGTGTGGTTCTTATAGAAAGGTAAAATTCTATTCTTTTAGGTAAAGTAACTTAGGAAGAAGCAAAATTGGCAATGTTTAATATTGGTGCTTTAAAAGCCCCTTAGGAAGATGGTTTTCTTGCAATCTTCTATCAAAAGAATTGACAGATAGTAGGTAATGATGTTTACAATTTTATGAAACAAATATTTTAGGTGAGAAACTCAAAAAAGGTTAATAAAACTCTTATGTACCTTATTCCTAAGAAAGAAAAGCTAGAGATTATTAATTAATCTCCCCTTATATCTTTATACAATATGATATACAAGTGTGTGACTAAAATTATAGTTAATAGACTTAAATTTGCTATTCTGTAATATCCTAAGAAATATTATAAAGAAAATTTAAATAAAAAAACCCTTGAATTATAAAATTTGTTAGGAAAATCGAGTGAAGTTTGAAAGAATCATAGGAGTAATTTTGGTATAAGCTCAAGTAAAATTTTTATGAAAATTTATGAGGTATTAAAATAGATAAAAAATTCAATTAAAAACCTAATAATAAGTTTAAGAAAATTCATATAGGAATTTGTTAAAATTCTAGAATTTGAGTACATTGAAAAGTAAAAAATTGAGTTAAAAACTTAGCAAATTAATTTAAAAGCTCTAGAGCTGACTTAAATTAATTATTTTAGGCCAAAATGTGTATGAAAATTCAAAAATAAAGATATAAAAATATCTAAGAGTTTAGGGGTAAAAATATAAGAAAATAAAAAATTTAAGGTTACTTTTTATCTTTTTAAATGGCTAATTTTTATTAGTATTGGACTAGTTTAACCCAATTTTGAGAGGTCCAAATCTAATTTGAAGGCTTAAAATTATAAACCCATGTTTCTAAAAGAAACTTAGGATATAAGTGAAAAAAAGAGGAAAACTAAGAGCTAATTTCTATTAAATCCTTTTTATTTTTCAATATGGCTTATTTTAATTGGTTTAGGGTAATAATTTTCTAATTAAAGAGAGGTACTTGGATGTCCAGAATAGCCAGCAATTATCTAAACATTTTTTTTTAAAAAATTAATGAATAATAATAAAAAATTAGAGATATTTTTATAATTAGGGTTTTGTATGTGTGTGTGTGTGTGTATGTTTAGGCCATTTTAAGTCTTCATTAATAATCAAAAGGTGAGTAGTAATTACTTCTTCTTATTTTATTGAGTTTTTCATGAAAAGTGAAGAAATTTGATGATTTAGTAATATTGGAAAAGAAATTGATTTATGAAATAGTTGGGTTTGATTTTCATGATGTATAAATGCTAACATGAAGATATAATATTAGTATTATGATTTCAAAATGAGTATAAAATGATTTATAAGATCTTTCCTTAAAAAACTAATATAAGAAAATGTAAGGAGAAATTCTGTTAAAGAGATGTTAAGGATATGTTTCTGTTTGCCTTTAGAATTATAGTTATACAATTTGAAAATTTCAATCCTTGGTGTTTTAAGGTCATATTTAGTGTTAGAATGATTGTAAATAAAATTGAAAATTTTTAAATTCACAAAAAGTTAAGTTATAAGTGAGATACTTAAAACTATCTATTTCAGACTTTTATTCTAGTTACTCTTAGGTTTGAACATTTTCGAGGTACCAAATGAATGAGAAAAATTATGAAAATTTTTAAACATGATATTTAGGATGTTGTAAGCTTATATCAATATTTAGTGGCAAATAAAGTTGATTTGGTTACCTAAATGATAATTTAGTTTTGATAGCTCCAATATTGTTTAAATTTGGAAGTTTTAGATTTGTACCTTTAGTGCATGGGTAAAGTCATAAAATTTATTGTACAACACTTAAGTTATATCTTATTTAACATGTTAGGAATGATGTATCAAAATTTGGTGATGATTGGAGATGACTTGGATGCTCACAAGTATTTGAATTGCAAGTGCCCTTATATTATCCTGTTTTATATTTTCCATTTTTGATTTTGTGTGAATAGTAACTATGGGAAGAAATGGGATAAATTAATTAATATTTGATGTGTAACATTATATTGGGAATATTAGGATAAATCTCAATAAAATTTAGAACTGATTTAAAAGCCTTAAAGGACACTAAAACTATGATACCTACAAGGTAATTAACAATAAGAAATGATTTGAATTTATAAAATAGTTAATGATATTGGAATGATGTGAATAGTTATTCATTAAAGTTATAAGTTTCTATAATTGTAGATGGAAAATTCATATGTGATAACCTTGAATATAATATTACATGTCATAAATCATGGATGATGCTTAATTTGTACCTTGATAGCCATTTAAGGTAATTGAATGTTGTCATTGTTGTAAATGAAATGGTTGAATATCAATCTTGAAATGGGATTGTGTATGAGAATTATAATACAATTGATGAGGCTTAAGCTATTTATCTTGAATAAAAAATTGTATATCAATATTAAATATATTGATATGTGTTATTGAAGGTTAAACACATAATAATAGCAAATTTTTTTAACAAAACCCTTATGATATAATTGATGTTTCGACCATATCGACGACATATAATAATGAAATGCATGCTTAATACCTATGGTGTCTTATCATGGTTGATATTTATCATGTCCTAACATAATTGATGTCTATAGTGTCTTATTAGGGTTGATACCTATGATGGCTTGATACTTATTATGGCTTGATGCCTATATTTGGCTATAGCGTTCCATTGGGGTTGATGCCTATAATGACTTGATACTTATTATGTCATGTACGGAAAATATGAATCCTAGACTTATTCTTAAGGTGGAAGGGCATAAGGCAGGATAAGTTTATAAGGTGGAGAAGGGGTATAAAGCAAGACCAAAATTGTAAGGAGAAAACCTAAGTACCAATTGTAGCCATTTAGCTTAATAATTTGAATAAATATCATTTTAAAGTAAATATCATTAAGAATTTATTATGTGATGATTGATTAAATGTATAGATATATATTTGATCTTTTATGGCAAAAACTCCTTAAAAAAAGAGGAAAGTAGCAATTCACTAAGTATTCTTTAATGCCCACACTCATTTTTGTTACTTCTTTTATGGATATTGATCATGGTCCTAGTCAAACAAATTGATGTATATATTAGACCTTCCCCACTTCATAAAGGCGTGCCAAAAGAATAGTTCATGAGATAGTTTAGTTTATTTAACAAGGAGTGTCTTTCCTCAGAATGTTATGTATATATTACTAACAACATATTTTATATACTTTTCAAACTTATGTATATGCTTCCCATATTATACCTATTAATATAATTAATTTTCTTTCACATCTATGTATATCAATATTTAAATAATTGTAAGTATTTTTCCTACTATATATAATATAATAGTAATAATGGTGAAAAGTTTATAGAGTGTCAAGGCTTGTAAATGTATTTAGCTAGTGGATCTATACTAATTAGATATCCTTATGCCGATCACAATATCTAAAAATTAGGTCGTGAAATCTTTCAAATTTGATTTCACCTTTTCAAGCTAGTTTTATTCTAGGAAAATGCATTCATGATAACATTATTATAATACAGGAGATGTTCCACCAAATGAGTAAAATGAGAGGTGGAAATGTTTCTTTAGCATTAAAGGTTGATTTGGAAAAGGCTTATGACATGCTAAACTAGGAATTTATTTGAAAAGTCCTTCAACAAATTCACATGAATCCTATTATTGTAGATTTAATCATGAGGTGCATTTCATTAACCTCCTTTAATGTGTTTTGGAATGGGAATAAAATAGAGGATTTTCTTCCCTTAAATGATGTTCATTAGGGTGATCCTTTATCACTTTACCTCTTTGTTCTATGTATAGATAAATTATCATATATTATTAGTGAGGTAGTGGAAAAGAAGATTTGGAAACCTATAAAGGTTGGAAGGAACGGTATTGGCATTTCCTATTTGATGTTTCTAATGATTTCCTTTCTTTTGGAGAAGCATCTATGAGTCAAATAGATACCATTATGTCATATCTTGATTACTTTGCTCAAATGTCTAGTCAGAGAGTTAATCGTACCAAAACTAGTATTTTCTTCCAAAAATGTTTGCCATAAATTGAAAGAAGCTATTCTAAATAAAAGTAATTTCAATTCTACAAATGATCTGGGTATATACTTAGGTGTACTTATAATTCATAAATAGGTTAATAAGTGCACTTATTCTCATATTATTAAAAAAATGCAAGATAAACTACTTGGATGGAAAAGAAGTTATTTATCTATGGTTAAGTGAGTTATATTAGCACAATCTATTTTAAGCTCTATATATATCTACATTATGCAATTAACTACCATTCCTGCATATACTCTCTAGGAAATTAAAATGATCTAGTGAAATTTTGTATGTAACTATGATATTAATGAAAGGAAATTTCATACTATTCCTCGAAAGATTTTATGTTAACTAAAAAATTTGGGAGGCCTTAGCTTTTGAAATATTTCTAAAGTAAATAAATCTTGTATCATAAAATTGATAAGATGTTTAATTTCTTGAGATAATGATTTATAGGTTAAGGTTATGAAAAACAAATATCTTATAAATAGTGATTGGTCTATCAATGCTATTTTTAAGAACTTAGACTCTATTTTATGGAAGAATCTAGTTAAGTTATGGCTTAAACTTTCAAAGTTATTTCATTTATCAGATTAACAGTGGGGGGTTTCTTTTTGGTATGATTTTTAGCTAGGAAATAAACCTTTCAGTGAAAGTAGGAAAGATAACATTATAGTTCAGTGGCAAGTAAAGGTAATGGCTAATTTTGTAAGAAGTGATGGAAGGTAGGATAACTCTAAACTTCAGAGAAGACTTTCACATAAGGATATACTTTGAATTATGGTGATTCCCCCTCCATCTAATGACTAAGGGAATAATGGTTTATTTTTGAAAGAAATTACCTATGCAGTTTTCAATATTAAATTTGCTTATTAGAGTTTATGTATTCCTTTATTGACCAAGCTAAATATTAGCTAGAAATCTATTTAGTTATTGAAAGTCCTAGAGTGTATTAAGGGTATTCCTTTGGAGAAGTTGTCATCATGGATTAATGACAAACTATAGTAATTTTTTATGAGGGTTAGGTGTTGCATTGTGTGAGATCTATGATAACATAATAGAAGATTAGCTTTATGTGCTTTTAGATTATTTTGTTGAAAATGTTATATGGCTGTAGCTTTTAGATCGAAAATACTATGCTATCTTCTTTTTTATCGATGAATAAAATTAATTTAATTTAAACCTTGATAAAGGAGTGATTTAGAGTGTGTGTAGTTAGTGGTTATGGAAGTTGAGATGTAGAACAATTTTTACTAGGAACTAAGAAGGCAAGTTTCATGCAGAGGCTTCATATACCAATATGCTTTCTGAGTTATTGAAGCTTTTAATAGTGACCTTGCTTTGGTCGATAGAGAGATATGTGTATAACATGGTATTAGATGGTTAAACCTCTATAAGCTAGAAAAAGCTAAATATTGATAATTCCTTAAAAGCCAATTTGGGTTTGGTAGGGTGTGGGGATGTGCGAAGAGATAACATTAGTAATTGGTTAAAAGGTTTTACCAAAAAACTAGGCATTTGTTCTTCTTTTATGGATGAAATATGGGATGCATATCATGGTCTTTCTTTAACTTGGCAATTAGGTTATAGAAAGATCATTTATGAATTTAACTTTTAGTAGTTAGTTATCGCTCTTTCAAATGTCTATCTCACTACTATAAAACAATGCTTTCTTATTGCAAGATGCTAGAATATATTAAAATGACAATTGGAAGTGAAGATTCACCATGTTTATCATGAAAGAAACAAATATGTAGATTGGCTAGCCTTCGTCAATCTACAAGGAGAGCTGGATTTGAAGAATTTTGATTAGCATTCTTTTAGTCTTAGTAGTTTATTCTTTAGTTATATTTTAGGGGTCTCATCCTTCATATTTATTCTTGTGTAATTTTGTTTTCTTTTTTAGGCTTTAGCCTTATCTATTTACCAAAAAAAGTTCTCATATAATTTCAATTTTTTTAAAAATTTTATACACTTACGACTTAAATGATGTAATATGGATTAAATATTCTATTATTATCCTAAAAATAAAGATAAAATGAATATATTTGTCTAATATAGTTGTTGATTATATTCAGTAACTAAATGGATTCATATTTTTAAACATATTCTTATTTATTATACTATTTCTCACATTTATTTTTTAGAGGGGCCAAGCTAATAAACTTTTTTTCACATAAAATATACATATATGTATAATTTTAAAAATTTAAAATTCTAAAGGGGGATAAGACCTTTAAGGACAATGTGATGAATGATGGCAATGATGGTTATCAATAATGAATGGTGGCTAGTAGTGGTCGTTGATGATGAGTGACGGTTGATAAAGATCACTAATGATAGGTGATAGTGATGTTGATCACCTCGGTGGGTGGTGGATGGTAGTGTAACCACTAATAATAGGTGGTGATAGAGATCATCAATGATTGGTGGTGGCCGGTGATGGGTCGTGGAAGGCAATGGTCAATAATAGTGAGTGGTAATCGACAATAAATAATCATAATAGGTGATAGTGAAATGATGTATTAATAATGGTAAGGTTTAATGAAAAAGTGTATAAAATAGTCTATTTACATTATTAAAACATTCTCATTTTATGAGAATGTAGGATATCTACTCCCCCCATGGAAATATTTTCGGGGAATATTGAGTTAAAAATATTTTAGAAATTTTCATATTTCCAAGAATATATGCATATATTTCAAAAAATTTAACTAAACATAGAAATCCTATATTCCTTTAAAACATTCTTGGTAATGTGAAAATGATTTTGCGGGCTAAATGCCACCTTAATATTATTATAGGAAAGGATAAATATAATAAGTTTTATGCTTACTAAGATTAATAATGATCAACATAGAAGTTTATGTTTATATTTTTTAACATAAATAAAAGAAAAAAATTATATCCTAAATAAAAATAAAAATATTATATAAAGCATGATCAAGAAGTCAAAGAAGTTGATGTCTCTTGAAAAGTCAGATTAACCTAACATTGAAGTTCAATCAAACTAGATTGCCACAAGGAAGAAAGGTCAAAAGCACATAATAGAAGTAGTTTGCCAAATACATTTCAATATTGAGGTTAGTAGTTATCTTAGTAGAGTTTCGGTTGAAGAAATAAATTCAATTTGAAATAAGCATACCTTGGCTTTTATAAGCCTTTTTAGTGATTGTGAAAATCAATATAAGTGCATTCATGAATTGGAAGTTAAAACCATTCACCTTCATTTGTTTTCATTATCTCTTGCTTTCAATCCATATTAAAAAATCATTTATGAATTTCTTTAGAGGATGGTATAATTGATTTCATGCTTTTCAAAGCTTGCTTTTTTTGTTTAAATGCATATGTATCATTTATGCTTTTTGTCCAAAAAAAAAACAAAAACTTTCATATTTTCATGAGAATTTATGATCAAAACCCATCAACATAAATATCTTAAAATGAAAATCATTCCAATGAAAGATTAAACAACAAGAGATGCTGAAATAGATCTAAGAAAAAGCCATATATATATGGAAAATTGATAAAAAGTAATGCCAAAAGAAAAATTAAATGGATTTGAGGTGTAAAAACATGATTGTGAAATACATTAAATTCATTCTTAGGGACATCAAATAAACAATTAGGTATGATTTTCATCTTAACATATTTTTTGATTAATTGTTTAGCATAAATGTGATGAATGCAATCCTATTATTACTATAACAAATCATCACTTATGTCATGATTAAAATTGTGGCACATGATTAAATTTCTATGGTTGTGTTGCTTAGCTATAAGAATTAGATGGGCCTATGACACAAGTAAGTGTGTTAAGGAAATTGTTACAGAAAAATTTTTTTATGGCATAAATGATTTTTTTTAGCCATGGGTGAACTTATGCTAATAGATTCCTTCTAACCACAAGTACAAACATGACAAGAAAATTATATCTATAATTAGTAGCTCATATTACCACGAACATAATTGAAGCAAAAAAAAAAATATAAAATTGCTACAAGAACTAATTTAGTTAATTAAAATAATGTTTATATATCCATATTGGATGGATTATCTAGCCAATTTGATTGGGTGTTGTCTTGTTATTTTATTTGCACATTTGTTTAAACTTGTTAATGCTTTTGACTTATATCAAGTTACTAAAAATTGTTGAAATTCTATTTATTTGGAAACTACAAATAGCTTTTACAAGAAATCAAACCTAAATTTTCAAGTTAAGAGATGCCAAACTTTACTATTGCACCAATTTATTTATTTTTGTATTATAATACAATATATTTTTATTAATTTTTAATTGACCAGTTGATTTTAAAAATAAAGTTATACTCATATGAGACTAATTATATAATAATAAATTATTGCTTAAATACATATAATAAAAATACACTAATGCCAAAAAATTTTTATGATTTTATTTTAAAAATTATTGTGTATAGACTAAAATCCCATTTATTTTGTCATTAATTTTACTTGTATCAAAATTTTCCATTACAAATATCTTATATCAATTTTATCTTTTATAATTAATTAATTAATTAATTATATCATTTTATTAATTTTTTTATTAATTGTTATTAATTAAGTTATTACAGGACAAAAATAAAAATTTTACATCTTTTGAGTAATTTTTTTTAAATTCCTTCAACAAAGGTTGAATTATATAAAAAAATAGCCATATATATATATATATATATATATATATCATAACTTTGAACTATCATGCATATTTAAATTTTAATTATAAATTAAAATTAAAATTATTATAAATTATTTACTATTAATTTTTTATTTATAATATTTATTTTTGTCACTCACAAATATAAATTAAATTATTGGACTTTTCACAAACTTTTAATATTAATTTCATCCCTCATATATTATTTATATCTAATTTTTATCCTTTTATTTATCATATCATTAACCCATTAATAGAATTATAAATAAATGGATTAAATTAATTAAATTATTATTTAGAAAGTATGAAATTAAAATAAAATATTTATGAGGAATGAAATTGTTACAATTCAAACTAATAAAGGATGAAAGTAAAATTTTTGACTATTTTATATATCACTCATTTGAATATAATTTAGTTAAAATTTTTTTATATAATAAGTTATTTATTATTTAATTATATAATTTTATATAATTATTATTTTTAATTTTTAATGAAAGTTTTCTTGATATTATAACAATGAATGTTTTTTTATTATATATTTTTATAATGAAATTTGATATCACTTATCCAACAAATCATATTATTTATATATAATACAATGATTTTAGTATTTTCATAGTATATAGATATCTTCTTCGTTAGTATATTTTTAAGAATAATGTGATATTAAAAAATCTTTTGATAATATTTTATACTTTGAGTGATTTATTTTTATTTGAGTGATGTTTTAAAAATTAGACTAGACAAAAAATTGAAAAAAATATTGTGTATCTTTGTATTATATATATATATATATATATATAAGTTAATCTTATTAATATTTACTTTTAATATGTAAAAAATTTAAATTCATTAAATAATTATATAACACAATGTTTATTATTATGTAAATTTAATTGATGGAAAGTTAAAAGGTTATTTATTATTTACAAAGAATTATTATATTCTAATAGATATTAAATTTGGTATATAAGTAAATAAAAATGTTTAGAGTTTAATGATAAAGCTTTTTCTTACATATCTTAAGGTTTGGGGTTCAAATTTTTCTCTATTATTTTAAAAAATTAATAAATGTATATAAGTATTTAATTTACTGGTAATTTTAATTTTTACATATGTTTTATAAATTAACTGATTAACAGTATTAGGTTCCATAGCCTTTCTATTTCGGTTAGTTAGGATCAATCATTTAGTTAAATAAACTACTTACTAAATTTCTAAAATAATTATTTAACTTGATCAATTAGTTAAAAGCCCTTAAATTAAGTAATGAATTAGCTATTTGCCAAAGATCTACAATATATAAATATTTATTTTTTTATCATCTACTACATTATAGCACATTGTACTTATTATAAATGATTTTTTTTAATGTATAATTATCACAAAATGGTATATTTGACTATGATTTTATCTATAGAATTAATTTATAGTATAAGTAATACTTTATTATAGATAAAGTTTTTTAACTTATATAATAGAACAAGTGCTACTTTATCATAAGTAATGTATGTTTGTAGTTTAATTTATGGCACAAGTGATAGTTTGCTACACGGAATGTGTTCTCATGTTTTAATTGGTGACATAAATAATATTTTGTTACGGATAAAGTTTTTTTTTTATAACATAAGTGATAGTTTGTAAGTGAGAATGTGTTTCCTTAACTTAGTTTGTGACATAAGTAATATTTTATCACAAATAAAATTTTTCTACAATACAAGTGATACTTTACCATGCGAAATGTGTTTCTATAATTTAGTTTATGACATAAGTATTATTTTGAAATGGATAAAATTTTCTCGTGACATAATTTTTTAATTTTTTGTTCATTTATTTGATTTTTTTTATTCTTGTGGTAAAAAAATAAATTGTCATGATTTTTGAATTTCTATAATATAATTAATGGTACAAGTGTTAATTTATTGTAGTGTATTAGCTATTAAAATCTTGATTTAATTTTTTAAGGAGTGGTGTTAAAGCCAAATTCTATCATATTACATGTTTATAATCTATGTAAAATTTATTAAAAATGACTATGATATATACTTCCTTGACTAGTTCAAGATAGATTGATCTTAAGAGGATCATTGCTTACTCCTTAGTAGCCAATATGAATCTCATGACTTTTGGTATGTATAGTCGGGCCTTTTAAAATGCAAAAAACTTATTAGAATCTATAATAATTTGTCATCTTATTGTGATACATTAATGAATTTTTTTATCTAAATAAATTTTTATTTATTTTTGAGTAACTTACATGAATCAATTGATGATTAAGTCTTTTTTTGGTTAAAACCCCAAAATTATGAATGTTATAACTTTTAGAAAAGAACTTGTAAAATTAAATTAAATTTATAATATATTCAACCGAATTGTTTCGAATTTTGATTTCAAAATGGCTAATTTAAGGTAGCTTGGATCCTAATTTGATAAATTTTAGATAGTATAACAATTTGAAACATGAAAAATGAAGAAAACAATGGTGTCATTGGGTTTAAAATTTTACATTGAGGAATATTGATGTTTTTATCCATTTTTTGATCAAGTTTTCATAAAATCTAGTCTTAGATTTAGGATCCATTTGGTTTAGCGAAAAATGAAATTTTCAAAAAATATTTTCTTAAGAAAATATATTTTTAAAAAATGAATTGATTTTTTGTTGTTTGGTATTTAAAAAAATATTTTCTAGTATTTGATGTAAAAAATAATTTCTTTTAATAAAATTTTTAAATATATATAATTTTATGAAAATAATTTTATAATAATCATATACTCATAAGAAAATAAATTTTTATATTTACTTACATAAAGGTAAATATTTACATAAGAAAATAATTTCTTAAAAAGTTATAATTTTTTATAAATTTTAAAAAAATGTAAAGTTTTCCTATTTTATCAAAATAATATGACAATGACCTTGTGGAGCTTATTAGAGACAGTAGAGTTCCCATTTTTTGCAATGTGATGAATATCACATGTTTTAAGCTGCGGGCTCATGCCATCGAAATCTGACTCAGAGGAAACTGGTGTAATCGGCGCACCTTGAAGAATGGCTTCAACAGCAGCTTGGCAGAGACATTGAGCAATGTGTGTGGGGAAAATGAATTCCGTTTTATAAATCGAAAAGTTATTTTCCAACAAACTAAGATAACTTTCCAGTCGAGCAATTTTTAATTTTCTATTACCAGCCTTTTTGAATGTCCAAACATGAGAAAATTGAAAAATAAATTCCAAAAAACTATTTTCCTCCTAAACAAATAGATCATTAATATTTGATGAAAACTTGTAAAAAAATCTAGGTGAAGATGTATGAATAATGAATAAATAATTTTTGACCTTAAATATTAGAAAACCTGTGTTGCTAATCCAAAATGGTAAAGAAGAAGTTTATAAATATATATGGGTACCATGACTATTATTAGCATTTGATTTTATTTGGATAATTTTATATTGTTAAATGACCTACTATTGCCTCATTTTTTACATGTTTGGTAATATGCTATTTGCTTAGTGTGCTAAAGTTATCACATATAAAAAATATGAGATTCTTCTTTTTATTATTGAATTTAAAAGAGTATGTGTTGATAGAAGGACTTGAACCCTTTACCTTTGTGTTGCAAGCCTCATGCCTCCTATTCCTAAATTATTTTTCATCATTTTCTCCTTAAATAATTGAAAGTTGAATATTTTATGGTAAAAATTTCCTTTATCTTTAAATAAAATGAATACATGAAGTGGAATTTGATTTATTATTATTGTAATTATACCATTTGTTATTTTTCTTTCTTTCATCTTCATGAAATTATTTTTTCATTCATTCATGTTTTATTGTAATTAAATAAAATAACGAGTTTTTGATGAAAAATATGAAACTTGTTTAATTGGTTCTTGTGAATGCATTAATAATTAAAAAATTTAGATGTGGATAAAGTTGTAGTTGTAACTTGTGTATGTAAAATGATTATTGGAATAATATAAATAACCACAAGATTAGTTTTCACTATTAAAAGTTGGAAAATATAATTGGCAAGACTTATACAATAAGAATTCAAAATGTTTTGAAAATATATGTTATGAATGTGATGTGATAGGTCATTGGAAGTTTTGAAAGTATATACTACTAAGGTAGTATGAAAGACATTAATTAGTTAAATATCTGCTATACATTTAAACATCTTGTGGAACTTTACTAAGTCCTACTTAAAGGAAAAATAAAATGAGGCTAATTTTATTGATGAGAATGATGTTGTCAAGTATAATTCTATGATATATCACATTTTAATGTGATAATTTTTTTTTATATATTCCAAAGAAAGAATTAATAATTTGATTGATAATGATAGTGACCAATTTTATTTTCTATTGAATTAATATTTGTCTCTTATGGATAGTGCAACAATATACACCATTTTTGAGAATAGAAAATGATTTTTCTAATTAATGATTAGCATAATATCTGGTAGTACAAAGTTGATTGAAGACTTCTAAAGAGTCAATATAATTTTATTGAGAGAAATGCAATGCTTATAGATACATCATTGTCAATTAAAATTTGAAGATATTTATTAGGTTTTAGAGATGTATAGTAAAATAGATACTATATAAAGATAATAAAATTAGGAATATCTTTATATTATATAGGTCACCCTAAGTGAGAAAAACCTATTAAAAAATTTATTGTCATTTTCTTTTGATATACATTATAAATATAGAAAACTAATTGAAAGAAAAGTGAATTATAAATTTATTGGCCAAAATGTTTTCATTATTTGACACGATCGAAATCTCATATCAATAATAATGTGAGAAATAATTGAAAATACATAAAGTCATTTATTAAAGAATCATAAGATTCTTTAATCTAATAATTTTTTATGTGCTACTTATTCATAAAGCATTTTAATTATAAGGCTATTAAACCCATTACTAGCTAAAGTTGAGACTATATTCCTAATATTTTTGAAATGAATACAAGTTAACATATATTAGTCTCTTTATCCACTGTGTCGATTATATGAATATTTTATAATTTTGGTTAATCTTTTATCAAAATAATCACATATATATTTAATATCAATTCACAACTTAGTGCTTGTGAGATTACTTAAATAATTCAACTGAGTACAATTTCTTAGTTATACAATCAAGAGAATATATCATGATTATAATTATCATATTTTAATAGAAATAATTGTTGAACATCTTGAAGTATGTTCATATGTAAAATGATTCAATTATAATAATTTTAATGCCTTAAATTATTAATTGTATCTTAATTTAATAATTCTAATGCAATTTTACATGTTGTAATACTTAAATGCATTAAGTCAGGAAGTTATAATTTCTCGTTATAATTAGATTTCATCAAGAGTTAAAAAGTTTTATGTATAGAAATTTTTTGAATATGCAATATATTTTTATTCCACCATAATATACATAAATGATTTTGAAAAGTGATAGAAAAAATAAGTTTATATATGAAATTAGATTCCAAAGATCAGAGGAGAAAACATGTAGTTATACAAATAACTTGGTATTCAATCATCTTGATCCTTACACAAAATAATATGATTCAAATATTCCTAAGATAATTAATTTATAAAGTATAATAAAATCACTAGATATATAACTAATCAAAAGAGAATAAATAAATATTATACATTACTTATAAATGCTACTATTGAGATTAATGACCAAATCGGGCAATATGCTTACTAATAGTAATTAAGCCTAGTACATACTTAATGCATGATAGACCTATTGATTCTAAATACAAATAAGCTCAAAATAAATAAAGAGTAAATAAATGGCCTTAATTATTGAGGAATTAAATACTCTTGAAGAAATTTATAATATAATGACAAACTTCTAGAAAAAGTTTAGGCACTAAAAGCTTATAAAAATAAAGAGATCTCAATTAATTATATCTTTAATGTGAAAGATGGAATCAAAAGGGAAATAGTTGTTGACAATGTTTATTTTTATAAACAATGTAACACCCAAAATTATGAAAAATAATAATTTGTGAGAATCTTGAATTTATAAAATAATGTATTATTATTGGCCAAAACCAAAAGGAAAAAAATACAATTCAAATAGAAATGTAGCATTTAAATTTACTTGCAAAGTGAAGAAATACCTAGAAGGTGTTAAGCCAATAAAACACCTAGAGATGTGAAGCTAATAAGGTACAAACATATAATTATACTAAGATAATGAGAAAATTTTAGTTGCAAAGAGAAAATATGATTTGTACATAAGGGCTTTTATAATGATTATCATTGGATATGAAAAATATTTATGTGATGGATAAAATTTTTTAGCAATGTATTAAAATTTGATAGATGTTAATGGATTTAATATAACCTATGTAATGTGAGGCAATTGAAAATGATGTTATATGAAAGTTCCTAAAAGATTTTAGATGCTTGAGATATGAAAGTTAAATTTTTGAGAAATATATTCAATAAATTACAAAGATTTTTTTCTCCCTTAGATGAATGTGTTGCAATCATTTTAATGAATATTTATAAAAAGAACTATATAAAAATCCCTGTATTTTTATTAAGAAACTTAAATGTAATTTTACTATTTGATGATTTGAATATTATTGTAACCTATAAAGAACTCCCGAAGAGGAGTTGTTATATCTACATTTTTTAAAACTACTTTTTTGAAAATTAATTTTGTAAGGGTTTCTCTTTGTTGAGTAAATTTTAATCTAGTCGCACGAAGTGTTCTAACTATTTTAGTAATAAGTAACCTTGAGACCCGAGTTTTAGTATCATTGTTTTGAATTTGGTGATTAAGAAAGTACAAATGAATTTAATTGTGGTAAATTAATTATTTTAATTCCTTTAATTGAAATTCTTTTACAAGTTGTTCGAGGGGGTGTATAAGAACAATTGGAATTTTTATCACAATAACTGATCCGGAATCTTGCTAAATTGCTATTTTATATTATCCTTATTAATCAGTGGCAAAAAAAAAGTTCAATCTGTACAAAATCCATTTGCAAGAGTTCTTAAAATAATTGCGAAAATCTTAATTATTTGTGTCTTGTGAAATAGCTTTTATGGGTTAAATATGTATTGTTACATCTTTATGACAAGGATGAAATGCGTCTAATAAATGCCTCTTCTAAGATCAAAGTATCAGAAAAGTGTTTTTGTTGCAATGTCGTTAGAAATTTAGCTATTGAATTCAAAACATTTGATATTCAAATGTTAAAAAGTTACTTAGAAAAAATGTTGTTTATGAAAGCTATACTATCAGTTTGAATTCAAGGCTAAATGCAGGTAGCTGGATCATTCGAATTGAAATTTCTCCAAGTGCACTTGAGAATTAAACTGTATCGTGAAATTGAATTGGTGGAGGGATAAAGAGAAATTGAATTGAAGAAAAGATAAGGTAAAAGATGATATTGAATATGATATTATTGGTTCCCTATAGAAATTATCATTGGATCAAAAAAAAAATCTTGAGATTTGAAATGAACTAATTTTCTTATCATTTTTGAATTCTCTGTTTTAATTTTTCCACTTCAGGATTATGAATTTGAAATAATGTAAAATTTCTTCCCTATTGTTTTAAGGGGTCCTTTTAATTGTACTACCAAGTGTTTATCTTCTCAATCTATTTTATGTTTTCTTCTTATAATTCTTATCTAAATTGGTTTCTATAAAAAGCATGGATTTACGTTTCAAAAATTAAATAAAGATTGGTCGTTAAAAAGTTTCAAGATTGAATTATTTGTATGATTTTACTTAAGCCTCTTAGTAAGTTATTTAATTACTGGGTTTTTATGAAACTTATTATTCTTTTCTTTTGAAAACAAGTTTAGTTTCCTTTCAGATTACCCATTGAATTGAAGGATGAGGCTATCAAAAAATGTATGACACACTAGTAAGACATAATGGACAGGGTGGATAGGATTGGTGTCATACTTGTGTTATATATAGATTGATTATGCCAGAGGTACAAGTATATGTGCGTCATGGCTTTATGGTCTACTCTTTGAGCATTTGGTCCCTTATGTTTGTTTTACATTGCCCTTAAATAGTGTCCAGTAGCAAGGGAGGTCCATTCGAGTTTTGTGTATTATTAGGCTTGTAGGGTTTTGCTCTATGGTAATATAAATAACATTTTATATTGGTCACTTTCTTGTATAAGGTGTGATAGGAGTTTGAGATAATTTTTTTTTTAAAAGATAAAGTTTTATATTAATTTGTAAATCAAGCATTTAAATAATAGAATATTTATTCATTAATTAAAATGGAAAGATTCTAAAATATTTTTATATAGATAAATCATATCTATTTGAGTGTCCCAATAATTGTTCAATCACTTGATATTAATAATGATTTAATTCAAACTCCAAAGAATAATGAAAAATTTCTTAATTTTGAAGTATCATATCATAGTGTAATTGATGTACGAATATATCTTATTAATTACACATATTTTGATACATTTTTTTTGAAATGTCTATTAGCAATATATAGTTCTTTTCTAATTAGAAGATATTTGGATAAAACTAAACATACATTTTGGTTTTTTTGTAAAACAATGATACAACATTATTTTATTGTATAAATTTTAAGTTATAACTATTTAGTTATATAGGTATAAGATGTTTGATCCACACAAGGTTTGATCTCATATTAGTATTTATAATGATGCATCTATATCATACTTCTTAGTAAGATGAATTACAATTGCAATTTCTCCAAAATATTTGTAACAAGTGAAGAATCAGTTCTCTTAAGTTTTAAGGAAGAAATTTCAACAAATTCATATAGGGTAATATTATGTGCAAAAACTTAATTCAAAGATAATGCATCAAAGGAGATGAAATATCTTGTTAAACTCTTTTTCATGCTCAGAAAAAAGATTGTGATGATATTTGATCATAACAACAAATTTGTTTAAATGTTCCTTAATAATATTGCTAGTAAAGATATTAACTTAAGAATTTTCAATGATATTTTTAATAAAAGGCTTTTCCCATTGAGTTTTCTTGGTAGTTTTTAAAGAAGCATATTATTTGCTAAAAGAATAACATACTCTTTTTTTCTCTTCATTAGAAAAAATTTCTCATTGGGATTTTTTCTGGTGGAAGTTTTAATGAGACATATTCTTTATAAAATAGACATCTATGAGGGAATGTCATGAATAATTATAATTCAATATAAATACCCATAGGTCAAGCATTATATTTTCATTATAATTAATTATTGCGTTTCAATTTTTTTTTATAAACCATTACTATGAAATTATAACATTACTAATCTACTCTATAAATATGAGTTGTATAAATTATTTTATAAATAGTCAAATATAATATATTTCTCCTCTCATAATTCTCCTTTGTCTCTTCCATATATTTCTTTAGTACTGAATTTTTTTTTTATAATATTAGTCACATTTGCGGATTTTAATTAAAACAAAGCAAGTTACCAGTTAAAATATGAACCAGTTGAGACTGTTTTTGTCACGCTACACAAAACATTCTATATGTGGACCAAGTTTACTTTTACTATCATAGAATTTCCACAACAAGATAAAGTCACGAAGTTATAGTATTCCATAAACAGGATTTTTTACCTTTGTTTATTTCGATCTTTTTCTTTATTATATCCATCATCTCCTCAAGCAAAGAATCAAAAAATGCATTAACAATATAAAGTGGCCAGTTGATCAATAACCTTTTCTTGAAAACGAAGTTTAGAATTGCCCTAAGGATATAAAGATCAATGGGATACATATTATATATGGTAGCTATAAACTAGACGGTTTCAGTTCAAAATTCACCACTAGGTTTCTGTGTCAGAGAAAGAATGGGGAGAGACGTAGAGATGGAGGCGGAAGTCTGTTAGAAGTTGGGAAGCTTTCAAGAAATTCCTTTATTATTATTATTATTATTATTATTATTATTATTATTATTATTACATAAATATTAAAATATAGGCATACGGTAAATTAATATGGAATACTGTAAACCCGTGAACTAATATTCACCGGCCCCTGGGAAACATATTTTAACAGTCATTATGACATGAAATAATAGGATGTGTACTCTGTTAGTTATATATTAAGATTTCTGGCTAATATTATTTCGTACATATCATTATATACGCATATAATAATTACATAATATATTTATTGATTTTAGTGCGTGTGTATATATATATATTGTCATATAGTAATTTATACTTACATGGGAATAACTTAATAAAATGCATTATGTATACCATCTGTTAGGTTGTAATATTATAATAAAATATTAATAAAATTATGCAGTTTGGAATTTAACTCCAATTATAAAATTAAATTAGATTTAATTTCTATTATGAACCACTAAATATAGAAATGTTAATGTGTTAATGATATTTTATTATCCATTAGTGATAATTAAGTTAGGGGCTGAATTATAGTAATTATTCCCAATAACTAGGATGGGTAGAATTTGGTTATGGGTTGGTTTTTACCTGATTCAATATTTTCTATAAATACAAAATCCATCTAAGTTGATCTGTTCACTCCCAATTAATGATGGACTTTCTCCCAAAACAATCTTTTGATGGCTAAGGCTAATAGGAGGAGTGTGACTCTTGTTCATCATTCATACTAATTGTGATTCATCTGTTAATATCATCACAATGGATTCAACATGTATTGCTTTACTATTATCTTATCTCCATTTTAATATTGCACTTTTTTATATGATTTAGTGAGATTATTTTTCACTAAAATTTAACAATTAGTATTAGAGTCATCTGCATCATGTGAATTGGTCATATTATTATGTAAACTTAGAAATTAATTATATTTTTGAATAATTTTATATTATGTAATGAATTTTCTTGTGGATCAAATTTGCTATAAATCTCAATTATTCAATAGCTTTCAAATCATTACCTCATTGTTATAATATTCTATGATTATGTGTAATTGCAAATTCTTTTCTTTTGCAAATTTTTGATTCCATCATGTTTACTACATGAATGGTGTTTTGAACATATATATGGTTCATATGGCTAAAATTTTTCCATGCATATATTTGTTGTGAGTATAATTTGCACTATATTCATATGGCTTGAAATTTTTGGGTGCATATATATATTGAAGCTATTTTATTTCTTTTGTTGACCTCTAAATTTTAAGGTCTTGTTTTTGGATAAATCAAAAGATTGCTATTGTGAGAATATACTATATATCTACTATGTGAAAAATGCTTCTAGCATGTCTTATATATATATATATATATATATTTGTATCTCTAGCATGCAAAAGATTATATTTTATCATGTTTTGAATTTGTTTCTAGAAATTGTTTCCAATCGAAGTGGTTTTTCAAATATTGGAAATTTGTTTTCATTAATAATTTTGTGAAAAAATGGTAGCAAATGGCTAGAACAAATATAATACATTATTCATTCGAAATATGTTTTCATGCATGGTGTCTAATGTGAAAAATTTTATCTATATTATTTTCTTTTATTTGATGCCTCTTTAGTATATTACATATGCTTAATTTTATAGAATTAACCTTTTTATGTGAATTGGATTTTGTTTGACAATAGTTTAAAATTATTTGTTTAATGTTGGATGTTTATACTATTTTAGGTTTTTGACTATATTTTGAGCTTTTGATATCGAATTCAGCTAATATTTATATCATTGGAAAGTCTAAAGAAAGTTCCACTATTTTTTTATTTTAGTTAAAGCCTAGTTTGAACTTATTGAAAATCTTATTTAGCTGAGAAGTTGAAACTTTATTTTTATTCCAATTGAGTCAGCTTAGAATTTTAAGCCATATATAAAGCTCTAAAGATCCAATTAATGTAAAACTGGTGCCTAAGGCTTTCTAAGACCCGACCCTACAGCTTTTATGTTTATAGTTTACTAAAACTATATAGTTCATTTATCTCATATTAGGTGGAGTTCAGACTTGTGAAATTTCACTGCTGTAACTCTTAAAGTTTATTGCTTTGCAAAATAGGTTTTGGGCTTTTAGTAATTAGCAAGACTCTATTTTTGTAACCTTAAGGGGTATATGATTTAGGTCCAATAGGGTTTTGTGCCTCTAAAGGTAAGGAGACTTTAGATACTACACAATTAAGCAAGATAGTTTTTTTCTCTTTTTAGTTTCTTGTTTTTTAGTAATAGAAGGCTAAACTTATTATGGCTTGATGCCTATAATTGCCTACAGTGTCCCATTAAAGTTGATGCCTATGATGGCTTGATACTTGTTATGTTATGTAGGGAAAATATTGATCTTTGACTTATTCCTAAGGTGGAAGGGCATAAGGTGAGATTGAGTTTATAAGGGGAAGGAGGGGTATAAGGTGAGACTAAAGTTATAAAGGAAAAACCTAAGTATCAATTGTAGCCATTTAACTTAATAATTTGAATAAGTATCATTTTAAAATAAATATTATTAAGAATTTATTATGTGATGATTGATTAAATGTATAGATATATATATTTGATCTTTTATGGCGAAAAATCCTAAAAAAAAAAGGAAAGTAACCATTCACTAAGTATTCTTTAATACCCATAGTCATGTCACTTTTTTTTTACAGATATTGATAATGGTCCCAATCAGACAAATTGACATATATACAGGACCCTTTCCCCACTCCATAGTTATCACTGGCTACTTAAGGGTAGACTTATAGAGTGTAACCATAATTACAAGATGAAAATAAGATACCTGTTGATAGATTCTTTTGGAAAAAATTTGTAAATACAAGATATGTACAAACTAAACTCTAATGTGAATATTATTTTGTTAATTGATATATAATAATTTCAATGAATTGAACTAATTAGATTATAGTTAATTAGTAAACATTATGTGATGATACCAAATTAGAATTAGTTAAGTTGGTGATTATCAATAATGGAAACCATGCCGATCATGATTGAGTAGGTTGTGATATTCAATTATGTAATTTTGATTCCTTAAAATATTCAATGTTCATAATTTCTATTTTAACATTTGTACTTTAACAAAATACCAAATGAATGGTAACGTGAGAATACTTCGCTAAAAACTTGCCACCTCTTCATTGCCTATGCTTTATGTTAATTCTTTTGCATTACATAATCATGGCTTCTATTAGGCTTGCATTCATCGCTACTACTTAGCTTTAGAGCTTAAAATCCAATTTTCTTGATTTCAATCTTAAACTGAAATTGTCATATGAAAAAAAAGATAAATAGCCAGAGCTCATTTTCAAAATTAGTAAAATCAATGATTAAAAAAGATATTGTAAAATTGACAAAAATTAGTTAACTTTTCATTATTTTACTTAAAAGATAATATTATATATATATATATATATTACAAATTTGTTATTTATAAAATTATATGTATGATTGTAAAATAAATATAATAAAAATTAAATTCTAACACTTGCACAATACTTGTTTTTCTTATTATTCTTAAATATATGATTGTAAAATAAATATAATAAATTAAAATTAAAATTTAATATTTATTACTATATATTATACTAATATTAATAATAAAAAATTATGATTTGAAAAATGCTCTCACAACAAATCATTTTCAGAGTCCACACTGATATTCTATTATTTAATTTAATTATTAATAATTGACAAGGTGTTTCTAAAGTCTACTATTTAGGTTTTTCCAAAATTTTGAAAAAATTTTTTATTACTTAGAGTTTGTATAAATATATTATTTTTAAATTAAAACTTTTTTCAAAAATTATTTTTTCAAAAAATGCTTTTGAGTTTGAGAAAAATCAAGAAATAAGTGTGGCTAGTTGAATAAATAAGAAAATAACTTAGTTAATTATAAAATTATCATAAAAGATTAATAAAATATTTAAAAATTATTTTATATCTTTATTTTTAATTTACACATATTATAAGTTGAATGTTTGTTTGTAAAAATCATAAATATATTTCATATAAATACATATATGATTGAGATGAAGGTACCTGTATGAAATGAATTCAAATAACAAGCTATAAAGTTAAAAAAATGTACATATATTCATTAATAAGAATGATATACAATCATAATATAATAAACCTTAAATTCTAAATTCGTCAGAAAGTGTCTTGTGTCAAATTCAAAAAGAGTACATATTATTAAGATAGTCAAGCTCTTCATTACAATTAGTAAAAACTAATAACAAGAAAGAGCAAGTATTTGTGTGAGGATTCATTTATAATGGCCTCAAATGCGCATGGATATGTAGTAATGAAGACAATCATCATCACTTTTCATTTTCTCTATTATACACCTTTGAATAATGAAGTATGTGAATTTTTTTTTTTAGATTAGTGAGTCCCACATGAAATTTATTCTTGCACCTATGAATTTGTTGTTTTTGACATGAAAATTAAAAACTACTTCGAATATTCCATGCATGGCTAGGTTTAACAAATTTTAATTATTAAATTATAATAAATATTTTATATCAAAGGTTCTTGTAACATTTATATTTTATTCACTAATTCACAATTCTTAACTTTGGGTTGTATAATTTTTTATAATTTTTAGTTATTATAATTTTTACAAAATTAAATTTTTTTTATATAAAGTTAAGATTTATTCAAATTTTTTAATTATTTACATACATATATTTTCCCCATAATTTTTAATATTATGCCCTTCCATTATATGTAATATTTTTAGTCTTAATTTTTTTTAATTTCCTGGGTTTTTTGTGCCAAGTTATATAGGATTTATTGTTAGTTTAACATTTTCTACATTTTTATATTCTTGTCACATAAAATTTAATTACCAAAATTTAAAATATTCTTGAAACATATTTTGTCAAATTTTAATCATATTATGAAAGTAACACTTAAAATGGAAAAGTTTAAATTTTCTGAAAAATATTTTATTTCATTCAGATATGTAAAAATATTATTATTTTCTATACACAACTTTACAACATAGTATATCTTACTCTAAATTCCTAAAATTTTTATAAATTTTTGTCCTTGTAGTTTTTTTTCATCATTTAGTAAATTCTTTTATAAAGTTAAGATTCACTCAATTTTTTTCATTATTTACATTCATATATTATCATTATGTTAATCTTTTATTTATTGTCTTACCTTTATATATATAATTAATTTCCTCAATTTTAATTTTACAATGTCGTGGGGGGTTTTTCTTTACTAAAATTATAATTTATTATTACTTCATTTTTTACATTCGTATATTCTCGTTGTGTAAATTTTTTTAAAAATTATAAATTTCTTTTAACAAATTCATTTCTTGTCTATCCTTTTCAGACAACCTCCTGAAGTGAAACCCCACACGCTCATCTAGTTTGTATCAAATTATATTTATATAATAAAAATTACAATCAAAATGTAAAAAATTATTATAAGAAATTGTATTATGCCATGCATATATTGCAATATTAACAAAATATTATAATATGAAAAAAATCCTAAAAATAATGCAGCAACAATAAAATTTTCTAAATCAAATGTTGCAATAAAATATACAAAAATGATGTAGCAACAAAAGTAGCAATAAAATTTTCAAATAAACATAATATTCCAAAAATAAAAATCAACATCACATACATATTATATGAACGAATAACAAACTAGAGTAGCAATTTAAGCTTATCTCCATATAAGAGTACTGAAGGTAAAGAAGACAATCAAGATAACAGGAAAGAAAACTAGCAAAGACTTTGCATTTTATGCAAATGAAGAAAGAAAACATTAACTCCAAAAATATAAGAATGTTAATTAGACATAAAATAAATAAAAATATAAGTTATAGATTATAAAAAATTACTCTCTCTAGTCCCGCTTTACTCTTTCTTTGACTTCTAGATGTTACTAAAAGAAGAAATGACTAGTAGCTAGTTTTTATAGTGAAATTCTATGTATATTGCAATGATAAATTTATCGCTATATTAAAAATTGGTTGTTGCAATGTGATCTTTGAAAACCTATTAGTTTCTTCCTTTCCTAAGGAGACTTATTATGAAAGTATTGTCATTGGCATAAATCTATGTTTGTTGCTGCTATATGGCATGTAAAAATCTAAGGTCTATTACAATGACATAATCATCATTATAGAAAAATTCAGTCATCACTGTATGGCCTCCATAATAAGACTTTGATTGCATCATCTCCTTCTCCTAAGCAATCATATTATGGTGACTTAGTTGTTGCTATAAATAAATTTAGTCATTTTTATATGCTTGAGTTAGATTGTAGATTATATGATTTTTGAGCATCAATTTACTGATGATAAGTTGTCATTAAATAGTCAAATTTTATATTTTTGAAAAATTTTGTTTATTTCATGTTTATCTTTTCAATGTATATTGACAACATATCATTGTTATTGATTCTTTTTTTTTTCTAAATTATTTACTTTTATGAAGAATAATTTTTCTTCTACTTTTTCCCCCTTTTTATAGCAATGACAATATCAATGATAAAAAAATTACCGAACTCCATTTTTGGTGCCAGGTTCTTAATTCAAACCGTTTTGTGCATTTAGCAATCAAGAAAATGTCATTGCAATAAGTGTCCCGGCAATAGGTTCAATTTCTTGTAGTGTTTGGGTGTTTTATCTATCAATAACTCATCTATAATGCTTTAATTTGTTGAAATTAGCCTTTCACGTTTCTAATAATCCTAATAGCATAACCCTAAGCGAACCTTTTGCTACAGTCCACTACTCTTCCTCCGACACTGGCAGTAATGCCGTTGCTTTCTGCTTTGCACTGGCACCAAATGGTGCTAACAAAAGCAAGCCGACAGTCTGCGGAGAGATCAACTAGTTATTTTGGACTAGCCTCCAGGCGCGACGCCATTGCTCAACCTGACGGCATCCGGCAGCATTGCAACTCCCTTATGTGTAACCACAAGCCACTAATTAGAAGAGTAACCAGCAAATTCGGATTACTTCCTAGCGCAACTCAGGACCTAGGTACAACTACCAAATGCAGCATATACAGAAAGGTTATAGATTGAAAAGGCTAAGTGGCGTAATGGAAGAATTAGAGGAGGGTCTGCGAAGAGGAGTCTTCTTGGCGGAGTTTGTTAAAGGAACCAGAGAGACGTTCAGGTAAGTAGGTAGGATTTGTATGTCTATCTTATGTAACTGTTTCGTTTGAGGGATGAAAAAAAAAAGTTAGGTACAAATATCGAAATAACTCATGAAAATTGCATTTGTTAGGACTTTGAGAATTGGAAACTTATTTAGGGACTTCAATTATGTTTAATGTTTTCCTTTAGATGGAAATAAACTTTGGGGCTTTAGCAATTTCTCATAGAAAAATTTGAACTTCAGAGAATGGTTAATCTTGTATGAGGTGAGTAAATAATTTACCCTCCCCATTTGAAATATCTTACGTTAAGGATCAAATAAAAAATTTTCCTTGTTCACAATTGTTCTCCTCGAAAATTTGCTTTGCTTCGAAATGACTGTATTTGATATTTTGATGTGATTGAAAATTGATTTATTCAGGATTTGTTTTGTTTGATTGAAAATGGGTTTTTAACTCAAGTGCATGTATGTGTATATACCTACTGCTCAAATATTAAAAAGTAATTTGTGTCTTGCGAAATAGCTTTTATGGGTTAAATATGTATTGTTACATTTTTACGTTAAGGATTAAATAAGTTTAATAAATATCTCTTCTACGATCAAAAGCATCAGAGAAGTGTTTGTGTGATGATGTTGTTAGAACATTGGCTATTGAATTGAAAACATTTGATATTCAGATGTTAAAAAGTTACTTCATGGAAAGAATGTCCTTTATGAAGGCTATACAATCAATTGAATTCAAGGCTTAATGTGGGTAGATGGATCCCTGGGAATTTCGCCAGGCGCACTTGAAAATCAAACTGTATTGTGAAATTGAATTGATGGAAGGATAATGGGAGATTAAATTAATGGAGAGATATGGTGAATGGCGATATTGAATATTGTATTGTTGGAATTTTTTTTTTACTGAAATTACAATTAGATCCAAAAAATTCTGAGATTTGAAATAGACTTCTTGTTTTTTTTTTTATTTTTGAATGTCATCGACTTCTTCATTTTAGTTTTTTCCACTTTGTGATTATGAATTTCAAATAACGTGAAATTTCTTTCTCATAATTTTAAGGGACACTTTTAGTTGTATTACCAAGTTTTTATCTTATCAATCTATTTTATGTTTTCTTTATAATTCTGATCTAAATTGACTTCTATATTTGCGTTTCAAAAATTAAATGATGATTAGTTGTTTAAAAGTTTGAAGATCGAATTATTTGTATGGTTTTACTTAAGATGCTTAGTGAGTTATTTAGTCATTGGGTTTTTTTTAATAGAACTTATTATTCTTTTCTTTTGAAAAAATATATTTTCCTTTTAGATTACCCATTGAATTGAAGGAGGAGGCTATCGGAGAATGAACGTAGACAAACTGGCAAAATATAAATGGACAGGTGGATAGGACTGAGGTCATACTTGCATTATAGATAGACTGATTATTATGCCAAGTATATGTGTGTCATGGGTTGATGGTCTACTCTTTGTGCATTTAGTCCCTTATGTTTGTTTTATATTGCCCCTAAGTAGTGTCTAGTAATAGGGGAGGTCCGTTCGAGTTTTGTATACTATTAAGCTTGTAGGGTGTTGCTCTATGATAACATCCTATGCTAATCATGTTCTTGGTTTGGGTCTGACAGGAGTCTGAGAGGGAAGATTTTCAAAAATTAAGTTTTATATTGGCTTGCAGATCAATTTTTAAATGAGGGAACATTTACTCATAAATTAAAATGGAAAGATCCTAAAATATTTTTATATAGATAAATCATATTTATTGAATGTCTCAATAATTGTTTAATCACTTGATATTACTATGGATCTACTTCAAATTTCAAAGAATAATGAAAAATTTTTAAGTCCAAAAGTACCATATATTAGTGCAATTGATACACTAATGTATCTTGCTAATTACACATGTCTTGATGCAACTTTTCAAAAAGTTTATTAGCAAAATATTATTCTTTTCCAACTAGAAGATATTTGGATAAAACTAAACATACATTTTTGTATCTTTGTAAAACTATGATATGAGATTATTTTATTTGTATGAATTTGGAGTCATAACTATTTAGTTATGTAGGTATAGGATCTTTGATCTAAGCAAGGTTTGGTCTAATATTACTATTTATGATGATGCATCTATGTTATACTTCTTAATAAGATAAATTGCATTTGCAATTTCTCAAGCATATTTGTAACAAGTGAAGAATCAATTCTCTTGAAATTTAAGGAAGAAATTTTAACTAGATAATGTCATGCATAAAAATTTAATTCGAGGATACTACATCAAAGGAGATGGAATAAGTTACATCTCTTCAAAACTCTTTTTCATGCTCCCAAAAAGGATTATGGTGACATATGATCATGACAACAAATATATTCAGTTGGTTCTTAATAAAATTTCTCATCTAGGCATTAACTTAAAGATCTTTAGTGATATTCTAAATAGAGGGGGTTAAGTTCTTACTACACTTTTTTTAACCAAGGTTATTTTCATTAGGTTTTCTTGGTAAGATTTTTAATGAGGTATATTATTTATTGAAAGAATGATGTACTCATTTTTTCCCTTCATTTAAAACATTTTCCTATTAGATTTTTTTGTGTGTGGAGGTTTTAATAAAGCATATTTGTTACAAGATGGACATTTAAGGTAGGGGTAGTAATTTGTATCATTTGAGTTAATTAGTTTATTAAATGTGTTAAAACAAGTATCCATCTAATCTGTTTAACAATTTTAATTAATAAAATTTATGTTATGAAATTATTTATTAAATTTTATAATTTATTATTTTTTATAAAAGTATTTTTTATTATTAATAAAATATTATTTTAAAATTTTATTATCATTTTACTAAAATAAGAATATTATATCTTTATTGTATATATCTATTTATAATTAAATTATCAATTATTTCTCATATAAAATTTTTAAAAAATTAAAATAAATTCTTAAATGAATTGACGTGTTAACTCAAATTTAAATAAATGTGTTGTGTTCATATTGAGTTATTGTATCATATCAGAAATTATAATCAATGTGAATGTCCATATGTTATCCCTAATTTAAGAAGAGTATTATGAATAATTATAATCAATGTGAATGTCCATATGTCAAGCATTATATTTCTATTATAATCAATTATTAGATTTCAATTTTCAGTTAAGTTATTATTATAAAATTGTAATGTTTTGACTAATTTACTCTATAAATATGTTATGTGTGAATCATTGTAAAGAGAGTTAAATAAAATATATTCCTTCTCTTATAATTCTTCTTCCTCTCTTTCATATATTTCTTTTATAAATCATTCCTTATTGAGCTTTTTTATAATATTTGTCACAGTTCCGGATTTTAAATAAAACAAAGCAAGTTACTGGTTAAAATACAAACCACTTGACATTGTTTTTGTCACGCAACACACCAAGTTTACTTTTACTATCATAGAATTTCCACCAGAAGATAAAGGGACCATGTTATAGTATTCCATAAACAGAAATTTTTACATTTGTTTATTTCGATCTTTTTCTTTATTATATCCATCATCTCCTCAAGCAAAGAATCAAAAAATGCATTAACAATATAAAATGGCCAGTTAATCAATAACCTTTTCTTGAAAACGAAGTTTAGAATTGCCCTAAGAATATAAAGATCAATGGGATACATATTATATATAGTAGTTATAAACTAAACGGTTTCACTTAAAAATTCACAACTAGGTTTCTGTGTCAGAGAAAGAATGGGGAGAGAGGTAGAGATAGAGGCGGAGGTCTGCTTGTTTGATAAGAAAATGGAAACACCTCAGAAAGCTGTCTTGAGCAAAAGCTGGGGATCTTTCAAGAAATTCTTCGTGGAAGAAGGCTACAGAGCTTTGTTGGATCCCTTCGACTTGGCTCAGAACACCGCCATCCACGTTGCGATCCGCTCCAACAATCCACAACTCCTCACAGATTTACTGGGCATGCTGCCGCCGGCAGACAGGTGGCGCGCATTGAGAAAGAGGAATGCCAATGGAGGCACCCCCCTTCACGAAGCTATCTTGTGCCCAAACCTCGAGGTGGTGGATGTCATTCTGAAATATGAGAGAGAGTTGCCGACGCCACCGCCGGATAAACAAATTGAGGAAGCGAAAGAGAAACACCTGCCGTTGGTGGAGTTGAAGAACGACCTGGGAGAAACGCCGGTTTACAAGGCGGCGAAAATGGGGAAGTTGAAAATGATGAAGCACCTGACACAACATGTGGTTGAATTACAGAAGCATTATGACCGGGGTGACGGAACTTCAATTCTTCATGCTGCTATGATCAACCAATGCTTTGGTGCGCATCAGTGTTATTTAGTAAAAACAATAAGTTTGTCTTATTTTTATAATTTTTTAATGAAAATTTTATTTAACATTTTTTAAAATAATAAATTAGATAAATTACTTACTCATACGTCAAATATAACTTTGAAGTGCAGATAATGCTATCTGGTTACTGAAAGCGGATCCGAGTTTAGCAGACCAAAAGGATGGAAGTGGACAGAACTGTCTTCAGCTGCTATCCAAAATGCCATTTGTTTTCCGGAGCTATTCTGAGTTGGGAACCATAAAAGGCCTCATATACTCTTGTATTGTTCTCTCTTCTCGCTGTTTGCCAATTAGCTTATATTAACGGTTAGTTAATTAATAGCTGATTTGAATACTGTATTGAGATGATAGTTCTTCCCGAGAAAGATTATTTACGCGAAGATGACAATCAAATGGGCTTTCAACAGACCAGAGATATAGAAATTGGAGAGAACGTTGCAAAGACACCCACCTCAGGCACGTACATGATAAATGAAAACAAATTAAATTGCATTTTGAGTATCAAATTCCTAATAATGAATGTACAAATTGCAGTTGCTTCGAGGATCAACTATCATTTTTGGAGATTTCTGGCAAAAGGTTTGAACTCTATCCGTGAATCAGCCATCTATTTTGAGTAGAACAATTACTTTCTTTGAATTTTGTCTTTTGTTGGTTTAGTTGGTTTTGTTTTAAATTAATAAACATAAATGTCCTTAATTTCATAAGCTAATATGAGAGAGGACATGGTGAATTTTTTGGAGATAAAAAAATGTGTTGAAAAAAAAAAATCTTTCATCAACTATCTTCAACTTATAGCAACTATTTTCAACTTATAGCAACTATTTTCAACTTATAGGATCAAAAGTTTTTTTAAAATTCACAAATGGAAAATTTTGAATATAAAAGTGTGTTGAATTAGAATTCTAGAGTTTAAATATGGTAGATTTAAATGATAAAAATGCATTGTGTAGTACTAGCTAGTTACGTAACATAATAACTTATATCATCAAGTTTAATAAAAAAAATGGATTAATTGCACAATTTATATATGTAGTTTAAGGATCTAGTTACTACACATTTTTATAGAAAGTTACGTGCACATATTACGAATAGTTAATGAGGTTGTATGTAATTCATACTCAAAATTTTATTTCAATAAATGAAGAAGGTTTTGATAGCACATTTAATTATTTCCTTTTTCACACACTCGCATATCTATGTCTTGGGTTCCGTTTTATTCAAATAGTTGATAAATTAGTTAATAACTTATAGTTGATAGAAGATAACTGATAAGTTAATTAAAATATTTCATAAAATTAACTATTGGACTAGCTGAAATTACAAAATGATATAAAAAGATATATTAATAGAAATATATATAATTAAAATAATTTATATTTATCTAAAAATTAAATTATATTAATGTAATTAAAAAAATATAAATAAAAGTATAATTTTTAATATTTAATTAATTATATTTTATAAACTTATATATTTATTTACTTATATAATTTTTATTTTATTATTTATTATAAAATTATAATGACTTAAAATATAATTAATTATATTTTTTAAAAATTACTTAAATTTATATTACAAAAGATATGGATTGTAAATTAATAAAAAAATAAGGATAGATTTGGAAAGAATTTAAAAAAATAGTAACTTATAAGCTATAAGTTACTCAGAATAGCTTATTAAATCAGAACTTATAAGTTACTTGGAATAATTTATAAATTAGTGCGAAAAATATATCTAGAAGTTAGCTTATAACTTATTAATCAGGTCAATAAATTATAAGTTAACTTATTTATTGCGTGAAATGGAGCCTTAAAAAAAAATAATTGGGCAAGACTTGCATACTAATTTGATATGGACAATGAATATAAATGAAGAAAATCATGGCAATACATAGTCACTTTTATATTGGATTTTTATTATAAATGATATCACATCATCGTCATAATTATCCACATGTAAAAATTTTATAAAATATTATAAATTATGGTATCTAATCATTCGCAGAGTGGGATGGAATCAAAAAGATTTGGCAAGCAAAGAAGCAGCACAAGTTAGCAGAGGATCTTGCAGAGATATTAGTGCAGAAAGACAACTCATGGCATAAAACTCTCAATCCAAAACAACGAACAATTGTCATCTTGCCTGAAATTCAACCTTCAGGTTATAAGGCTTCCAGCAAGAAACAAATCGAAGCGAACCAATCCACCGGTCAAACATCTTCCAGTACTATAAGTACTTTTTACGCACCATTACTTCTCGCAGCAAGCGCAGGAATTGTAGAGATCGTTGGAAAAATCTTAGATACGTATCCTGAAGCTATAAATCATGTTAGTGAGGATGAACAAAACATATTGCACATAGCAGTGAAGCACCGTCGACTTGAAATTTTTCGGATTCTAAAGAAACATGGCGCGTTGAAAAGGTTGTCAACTCAAATAACTAACAATGGTCATACTGTGCTACACCAAGTTGCCAGGATGGAGTATTACACAGGTGGAAAGGAAGCTGGTATTGCATTCCAACTGCAAGCAGAGTTGCGTTGGTTTGAAGTAAGCGCTAACCTCTCTCCCCCTCCCTCGCTCACTCCACACTGGAGAGGGACATTTGTGTTAGCGGGGTTAATTGACCCCACTAATTACAAAATTCTTCAACTATATATAGCCATTTCAATTCAAAAAATAGAAAGAAAATATGAAACTCATCAAATTGTATTTAATTTACTATAAATATGCAGCGAGTGAAGAAGATCATTCCTCCTTTTTTTATCATGCACTGTAACGAGGACGGCCTGACAGCAGAACGGCTTTTTGGGTCAGAGCATGAGAACATGCTCACGGGAGCTCAAGAGTGGATAAAGAAGACCGCCGAGTCCTGCTCTGCGGTTGCCGTTCTCGTAGCCACCGTCGTCTTTGCGGCAGTTTACACCGTTCCCGGTGGTACTGATGCAAGAGGTCTCCCCATATTCCTTAGTTCTCCGGTGTTCCTCTTTTTCACTGTCATGGACGTGGTGTCGCTTGCGAGCTCGCTGGCTTCAGTGGTGATGTTCCTTTCGATTCTTACATCTCCATTCGAACTGCAAGAATTCCTTAAATCTCTGCCTCGAAAGCTGAAATTGGGATTCGGTTTGCTGTTCTTCTCTTTGACAACTACCATGCTGGCATTCAGTGCTACCATTTTGCTGACAATTAGGTTGGAATCGAGCAATTGGACTTCGAGTCTGATATACAGTGCTGCGTTCTTCCCGGTCACCATATTCGGGCTGATGCAGTTTCCTTTGTACAAGGCCGTGAGAGACGGGCTGAAGCATGCTTTCAAGAAGCTTAGAAAGTTGCTTCCAAGTCCGCTGGAGAAATCCATTAAGAAAAGAAAATACCGATGAGCGATAACGAGGGCAGGGAGTGTTTCCATCCTCAATTAATTATAGTTCTCTTTCTTTTTCGTATATATCTGCGAATGTGTTCCTTATATAGGTGTGATACATATTGTTTTTATGTGTGTAATTAAGTTCATCGACCTTAATTATGAGTTTTATTGTTCAAATTTAAGTTCGTCTATATAAAAGTACGTGTGTCTTAATAAAAGTGATTGTTATATGATTAACATATATTACGTTGAACGTTAAGGGCTATATGGATAATTTCAAACTATTTTGGTCTTGGTCTTGTTTGTTTCTCGGGAAGGCATTATATATATATATATATAAAAGCAACATATTATAGTAATGCCAAACAATATCGGTTATTCACCGATGAATATATGGGTGTCGTTATAGAGCAATGCTGAGAGTACCGAAAAAATTGTCCTGCAGCACATGCCGAAATGTTATCACCCATTGGATTTGGAAACTAAATAAATTAAATGAGTGTGTAAAGGGTCAATATTTCACTACGCCAATTCGGGAAGGGTTCGGCACACGTTTGCCGGTACAATTAGGATTTTCCATGGTTATATGTCTAATGCATTCAACATTGGTTCCAGAGTCAATGTTGAAAATGGTCTCGATGTCGATTTTTTTAATAAAAAATTAATGTGTTTCATAATTAGATATTATTGAATTTGTTAAGACTCCAATTATTTCTGATTGTGAATGGTATGAAGAGCATTTACCTTTCAATTTTCATTGACCTTTTCTTGCCTATTTTTTTAATATTTGCTACCATAGTTATATTGATAATTTTACCGGAAATAAAATATTAATTTTGGTGGTTTTTGAATATATGTATAATTAGTTATTATTATTATTATTAAGTATATACATAAATATTAAAATATAGGCATACGGTAAATTAATATGGAATACTGTAAACCCGTAAATTAATATTCGAGCCCATGGGAAACATATTTTAATAATCATTATGACATGAAATAATAGGATGTGTATTCTTTTAGTTATACATTAAGCTATCTGGCTAATATTATTTCGTACATATCATTATATACGTATATACTAATTGCATAATATATTTATTGATTTTAATGATACGTATATACTAATTACATAATATATTTATTGATTTTAGTGTGTTTGTGTGTTATTGTATAGTAATTTATACTTATATGGGAATAACATAATAAAATGCATTATGTATACTATTTGTTAGGTTGAAATATTATAATAAAATAATAAATTAAATTCTGAAGTGTTGGAATTTAACTCCAATTATAAAATTAAATTAGATTAAATTTCTATTATGCACCACTTAATATAGAAATGTTAATGTGTTAATGAGATTTTATTATCCATTGGTGATAATTAAGTTTGGACAGAATTATAGTAATTATTTACAATAACTAATATGGGTAAAATTTGGTTATGGGTAAGTTGTTATCCAATTCAATATTTTTTGTAGATATAGAATTTTTATTCCTAAATCGTAAGTTAATTTGTTCACTTCCCATTAGTGATAGACTCTCTTCCAAAATTTTTTGACTAACAAGAGAAGCGACTCTTGCTCATCATTCATAGTAATTGTGATTCATTTATTAATATCATCATAATGAATTCAACATGCACTACTTTACTATTATCTTATCTACATTTTAATACTGCACTTTTTCACATGATTTAGTGAGATTATTTTTCATTAAAATTTAGCAATTAGTATCAGAACTATTTGCATCACATGAGTTGGTCATATTATTATGTAGATTTAGAAATTAATTATTTTTTGAATAATTTTATATTATGTGATCAATTTTTTTTAAATCAAATTTGCTATGAATCTCAATTCTTTCGTAGCCTTCAAATCATTACTTTATTGTTATAATATTCTTTGATTGTGTATAATTTGCAAATGCTTTTATTTTGTAAATTTTTGATTTCATCATGTTTATTGCATGGATGATGTTTTGAACATATATGGTTCACATGGCTAAAATTTTTCCATGCATATATTTGTGGTGAGTACAATTTGTAGTATATTCATATGGCTTGCAATATTTAGGTGCATATATATATTGAAGTCATTTTATTTCTTTTGTTGGCTCTTAAATTTTAAGTTCTTGTTTTAGGATAAATCAAAAGCTTGTTGCTGTGAGAATATGCTATAAATCTACTATGTGAAAATGCTTCCAATATGTGCTTTATATATATATATATGTATATATATATATATATTTGTATATCTAGCATGCAAAAGATTATATTTTTATCATGTTTTGAATTTGTTTCCAAAAATGGTTTCTAATTGAAGTGTTTTTTCAAATATTGGAAATTTGTCTTCATTAATAATTTTATAAAAAATGGTAGCAAATGGCTAGAACAAATATAATACATTATTCATCTGAAATATGTTTTCATGCATGGTGTCTAATGTGTAAGATTTTATTTATATTATTTTCTCCTATTTCATGCTTTTTAGTGTATTACATATGCTTAAGTTTATAAAATTAGCCTTGTTATGTGAATTGGGATTAATTTTACAATAATATGAAATTATTTGATTGATGCTAAATTTTTACACTATTTTGCTAATCTTTACATCATTGAAAAGTTTAAAGAAAGCTTTACAATTTTTATATTCTAGAAGGTCTTATTTGGCCAAGAATTTGAAGTCCTGTTTCTATTCTAGTTAAGCCAACTTTGATTTTTGAGCCATATTTAGAATTCTAGAGGTCTAATTAATTTGAAATTAAGGCTTAAAGCTTCATAAGACCCAGCTTTACAACTATTATGTTCATAGTTTACCAAAACTATGTAGTTTTAGTAGTCTTATATTAGATGAAAGTCAGACTTATGAAATTTCACTAATGTAACTCTTAGAGTTCATTGCCTTATAAAATAGGTTCAAGGTTGCTAAAAATTAGCAAGACCCTATTTTTGTAACCTTAAGAGGCATATAATTCAGGTCTAATAAGGTTTTAGAGGTTTAGCAAGTCTGATATAAGATTTTGTGCCTCCAAATGCAAGGAGACTCTAGATACTACACAATTCAACAAAATAATTTTTCTCTCTTTTTAATTTCTTATTCTTTAGTTATGGAAAGCTAAGGATTTTGCACTCATTTCTATTGGATTATGAGATACTAATTTGTAATGTTGACTACTTTGAGTTGATTTTCCTCTTTTCCTAATTCTTTGTGTTAATTGCTTTGAAATTACATAAGTTGAATGCTTATTTGATATAATTCATATTCAACCTTGTGATTTTCAATTTTTGCCTATTTTTATGTTGAATTACGATTGTTTAATCATGATTTTACGTATATGGACAAAAGGTTATGAGATTAAATTAGAGGTTTCTAATTTAATCTCTCAATTAAGTTAAATTCTATTTTAAAATTAATTTTAATCTAGCTTTTTTATGAATTATAGTAGTTGCTTAATTCTGCTAATCTTTATTGATCAAATTCTAAATGGTCATCTAGCATAGGATTCACAAATTATTGCAGAGGTTTTATATAATTCAAGATTGAAAAATTAATTAGAATGATCAAATATCTTGTGATCTATGATTAATTTACATTAGGAGCTCTCAAATCCTTAGATTGATTACTTTACTTTATTGATTTTCTTTTTGTTTTACTTTTGTATTTTATTTTTTTGTTTTGTTTAATGCATTTATTTTAATTTTGTATCAAACTCCCCAAAATTAGTTTTATGTTTTATTTTACATTCTATATACTATTTAAATTTGTCAATATTCTATGTGCATTTATTTTCTATTTACTTTTATTTGTATTCATTCTTTCTACTTTTAGTACATAAAAAGCTTAAATAATTGTGTGATCATTATTAGTGAATCATTTGGAAAAGATATTTCAAAGGATCTCTAGGGTACAACTTGGTTTATTACCCTATATTGCATTACTTTTAGCAAATTAGTAAAAATCAATTTTAGAGTGTTGCAATGCATGTATTAGTGTCATTGTCACTTGCATGGTGCCATTGTCATATCGCATAAGTATTACGTGTAAAATGGTTTATCAATTAGCGCAAGTGCAAACTGTCGTAAACAAGTAATAAAGTGATAAGAAAATATCGTTCCCACGAGGATTGTTTCACTAAGTACCAAAATTAATAATCCTAATACTATTTGGCAAATCGATTAGTTGGAATTGAAGCGAGTAAATAAAGATTGATGCAAAAAATACTAAAATAAATATGAATGCAATTGGAGTAAAGATGAATATGAATAAAAGACCTAGGGATCAGACTTCACTTAATAATTTCAGATTGAATCATCTATCTACACTAATACAATTTTAACTCCCTTAATTGATAGTCAAGTTTCCTTAAATTAATTACTAGCCTCTTCCAAAGTCAAGTAATTCTATAACTAATTGCTAATTCACTATATTCCTATGTGAATCAAAATAACTAATCATGCATTAGGATTTATGGAACTCATTAAGATTACATAAACCATATGAATATATTCCTATTTCATATGTAATTTACGGTTTTAATTATAGGTTCCATACACATGTATCTCCTTCCGGTCTCAACACACATATTGAGTTCATTCAAAAGGTGGCCAATCAATTGAAAGCATTAAGAGAAATAATTAAAACTCAATCTAGGAAATAAAATCGAAATTAGTTTCAATAAATTAGAATTCAATCCGTTTTATCAAGTTACGTCATCACCCTAGGAAGATGAAGAATTAGAATATAATGAAATTAAAAATAAACTCAAAATAAAATAGAAACATCATCACATTCATGATACAAACACAAGATTATAATTACAAATGCAAGAAAATAGAAATACTATCCATCTATGTAGGAGGTAAAACCTTCCATATAGGAGGAAAACCTAGCTTTCCATGTAGGAGGCATACAAGAACTAAGAATGCATGAACTAAACTACTATCTAAGATGCATGAATTAATGAATGCTGCAAATGATCTCTACTTCTACCTATTTATAGGTGAATGAATCAGCTGCAAGTCATAAATCTTGACCAATAGCTACCAATCACATTCTTTAGCTACCACTCATGGTCTTTAACTATCCTTCCTGATTTTTGCAGCAACAATTCTTCTGATTTGTTGGTAATTTTTCACCATGAGAATGGCAGATTTACATCTTCCTGTCAACATAAGAGTTGTAGATCCGGATCTTAAATTTCAAATGCCGTAAAGAACTCCTAATTTTGACATTTCTATCCCAAGTTATGATCAGATTAGTAACCAAAGGTCAGATTCCGTCAAAACCACTGTTTCATCTTCCAAGCAGAATTTGAGATCCTTAGATTCCGAACTGGGCTTTTCCTTAAACATGAAGATTGTAAGGATTTTTATTATATTTGTAACCATATATAGAACAACCCAATCCAACATATAGAACTCCAGATATAGCCTAAAACCTGAAACAGGGTCAAAATACAGCATTATCTAAAAGATTTGATTTCATTTCAAATTCAAGACTCATTCACAAAATGCAACTAAATTTATTAAATTAAACAAGATAACATCCAAAAATTCATCATACAAGGGAAAATAAATATGTAAATATTTTACGTATCAATAAGCCATCATATACATTATTCATTTTTGAAAAATTTCCATTTTTCATAAATGTGGTTCAATATACATTTAAGGAATTTGAAAAATGACCAAGATTACTATCATCTTCATCATTAATGGATTCATCATGAGAAATGAATACTAAGTTTATTGTCAAGTATTTAAAAAAAATAGTTATGATTTTTCCCATTCATTTTGAATTTATCATAATTAAGGTGTAGGAAAATTGATTGGTATCAATTATTATGATTGAAACAAAATTAAAGAGAGCTATAGATCACCCTTTTTTTCATTGTTTTTGAAGCATTAAAAGGATTATTTCCATTAAAGGCCATTAAAACTCATTTTGGAAAATTTCCACATTTAAGTTTTATTTTCATTTACTTTTTGGAATAATTTTAGTCATTTTTTGAATTTGCATTAATAAAAACATTATTTTAGCATTTATAAGCATGAAAAATACATATTTTAGGATTGAAACATAGTTTTAAAAATTGGATTGGATTTGTTAGTTAGATCAATGAACTAGTTAGGAAACTGGTCCGATTAGGGGTATTAGACTAGAAATGCATGTGAATCGGCCAAAAGCAGTGTGAATCAATTAGAACTAGTGAACTAGTTTTTTTATTTTTTATTTGTAAAAGTTATAAATTTTACAATTTTACAATAATTAAAGTGTAATACATTCACAATTTTATTATTAATATATTACTTGTATTTTATTATTTATTTGCTTATATTATTAACTTATATTGTATTATTTTTTAAGTTTTATCATAACTTGTTATTATAAATATATAATACTAATGTATACATACATACGTATATGTGTGTATACATATAATTAATTTTTTTTACATATATAAACATAAGTAGTTATGTATATATATAATTTTTATTTTTAATTCAAAATTGATTCAATTAGTAAATTAGTGGTTAAACTAGTGAACCATTGAACAAGTGATTTGTCCAATTCAATATTGGTCTAATTTTAAAAACTAAGCATTAAAAGTTATAAAGATCCATAAAATTGTTTCCAAAAGTTTGGTATTCAAATTAAAATGAATTTAAAATGTATTTTTTAAGAAAGCTTTTGCATTAAAATGCATTAAGGATTAATTTTGTGCAAAAATCAAATTTAAAAAATGCATTAATAATGGCACATTTAGTGCTAGGTTTGAATTGGGTTGGGTTGACCTAGTGTAAGCCATCCAACCAAAAAAAAGATGATGAATAATATTGTACTCATGAAATTTGCATTTAAAGGCGACAATTGCAATCCACTCATTGTGTTTCTAATGTCTTGTGGTGGTGAAAATTGTATTGTTGAGCTCCACTCTTCAAGTTCGTAGTTATGCATATTTTTTTAGGATTAAAAATAATTTAATTATCTTTCTCATTTAATCTAAGTGGGCATTTGAATTTATTTAGGCTTGAAATTTCTATGGTATGATTCTTATGTTTTGAGCTTCCACATATATTTTTTGTAAAATTTTTGAACATTGTTTAGTTTGTTCATTATTTTCTATTTATATATGTATATGGAAAAATATTTTTTATGAATTATTCATGTTTATGTTATAAAATGAATTTTTCTTGTAATTATAAGCCTACCCATCATGGTTTGTATAAAATTTTGTTCATTCCAAAAAAGTAGTAGTTGGACTAAGGAGATTAATATCCTATTAAAATTCTCTTATGGCATGCTTGTTAAAGATAATAGGACATCGAATATTTATCACTTATACAATAAAATCTCATATGCAACATGTCTATGAGTCCATTAAAACAATTACACATATTGAATTGTAAAATTGCCTTACATATGGAGCCTCCAAGCATAACAGGCTTAAAGGAAAAAATTTGAATATAGAAAGAGACACTAGGTTTGTTTGGTATATGCCTTATTCTATAGTTTTGAATATATAGGGGATGGTCACAAGCTAGTAAACTTGAATCCTTAGCTTAGTTCCAAGGTGCCTTGTTAAGTCTTCCTAACACTCAATTCCCTTAAGGAGCATTTTGAACAAAAGTCCACCCAATACAAGTAAATATACATTTTTTAAGTCATTATAAGCCTTTTTTGCAATGCTTTGGGTGTTTGATTAGCACTAAATTGCATAAACACAGAGATAAAAATCTAAAGATCATAAATATAAGTTTTTCGAACTCCTCCAGATTCTCAAACCATACCAAAGTTATCAAAATACTTCCAAAATTAAGAAATTTTTTAAAAAATAATATACAAGTTAGATTGATCCTAAATTTTAACCACATGTCCTCTACAATATGCTTGATTTTTTCATCAAATCTTGTCTAAAATTGAGCATGTTTGCCTATTGTATTATTACAATTGCCAACTTGTGACATTGTAACTCACTTCAAATGTCAATACTTTCATTAACACCTCAATCTGATATAGCTCTATGAAGAATCTACTTACTCTTTTAAAACTCCATGTTGGCCTTTAGCCTACTCCTATGAATTATTACCTTAACTGCTCATGCTTATCTTTTTAAGTGTTATGAATGTTCCCTATGTCAAAATTAAGTTATCGCATCTACAACATTAGTATCCTTTTGGCTAAATACATTCTCCAAAATTTTCTCGAAAGGTACCTTCATAAATTCTTTTCAAAGTGTCCCAATACTCTTTAGTGCTGCTTTGCCACTAGTTTTCCTAATTAAGTTCGTTACTTTTGTAACTCATCCAATAGGTAGTTGCTTTCATAACTTTATGCTCAATGCCTTATAACTTATACAAATATCACTTCTACAGTAAAAAAATGTGTGCTAATATTATAATTTATGGACAATGCTTGACATTTTGAATTGCCTACTAATAAGTGTCTTACACCTAGTGTCCTATTATATCGGTGCAAGAGCCAAAACTTACGTTTGATCTATGCATAGGCCTTATAACCTTACTTATAAGTTTGCTTGCATCGCTTTTAATCAATTCATACCACTTTGCAATGCTACTTTCATATTTAATTAGATCTTCAGACCCTCTTTGAATTGATACTTTCTAGCTTCTCATTAGTCACCACAGCCTTCTAAAAAATGATTAAGCCCTTTAGTAAGATTGATGCTTCTCTTATTAGATAGGCCATCAATTCACTTATCTTTTTGGATAGTGGTTTTGCATATCCGATGCTACTACTATGAATGAGTGTATCACTAATGTCCCATGTATAAAAGCAAGATAGCCTTCTAGCACAAATGCTTATACTTATTGCATTAATCTACAGTCACTTAAATATGTCATTCTCTCGCAGACTAAATTCTCAAGCCAGTCTAATATCTTGCACCATCTAGAAAAGTCTTTGGCAATGACTTCTCTGAGTTTAAGAATGATAGTTTTACATATCCCTCATACAACATTAGAAAAGTCACATCCAAACCAATTATAGCTTGCCCAATCTTGACCCTTTAGCATAAATTAGGCTCTAATATTGATAAGAAAAATATGTATAATTTATTTCTCCTATTTTATGTCTCTTAGTAGATTATACAAGCTTAATTTCACGGAATTGGCCATGTTTTGTAGTTTGGGGTTAATTTTACAATATTTAAAATTTATTTAGTTAATGTTAGATTTTGATACTATTTCTATTTTTTAGTTATATCTTAAGCTTTAGATACCAGATTGATGCAATTTTTATATTGTTAGAAAGCTTAAAGAGTGATCTACAACTTTTATGTTTTGGCCTAAGCTCATTTCAGACATTTTGGTGATCATATATGGTTGAGAAGTTGAAGTCGTGTCTCTATCCTAATAAAGCCCACCTCAATTTTTAGGACATATTTGGAGTTATAAAAGTCAAATTAATATGGAACTAGTGCCCAAATTTTCATAAGATACAAGCCTATAACTTTGATCTTAAACTAGTTGGAAGTCAAACCTATAAGAATTCACTGATGTAACTATTAAAGTTAATTATCTTGTTAAAAATAGGTTTGGATTTCTAAAAATTAAGAAGGCTCCATTATTGTAATTGTAAGAGACATACAATTCAAGTCCAATAGGATTTTAGTTAATTAGGTCAAATTAATAGGAAGAACCCATTAAATCATTCAGACTTTTGGATAGACTCATTAGCATAACTTTTCTCTTCCTTTTATTCCCTTTTTGTTCTTCATTAAGGGAAGCTTAAATTTAGAGTTGATTTAAGGAGTTTGAGGCTCTCCTTTTATGGATAATGAGATCATGAATTGTAATATTAACTTTCTTAATTAATTTTCTTTTTTTCCTATTTACTTGTGTTGATTTCTTGAAATTATTTGTATTGGATGTTAATTTGATATAATCAATGTTTATCCTTATGATTTTTAATCCTTTGCTATTTTGATATTAAATTGTGATTGATAGATTACAATTCTACACATAAAGGCAGAGCATTGAAGGATTAATTTAGAGATTTCTAATTTAATTTCTCAATTTAACTAAATTCTATCATTAAATCAATTTTGATCTAGCTTAGGTATTATAGCAATTGCTTGATTCGACTAATCATAATTAATCAAATCCTAGATGATCATCTAACATAGGATTCATGAATTATTGCAAGAATTCTAAGTAATTCAAGGTTAAAGAGTTAATTAGAAAAGTCAAATCCTAATTGATCCATGATTAATCCAATGTTGAAAAGTTAAATTGGCTAATCATAATTGATCAAATACTAGATGATTATCTAGCATAAAATTCATGAATTATTATAGGGATTCTAGGTAATTCAAGGTTGAAGAGTTAATTAGAAAAGTTAAATCCTAATTGATCCTTGATCAATCCAAACTAGCACTCTTAATTCTTTGAATTAGTTATTTCATTACATTAATTTTCCTTTTTGCTATTTGCTCTGCATGTTTATTTTGTTTAAAATGTTTAACTCAATTTAAAATCACAAAACCCCTTAGTTTTATGTTTTGCATAATTTTACTTATAGCATATGGCATTTTGCATTCATACAATATATTCTATTAGCACATTGCATTCATTCTATTTGCATATGTTACATTTTATTTTTATATTTGTTTTTATTTTCTATTGTGCATTTATTTTTACATGTTGTTAGTCATTCATAGTAAAAGATAATATCAAGGGATTATTAGGAGCATAACCTTATTTATGCCACTTTACTACATTATTTTATGGTAAACTAGTTTTTAATTTAATTTTAGTGTATTGTGACTTGCTTATCAAATACCAAATGTCATAACTTGGTAACTATCTAGTTGAAATCATGTAGCACATAGTAGCCACTCTTGGTAAACATGCTAACCTTCTCATTAAAACTCTCTCATGGCACACTTAGTAAAGATAATAGGACTTTAAAAATTTATTGCCCATTTAATGAAATTTCATGTACAAAATATTCGTAACCCCATTAAAGAGTTGCACATAGTAAGTAGCATGATTACTCTACATGTGGAGCTTTTGAGCATGATAGGCTGAAAGGGCTTGAATTGCCTTATTCTATAATTTTGAGTGACTATGAGATTGCTATAAGCTAAGACACTCTACTCCCTAACTCAGTGTCAAGGTGCCCTGTTAGGCTTTCTTTATACTTTACCCCTTTAAAGAGTATTTTGAATAAAAGTCTACCCGACACAAGTAGATATATATATATTTGAGTTGTTATAAGCCCTTTTCATAATGTTCCATGTGTTTGATGATACGTAAAATATTTACATATTTATTTTCCCTTGTATGATGCATTTTTGGATGTAATCTTGTTTAATTTAATAAATTTAGTTGCATTTTGTGAATGGATCTTGAATTTGAAATGAAATCAAATCTTTTAGATAATGCTGTATTTTGACCCTGTTTCAGGTTTTAGGCTATATCTGGAGTTCTATATGTTGGATTGGGTTGTTCTATATATGGTTACAAAGCTAAGAAAAATCCCTACAATCTTTATGTTTAAGGAAAAGCCCAGTTCGGAATCTAAGGATCTCAAATTCTGCTTGGAAGATGAAATAGTGGTTCTGACGGAATCTGACCTTTGGTTACTAATCTGATCATAACTTGGGATAGAAATGTCAAAATTAGGAGTTCTTTGCGGCATTTGAAAGTTAAGATCCGGCTCTACAACTCCTATGTTGACAGGAAGATGATAATCTGCCATTCTCATGGTGAAAAATTACCAACAAGTCAGAAGAATTGTTGCTGCAAAAATCAGGAAGGGTAGTTAAAGACCATGAGTGGTAGCTAAAGAATGTGATTGGTAGCTATTGGTCAAGATTTATGACTTGCAGCTGATTCATTCACCTATAAATAGGTAGAAGTAGAGATCATTTGCAGCATTCATTGATTCATGCATCTTAGATAGTAGTTTAGTTCATGCATTCTTAGTTCTTGTATGCCTCCTACATGGAAGGTTAGGTTTTCCTCTTATATGGAAGGTTTTACCTCCTACATGGATGGATAGTATTTCTATTTTCATGCATTTGTAATTATAATCTTGTGTTTGTACCATGAATGTGATGATGTTTCTATTTTATTTTGATTTTGTTTTTAATTTCATTATGTTCTAATTCTTCATCTTCCTAGGGTGATGACGTAACTTGATAATAACGGATTGAATTCTAATTTATTGAAACTAATTTTGATTTTATTTCCTAGATTGAGTTTTAATTATTTCTCTTAATGCTTTCAATTGATTGGCCACCTTTTGAATGAACTCAATATGTGTGTTGAGACCGGAAGGAGATACATGTGTATGGAACCTATAATTAAAACCGTAAATTGCATATGAAATAGGAATATATTCATATGGTTTATGTAGTCTTAATGAGTTCCATAAATCCTAATGCATGATTAGTTGTTTTGATTCACATAGGAATATAGTGAATTAGCAATTAGTTATAGAATTACTTGACCTTGGAAGAGGCTAGTAATTAATTTAAGGAAACTCGACTATCAATTAAGGGAGTTAAAATTGGATTAGTGTAGATAGATGATTCAATCTGAAATTGTTAAGTGAAGTCTGATCCCTAGGTCTTTTATTCATATTCATCTTTACTCCAATTGCATTCATATTTACTTTAAATATTTTTGCATCAATATTTATTTATTCACTTCAATTCCAACTAATCGATTTGCCAAATAGTGTTAGGATTATTAATTTTGGTACTTAGTGAAACAATCTTCATGGGAACGATACTTTCTCATCACTTTATTACTTGTTTACGACAGTGTGGACTTGCGCTAATTGATAAACCATTTTACACGTAACATTTAATTAGCATCAAATTGCACCAACACAAATATAAAAATGTGAGAATTATAAATACAGGCTTATTAAACTTCTCCAAATTCTAAAGCCATGCTAAAATTATCAAAATTCTCCTAAATTTGAAAAATTAAGGAAAAATAGTACACATGTTAAATTAAACTAAAATTTTAGCTATAAGTCTTCTACAACATACTTGATTTTTCACCAAATCTCATTCAAAACTAAGCATATTTACCTGTTGGACTATTACAACTGCCAACTTGTGACATTTGCAACCTTATAGGTAATGCTTCTCAAGTATATTTGCTAGCGTTGCCTGTTTAGCGCACTGAATATCATGCTTGATATTACTCCCATGTGCCAAGTTACAATTGTATAATTTATATTTCCAATCTTTGTAGAGATCGACTGTAATGCACTAGATGCTATCATAGATATGTTGCGTCCTTTTCTTTAGAAGGTCTATCCACTCAAAATATTCCTACATTTAGAGACATCTAGTAAATTTTTTTATCAAAACAATTATCATTTTATATTGTAAGTTAATACATAAAATAAGTTAATACTTATATAGAAGGATTAATTGATATGAGCTTTTTGCTCCTCGAGTATTGCTAGCCAATTCTTGTAGAATAACTTCTAGTGTAAAGCAATTTCTTATGGTTTGAATCCACAAGCTGCTAGGTGGTAAGATCAAATTGCAAGTGTAATGGTCCACTAATTTTCTTTAATGTTTTATTAAAGTCAATGTTTCTATTTTTGGAGCATTTATTTGTAGATGCTATAAATTTAAAAAAGATTTACCAATTAAATAAAATGTATGTATATGAAGAAATCATATAATGTAATTATAAGCAATTTTACCTGACTTGCATTAGTTAGGAACATGAGAGGGGTCCTCTACTAGCTCACCTCTTCTATCACCTCTATAATAATAAGCATCAATAGTAGCCATACATATGAACAATTATTTTTATGTCACATGAACAACATTTATTATAACATATTAAGTTAAATGTATCACCATCTTTAAAAAACATATTACTAGATATGAAAAAGAGTCAATTCTTTCCATTGGATATTAAAAATATTTATTAGAACATATGGAATATTTTTTGAAACTTAAGATAATATTTTCATATTTAAAAGCATAAGACCTTAAACCCCAAATGATGCAATCATTTCACCATAATGGACCTTTTTTTTTTGTAAAGTAGATCAAATCTGTGGTCCATTGTATGTGCGAACATGGTTTTTCACATCCCAAAATAACACGTTTGTATGCTTAGTGCATAGGCATCTTCCTAGCCTATTTTGACAGATGGAATTTTTGTCCTTCTCAACAAATGCTGTTGCATTGTTTCAATATTCATTGGATAGGAGATCATACAAAGTTATTCAACTCTTGTCAATGAATATGTTGTCATTGGCCACCAACATGACAAGTTATTAAGCAATCCATTTCATTGTGTTAAAATTGTTATATTAAAATTCTTCCTTTACATTATAAAAATTTCCTTGATTAATAAAAAAGTGATTTCCATGTCAAAATTTTTTCTTTTCAATTTCTTATTGTTAAAGTGGGTAAAACTTTTAATTTTTTAAATTTGCCTAAAAAATATTGTTATTTTATTTTTTATTAATTCTCATTTTATACCATAATTTTTTAATAAGAATTGAGTATTTAAAGTTTAAGTTAAAATTCTTCTTTTATGTTACATTTTAGGTTCAATATGTTATATTCAATTTTTATGTTAAAATTCTTCCTTTACATTACTTTTGATATTTTTATTTGCCTAAAAAGTATATTATTAGTATTTTTTATTAATTTTTTATATTTTATTATGTTTTTATAAAAAATTTAGTTTTTAATTTATTATATTAGAATTATCATTTTACATTATATTTTATTTTTATTAGTAGAATTTGAACATAGAAAATAAAGTACTTAGTTTTAAACATAAATAAAATATAATATAAAAGATGATTTTTTTAAACCTTAAAATATAATATATTCAATTTTATTTTAAAATTATTCCTTTACATTACAATTTATATTCAATATTCATTTTTTTTCAAAAATTCATCTTTTACATTACATTTTATTTTTTTAAATTTCATATTACATTACAAGTCATTATATTTTAAAGTTCTTATGTCAAAAAATTCTTGTATATTTTGTGTCTTATGATTGAAATTTTAATATTAATAATAAAATTCAACAATCCTATTCTAAGGTTAAGCATCACACAGTCATTAATATATCATCCTAGCATACCCATATGGCCATCAAATGTGCAAAAATTATGCCAAAATTAAAAATAACACAACAACAATATATCATGATCATATAATATGTGTTACCATATGGTCATAGTAAAGATATCATATGCAACATGACAATTTAATAACTAGTATTTCAAAAAATTATATAAGCATATTCTATAAATGTACTGCAATCCATTAAACAATTTTCCAACAAAGTATTTTTTACCAACCTCAATAAACAAAAGAATATGGACAATAATAGCAACTAGCAAATATCTAATATTGATGTTACAAAATAAAATAAAGAATAACAAAATGCATGAAATAATAAAAAAAGCACTAGAAATTGACCTTAAATTGACAATCACCCTTTCCTTTTTCTTGCTTTCTTCTTCATCATCTTCTTTTTCTTTAGTGTCATGAGAATGGCAAAAATGGCACTCTATGCCTTTTATGAAATTTTCAATCACCAATAACATTTAATTTCATTGTCAATGATTGTAAGTTTTGACCATTGCAAAAAGGTTAGCTCGAATATTAGTGCCAACTTGCACCCACTTGCCTTCTGTTAATGATATTACGACAACATGCTGTCGTAAAAAGGTCCCTAAAATTCAAAATTTCAAAATTTAATCAACAACAACATTGTCATATGTAATTGTGTAGCCATCATGACTACCTTTGTTAATAAAATTAATTACTTATCATTATCAGTTAACTTTTCAATGATGACAATATCATCGTTATATACTAATGATTGAATAAAACAATGAAAATAAGTTTCAATCAATATGTTGTATATTTATATATATTTTTATATTTATTAAACTCTAATAATGACACATACATGGCAAGCATTCATAGTATTTATATATGTAATTATAATTGTAATTATAACTGAAGAATTTAAATGTTATGAATTATAATTATGAAATTAAATTTGAAATATTTAATTAAATTCAATCATAATGATATTGAATTGATCCTCCTAATATACAATTTGTTTGATTGTGGCCTCCTAAATCAAATGTTATACCCTTAAATTCATAAAATCTTATTTTAATTCTAAAGATGGTAATTTGGTAAAATATACTGATGAACAGGGAAGTTATGGGAAGGCTTAAAGCTAATATTCAATAATAGAAAATTAAGTTTAAATATAGAAATAGGTATAACAAAGATAATTATGATAATGTGTGAAGTTAGAATTAAAATAGAGTATGTAAAGTGAATACAAGGACATAAATGACCAGAATGCCCTCGGCATAAAATGTTATTTTACATTTTTAATGCTTTAAAAGGGTTCAATTTTTTTCCTTTTGTCATTTTTTTTTCAATCCTTTGATTCCTTCCTTCGTTATCTTGCTCCCATGCTTCATCTTTAATTCCTAGCTAAATCACAAGTAAGATTGATTAGCTTTTTCAAGAATTAATCAAGACATTTCTCCTTAATTAAGATATGGCTCCATGAATTTTAGGAATTTAGGTTAGGGTTTTGTTAAACTTAGTAATAATAAGAGGTTTAAGGATTTTGAGTAGGGTCTTAATGCTTATGTTTTTAAGGTTGCTTCAATTATTGATCTTCTTTCTCATCCTTTCCAATCCTTCTAATTCATGGCAAGTGGATTATCTACTAACTTTAAGAATTGTAGTTCTATTTAATTGGAGCTTATGGTTGATATTTCTTTGAAATTGTTTGATGTATTGGTGAAATGATAAATGCATTAAGTTAGGTTTGTAGGAATAATTTCATATTAGAAAATTTTATTACTTAGATCTTGGCTATAATTATAATTACAAATAAGTTATAGTGTTTAAATAATTTAAGTATAACAAATACAAAAGTAAAAAAAAAATGAAATACCTTGAGTTATAATGAATTTGATAGCTACAATAAATAAAATAAGATTTAGAATTAGAAAATACTTTAACCTTCTCTCTTCTTACTCAAATAGTACTATAATATTTGTGAAATGATAAGAGTTACATAAACTTGTATTCATGAGTGAAGAGAGGGACCAAGAGCTATAGTATTTATGAATCCAATTAACTTGAGTAATTAAGTGGAAGACCTTTCATATACAAAACCATCAAATGCATTCAAGAGTATATTAATTTTGCATAATGGATATTTAATGTATATTTAATTTAGATAATTGACATTAATCTTGCATAATGAATATTTAATACATATTTAATTTAAATAAATGACATTAATTATGCATAATGGATCCAATTTATGATGATGTCTATGTCCTTTCATATGACTATAATTATTCTATAATATAGACTATGTCTTTTCATATGGTCATGAAGGCCACATTAAGTCTATAGCAAAATCTATCATAAATCCAACATTCTCCCACTTGGTTAAATGAGCACATGAGCTCAATGAACTATAATGGATTCATAGAAATCGTGGCCATTATGAAATTGTAATGATCAATTACCCTTTTCTTAGACTTGTCACAAATATGGATTATAGCTATTTTACACCTATAAATGATATAATTCCAATCATGCATCATAATATTTGCATGCCTAAAAGAAAAGCATAATAAGGAAAGATATGAACAAATTCAAACCATCATGAACTAATACTGAATGTTCATATTAATGGTCCACTTTAATTACAAAACATAAGAGTCATCCTTTTTTTCATAACATGCACATATATAAGGGAGACAAGTTGAAATGTGTAAATCATATTAATTATACAAGATCATTTCTATCAATTAGTCCTATGGATAATACATGATCTTTATAAACCTTAAGCGCCAATGCTTTAGTCGTGGGATCTACTACCATCATTTTGGTACTAATGTGTTCAATAGATACTTTCTTATTCTACACCCTTTCATGAACAACAAGGTATTGTAACTTAATGTGTCTTGGTTAACTTGAACACTTATTGTTCTTAAAAAAGAAAATAGTAGTGGAATTATCACAAAAAATTGTAAGGGGCTTTAAAATAGAATCTATAATTTTTAGTCTAGCCATAAAAATTTTCAATCAAACAACTTGAGAAATGGCTTCATGGCATGCCACAAATTCAATTTCCATGGTTGAAGAAGCTACCAAAGTTTGCTTGACACTTTTTTAAGAAATGGCTCTCTTAACTAACAAGAAGATATACCTAGATGTGGATTTCAATATGTCCACACAACCTATAAAATTTGAGTCACAATAACTAACCACCTCAAGCGAATCACAGTATTGATAGGTGAGCATATAATTCTTAGTACCTTGAATGTAACATAACACCTTCTTTACTGCCTTCCAGTGATTCATTCTAGAATTACTTTGATATCTTCCTAACATTCCAATTGCATAGCTAAGATTTGGATGAGTGCACATTTGAGTATACATTAAACTTCTAATAGTAGAGGCACATGGAATAGATTCCATCTCCTTTCGCTTAAGTTCATTTTGTGAACCTTAACTTTGACTTAACTTATCACCTTTTACAATGGGAGCAGGACTTAGCGAACAATTTTGTATATTAAATCTTTCAAGAATTTTGTTAAAATAAGTCTTTTGAGATAAATCAAGTAATCTTTTAGACCTATCTCAGTAAATTTCAATGCTGAGAACATAAGAAACATTTCCTATATCTTTCATTTCAAAATTCTCAAAAAGAAAAATTTTAGTTTCATGTAATATAGCATGATCCTTACTAGCAATTAGTATGTCATCCACGTACAGAATGACGAAGACAAGTTTACTCCCATTGACCTTCAGATATATACAATCATCAAGTTCATTGGCTTTAAGTCCAAAGGTGGCAATGATATTATGAAACTTTAGATACCATTGACGGGAAACTTGTTTAAGTCCATATATGGATTTTCTTAATTTACATACTAAATGCTTATTCCCTATTTTCTCAAATCCTTTAGGTTGCCATATATATATTTCCTCATCTAGATTCCCATTCAAGAAAGTCATTTTCACATCTATTTGATGTAACTTAAGATCAAAATGAGCTATTAATGCCATAAGAATCTTAAAAAAATCTTTGATACTAGAAAAAAAGGTTTCATTATAATCTATTCCTTCTCTTTGAGTGAAACCTTTAGTAACAAGTCTAGCCTTATATCAATCAATATTGCCTTTGGAGTCCTTTTTGGTTTTGAAAACCCATGTACATTGAATTGGAATAACCTTATTAGGCAAATTAACTAATTCCCAAACTTGATTTTTCTACATTGATGCCATTTCATCCTTCATAGCAAATGACATCTTGCCACTTATCAGATTCTTCACTTCTTATAGCCTGTGAAAATGTTATTAGATCATCTTTAATTCTAATGTCAAAATTTTGTTCTTGTAGGTACACAATATAATCATTTGGAATGGCTTCTTTCCTTGTTCTTTGAGAATGCCTTAATGATTCTGAATGAATTATATTTTCTCCATCATGTATACTTTCATTAACAAAATGTATAATAGGGTTATTATTATTCTTTATAGGTGATATCTCCAAATCAATTTGAAAACTAGTTGATTCCTCAATTGGAGATAACACCACCTTTCTTGATTCATGACTTTCACTATTAATTCTATTTTCAAGGAACTTTGCTATACTTGTTTCAATAATTCTGGTGTAATGATTAGGACAATAAAGTAAAACTTAAAATGGAAAATTTTAAATTTTCAAAAAAGAATATTTTATTTTATTCAAATATGTGAAAATATTACAAATTTCTATATATAACTTAACAATATAGTATATATTACTCTAAATTCTTAAAATTTTTATAAATTTTTGTCCTCATAGTTGTTTCATCATTTAGTGAATTCTTTTATGAAGTTAAGATTTACTCAATTTTTTTTATTATTTACATTCATATATTATCGTTACATTAATCATTTATTTAATGTCTTACTTTTATATATAATTAATTTCCTCAATTTTAATTTTACAATGTAGTGGGTTTTTTTACTAAAATTACAATTTATTATTATTTTCTCATTTTTTTACATTCATATATTCTTGTTGTGTAAATTTTATAGAAAAATTATAAATTTCTTTTAACAAATTTTATCAAATTATATTTATATCATAAAAATTACAACCAAAATGTAAAAAAATTATTATAAGGAATTGTATTATACCATACATATATTGCAATCTTACAAAGATACCATAATATAAAAAATAGAAATCAACATTATATACAAATTATATGAAGCAAATAAGAAACTAGAATAACCATTTAACCTTATCTCCATATAAAAATATTGGAGGTAAAGAAGATAATCAAAATAGCAGGCAAGAAAACTAGCAAAAACTCTACAATTTATACAAATGAATAAACAAAACATTAAATATAGAAATACAAGAATGTAAATTAGACATAAAATAAATAAAAGTACAACTTATAGATTATAAAAAAATCTCTATCTAATCACACTTTACTCTTTCTTTGACTTTTAGATGTTACTAAAAGAAGAATTGGTTGGCAGCCAATTTTTATAATGAAATTCTATGCATATTGTGATGAAGTTATTGCTACATTAAATCTCCAAAAACATGCTAGTTCTTTCCTAAGAAGACTTATTATGATGGTATTGTCATTGGCATAAATCTATGTCCATTGTCACTATATGGCGTGTAAAAATATAAGACCTATTATAATGACATAATCATTGTTATAGGAAAATTTAGTCGTTACTATATGGTCTTCATAATAAGTCTCTAATTGTGTTATCTCCTTTTCCCAAGTAATCATATTAAATGACTTAGTTGTTGGTATAAGTTAATTTATTTGTCGTTATATGCTTGAGTTGGATTGCAAATTGTACAATTTCGAAGCATCAATTTACCAATGACAAGTTGTCATTAAATAGTCAAATTTTACATTTTTAAAAAATTTGTTTATTTCATGTTTATCTTTTTAACATATACTGACAATATGTCATTGTCATTTACTATTTTTTTAAATAAATAATTATTTTCTTTTATGAAAAATATTTTTTCTTTTATTTTTTTTCCTTTCTATAGTAATTACAATATTAACGGGTCCTTAATTCATACCATTTTGTGCATTTAACGATGACCAAGAAAATGTTGTCGTAATAGGTGTACCTGCAATAGGTTCAATTTCTTGTAATGTTTGGGTGTCTTATCTATCAATAACCCAGCTATGATGCTTTAACTCGTTGAAATTAGCCTTTCCCGTTTCTAACTAATCCTAATAGCATAACCCTAAGCGAACCTTTTGCTACTACGGTTGACAACTCTTCCTCTGACACTGGCAGTAATGCCATTGGTTTCTGCTTGGCACTGGTACCAAACAGTGGTAAAAAAAAGCAAGACGACAGTCTGCGGAGAGATCAACTAGTTACTACGGACTAGCCTCCAGGCGCGATGCATTTGCTCAACCTGACGGCAGTTGGCAGCATTGCAACTCCCTTAGGTGTAGCCACAAGCCACTAATTAGAAGAGTAACCAGCAAATTCGGATCACTTCCTAGCGTAACTCAAGACCTAGGTACAACTACCAAATGCAGCATATACAGAAATGTTATAGGTTGAAAAGGCTTAGTGGTGTAATGGAAGAATTAGAGGGTCTGCGAGGAGGAGTCTTGGCGGAGTTTGTTATAGGAACCAGAGAGATGTTTAGGTTAGTTGGTAGGATATTTAATACCTATAAAGCCTTTGGTGGCTTAATAGTTTTACAAATAGGTTTGTATGTCTATCTTTTGTGACTGTTTCATTTGAACGATGAAAAGGAAAAAAAAGAAAAGTTATGTATAAGTATCGAAATAACTCATGAAAATTGCATTCATTAGGACTTTAACATTTGGAAACTTATTTAGGGACTTCAATTATGTCTAATGTTTTCCTTTGTATGGAAATAAAATTTGGGGCTTTAACAATTTCTCATGGAAAAATTTGAACTTCAAAGAATGGTTAAACTTATATGAGGTGAGTGAATAACTTACCCTCCCCCTTTGAAATATTTGACGCTAAGGATCAAATAGAAATTTTTCGTTGTTCACAATTGTTCTCCTCGAAAATTTGCTTTGCTTGGAAATGACTGTATTTGATAGTTTGATATGACTGAGAATTGATTTATTCAGGATTTGTTTTGTTTGAAAATTCGTTTGATTGGAAATGTTCTGATTGAAAATGGGTTTTTAACTCAAGTGCATGCAACTCAAATATTAAAAAGTTATTTGTGTCTTGTGAAATAGCTTTTATGGGTTAAATATGTATTGTTACATTTTTCCGTTAAGGATGAAATAAATTTAATAAATGCCTCTTCTGTGATCAAAAGTATCAGAAAAGTGTTTGTGTTATGATGTTGTTAGAACCTTAGCTATTGAATTGAAAACATTTGATATTCAAATGTCAAAAAGTTGCTTCATAGGAAAGACGTTCTTTATGAAAGCTATAATATCAGTTGAATTCAAGGCTTAACGTGGGTAGATGGGTCCTTGGGAATTTTCTCAAGTGCACTTGAAAATCAAACTGTATCGTGAAATTGAATTGGTGGAAGGATAATGGGAGATTGAATAAATGGAGAGATATGGTGAAAGGTGATATTGAATATTGTATTGTTGTTTCTTTGTGGTAATTATCATTAGATCCAAAAAAAATCTTGAGATTTGAAATAGACTTCTTCTTTGCTTATTATTTCTAAATGTCATCGACTTCATTATTTTGGTTTTTTTTCCACTTTGTGATTATAAATTTGACATAAAGCGAAATTTCTTTCTTATAGTTTTAAGGGACGTTTTTAGTTGTATTACCAGCTTTTTATCTTCTCAATCTATTTTATATTTTCTTTATAATTCTTATCTAAATTGATTTCTACAGAGGCATGGATTTGCGTTTCAAAATTTAAATAATGATTAGTTGTTTAAAAGTTTGAAGACTGAATTATTTGTATGGTTTTACTTAAGATTCTTGGTAAGTTATTTAATTATTGGGTTTTTATAAAACCTATTATTCTATTCTTTTGAAAAAAAAATATATTTCCCTTTTAGATTACCCATTGAATTGAAGGATAAGGCTATCGGAGAATGAACGTAGACACATTGGTAAAATATAAATGGATAGGTGGATAGGATTGATGTCATACTTGCATTATATAGAATGATTATGGCATTGGTACAAGTATATCTGTGTCATGGGTTGATGGTCTACTCTAGGTGCATTTAGTCCCTTATGTTTGTTTTATATTGCCCCTAAATAGTGTCTAGTAAGAGGGGAGGTCCATCCGAGTTTAGTGTTCTGTTAAGCTTGTAGGGTGTTGCTCCATGATAACATCCTATGCTGGTCACGTTCTTGGTTAGGGTGCGACAAGAGTTTGAGAGGGAAATTTTTCAAAAAATTAAGTTTTATATTTGCTTGCAAATCAAGTATTTAAATAATAGAACATTTGTTCATAAATCAAAATAGAAAGATCCTAAAATATTTTTACATAGATAAATCACATTTATTAGATATCTCAATGATTGTTTGATCACTTAGTATTAATAAGGATCTGCTTTGAACTCCAAATAATAATTAAAATTTTCTTGGTCCCAAAGTAACATATTTTAATGCAATTGATGCACTAATGCATCTTACTAATTACACATGTTTTAATATAGCTTTTCGAAAAGTTTATTAGCAAAATATAGTTCTTTTCTAACTAGAAGATATTTGGATAAAACTAAACATACATTTTAGTATCTTTGTAAAATAATGATATAAGACTATTTTATTTGTATGAATTTTGAGTCATAACTATTTAGTTATGTAAGTGTAGGATGTTTGATCCCCACAAGGTTTAATCTCATATTATTATTTATGATGATATATCTATATTATACTTCTTGATAAGATAAATTACATTTGCAATTTCTCCAACATATCTATAATAAGTGAAGAGTCAATTCTCTTGAATTTCAAGAAAGAAATTTCAACAAATATATATTAAGGTAATGTTACATGCAAAAGCTTAATTCAAGGATAATATATCAAAGGAGATGGAATAAGTTATATATCATCAAAGTTCTTTTTCATGCTCATAAAAAGGATTATGGTGATATTTGATCATGACAATAAATTTGTTCAAATGACCCTTAATAAAATTGCTAATCTAGGCATTGACTCAAATTTCTTCAGTGATATAATAAATAGGGAGAGTTAAATTCATATCGTACTTTTTTTCTTGACCAAGGTTTTTTTTATTGGGTTTTCTTGGCAAGATTTTTAATGAGGTAGATTATTTGTTAAAAAAATAATGTACTCTTTCTTTTCCTTCATTTGAAAATTTTCCTATTGGATTTTTCTCACCGGAGGTTTTAATGAAGCATATTTGTTACAAGATGGACATTAAAGGAGAGTGTAATGAATAATTATAATTTTATGTGGATGTTCGTATGTTAAGCATTATATTCCCATTATAATCAATTATTAGGTTTCAATTTTGGGCTAAGTCATTATTAGGAAATTATAACATTTGAGCAATTTACTCTATAAAGGATGTATAAGTCATTCTATAGATAGTTAAATAAAATATATTCATCCTCTTATAATGCTTCTTCCCCTCTTTCGTATATTTCTTCTATAAATCATTCTTTATTGAGCTTTTTTTTTATAATATTAGTCACAGTTGTGGATTTTAAATAAAACAAAGCACGTTACCCGTTAAAATATAAACCACTTGATATTGTTTTTGTCACGCAACACCAAACATTCTATATAAGCACTAAATTTTACTCCAAGTATCATAGAACTTCGAACAAAAAGACAGACACGATGTTATAGTATTCCCTAAACAGATTTTTTTACTTTTGTTTATTTCGATCTTTTTCTTTATTATATCCATCATCTCCTCAAGCAAAGAATCAAAAAATGCATTAACAATATAAAGTGGCCCGTAGATCAATAACCTTTTCTTGAAAACGAAGTTTAGAATTGACCTAAGGATATAAAGATCAATGGAATACATATTATATATAGTAGCTATAAACTAAATGGTTTCAATTCAAAATTCACCACTAGGTTTCTGCGTCAGAGAAAGAATGGGGAGAGAGGTGGAGATACAGGCGGAGGTCTGTTTGTTTGGTAAGAAAATGGAAACACCTCAGAAAGCTGTCATAAGCAAAAGCTGGGAAGGTTTCAAGAAATTCTTTGTGGAAGAAGGCTACAGAGCTTTGTTGGATCCCTTCGACTTGGCTCAGAACACCGCCATCCACGTTGCGATCCGCTCCAACAATCCACAACTCCTCACAGATTTACTGGGCATGCTGCCGCCGGCAGACAGGTGGCGCGCGTTGAGGAAGAGGAATGCCAATGGAGGCACCCTTCTTCACGAAGCTATCTTGTGCCCAAACCTCGAGGTGGTGGATGTCATTCTGAAATATGAGAGAGAGTTGTCGACGCCACCGCCGGATACACAAATTGACGAAGCGAAAGAGAGACACCTGCCGTTGGTGGAGTTGAAGAACGACTTGGGAGAAACGCCAGTTTACAAGGCGGCGAAAATGGGGAAGCTGAAGATGATGAAGCACCTGACACAACATGTGGTTGAATTACAGAAGCATATTGACCGGGACGATGGAACTTCCATTCTTCATGCTGCTATAACCAACCAATGCTTTGGTGTGCATCAGTGTTATTTAGTAAAACAATTAATTTGTCTTATTTTTAATAAAGATTCTATTTAACGTTTTTCAAAGTAATAAATTAGATAAATAACTTATTCATACGTGACATATAACTTCGAAGTGCAGATAATGCTATCTGGTTACTGAAAGCGGATCCGAGTTTAGCAGACAGAAAGGATGGAAGTGGACAGAACTGTCTTCAGCTGCTATCCAAAATGCCATTTGTTTTCCAGAGCTATTCTGACTTGGGAACCATAAAAGACCTCATATACTCTCGTATTGTTCTCTGTTCTCCCCGTTTGCCAATTAGCTTATATTAACGGTTAGTTAATTCAATTAATGGTTAATTAATAGCTGATTTGAATACTGTATTGAGATGATAGTTGTTCCTGAGAAAGATTATTTATGCGAAGATGACAATCAAATGGGCTTTCAACAGACCAGAGATATAAAAATTGGAGAAAACGTTGCAAAGCCACCCACCTCAGGCACGTACATGATCAAATCAAAACAGATTAAATTGCATTTTGAGTATCAAATTCTTAATAACGAATGTACAAATTGCAGTTGTTTCGAGGATCAACTATGTCTTTTGGAGATCTCTGGCAAGAGGTTCGAACTATATCCATAAATCAGCTGTCTATTTTGAGTAGAACAATAACCTTCTTTGAATTTTGTCTTTTGTTGGTTTATTTTATGTTAGTTGGTTTTGTTTTAAATTAATAAATATAAATGTCCTTAATTACATAAGCTAAAATGAGAGAGGACATGGTGAAATTTCATAAGCATTGTGTAGTGCTAACTAGTTACGTAATATAGTAACTTATATCTTCGAGTTTAATAAAAAAAAGGGATTTAATGCACAATTTATATATGTAATTTAAGGATCCAGTTACTAAAAATATTGCAAATAGTTAAAGGGGTTCTGTGTAATTCGTACTCAAAATTTTATTTCAATAAATGAATTAGGATTTGATAATACATTTAATTAATTCCTTGTTCACACACTCACCTATTTATGTCTTGGAAAAAATAATGGGACAAGACCATACTAATTTGATATGGACAATGAATATAAATGAAGAAAATCATGGCAATACATAGTCACTTTTATATTGGATTTTTAGTATAAATGATATCACATCATCGTCATAATTATCCACCTGTAAAATTTTTATAAAATATTATAAATTATGGTATCTAATCATTCGCAGAGTGGGATGGAATCAAAAAGATTTGGCAAGCAAAGAAGCAGCACAAGTTAGCAGAGGATCTTGCAGAGATATTAGTGCAGAAAGACAACTCATGGCATAAAACTCTCAATCCAAAACAACGAACAATTGTCATCTTGCCTGAAATTCAACCTTCAGGTTATAAGGCTTCCAGCAAGAAACAAATCGAAGCGAACCAATCCACCGGTCAAACATCTTCCAGTACTATAAGTACTTTTTACGCACCATTACTTCTCGCAGCAAGCGCAGGAATTGTAGAGATCGTTGGAAAAATCTTAGATACGTATCCTGAAGCTATAAATCATGTTAGTGAGGATGAACAAAACATATTGCACATAGCAGTGAAGCACCGTCGACTTGAAATTTTTCGGATTCTAAAGAAACATGGCGCGTTGAAAAGGTTGTCAACTCAAATAACTAACAATGGTCATACTGTGCTACACCAAGTTGCCAGGATGGAGTATTACACAGGTGGAAAGGAAGCTGGTATTGCATTCCAACTGCAAGCAGAGTTGCGTTGGTTTGAAGTAAGCGCTAACCTCTCTCCCCCTCCCTCGCTCACTCCACACTGGAGAGGGACATTTGTGTTAGCGGGGTTAATTGACCCCACTAATTACAAAATTCTTCAACTATATATAGCCATTTCAATTCAAAAAATAGAAAGAAAATATGAAACTCATCAAATTGTATTTAATTTACTATAAATATGCAGCGAGTGAAGAAGATCATTCCTCCTTTTTTTATCATGCACTGTAACGAGGACGGCCTGACAGCAGAACGGCTTTTTGGGACAGAGCATGAGAACATGCTCGGGGGAGCTCAAGAGTGGATTAAGAATACCGCCGAGTCCTGCTCCGTGGTTGCCGTTCTCGTAGCCACCGTCGTCTTCGCGGCAGCTTACACCGTTCCCGGTGGTGCTGACGCAAGAGGTCTCCCGATATTCCTTGGTTCTCCGGTGTTCCTCTTTTTCACTGTCATGGACGTGGTGTCGCTGGCGACCTCGCTGGCTTCGTTGGTTATGTTCCTTTCGATTCTCACTTCTCCATTCGAATTGCAAGAATTCCTTCAATCCCTGCCTCGAAATCTAAAATTGGGATTCGGTTTGCTGTTCTTCTCTTTGACAACTACCATGCTGGCATTCAGTGCGACCATGTTGCTGACAATTAGGCTGGAATCGAGCAAATGGACTTCGAGTCTGATATTCAGTGCCGCGTTCTTTCCGGTCACCATCTTCGGGCTGATGCAGTTTCCTTTATACAAGACCGTGAGAGACGGGCTGAAGCATGCTTTCAAGAAGCTTAGAAAGTTGGTTCCAGTCCAGTGAAGAAATCCATTAAGAAAAGGAAATACCAATATGCGATAACGTGGGCAGGAAGTGTTTCCATCCTTCTTAATTAATGGAAATGATTGTAGTTGATTAGTGCATTATCAAATCTAACTGCTGATCTTATTATGTAATGTGTTAAATTTGACTTTAAAAAAAATTTTAAACTTAATGTATAATAAAATTTGGTGATGTATTAGTACTGTATTAATAATATATTATAATATATTCTTTAATCAGCTATGATTGTCTTTCATTTTCATAGTTGTGAGTATGTGACTTGTGCGCTTGCGATCCTACATGTATTTTAACAAAAGTGATTTTGATATGATTAAGATATATTACGATGAAACTTAAGGATTTCGTTTTGCATAATAAATTATTAATTAAACTAATAAATTATAAGAGAACTTTTAGAAGTATTTTGCATATTAATGTATTGAAAAAAATAAATTATAATTGAATAAACTACTTTGAATAACTTATAACTTAAGAGATATTATTTTTTTATTTTTTTAAATCTATCCTACTTTTTTATTAATTTATAACCCATACCCTTCATAATATCAATCTAAATATTATATTTTGATTTTAAAATATAAATATATAAAAATATTTAATTAAATAAAAAATATAATATCATAAAATATAATTAAGCAATTATAATTTTATTATAAATTAAGTAATTATAATTATAAGTAATTATATCTTAATTAATTATAGTTCTATTATAAAGAATAAAATAAAAATTATATAAGTAAATAAATATATAAATTTATAAAAATAATTAATTAAATATTAAATTTTTATTTTTAAACATATTAATTATGTTAATATAATTTGATCCTTAGATAAATATGAATTATTTTAATTATATATTTATTTTTAATAATATATCTTTTATATTATTTTGTAATTTCAATTAATTTAATGATTAATTTTGTAAAACACTTCTTACAATAATCAACTAGCCTATTAGCTATTAATTAATTTATTAGCTAGTTTCTCAAAATAAAGCAAAGGTCTATATGGAAAATCTCAAAAAATATTTACATTTTATTTATTTTTTCAAAAAATATTTTTTATAAAAAAATATTATTTATATGTATATTAATAAAATTTATAGGTATATTAATAAAAGAGTAACATGCACTACTATGTCAAAAAACATCAATTTAATCTAGTTGACATCAGTTTTATATATATATATATATATATATATATATATATATATATATATATATATATATATATATATATATATATATATATGCTCACATTGTTGTATGTCTAATGTATTCAACATCAATTCTCAAAGCTGATGTAAAAAATGGTGACATTGTTCTTTTTTCCTTTTTTTTTTTGAAAATTGAAATGTTTTATTCTTGGATATTATTAAATTTGTCAGGACCTTAATTATCCTTGATTAGCATAAAGAACTTTTTCATTCTTCACCGGCCTTTCTCATCTTTCTTTTTTATTTGCTGCTATAGTTATATTGATAATTTTATGGGAAATAAAATATTAATTTTGGTATTTTTTTAATATATTATTATTATTATTATAGCATAGGCATACGGTATATTAATATGGAATATTGTAAACCCGTAAACTAATATTCACCAGCCCATGGGGTACATAACATAATAATCATTATAACATGGAATAATAGGATGTGTATTCTGTTAGTTATATATTAGGCCTTCTAGCTAATACTATTGTTTCGTATATATCATTATATATGTGCATATTAATTACATAACATATTTACTGATTTTTGTATATATCATATAGTAATTTATATTCGTATGGGAATAACATTGTAAAACAAATATGTATACTATCTAATAGGTCGAAATATTATAATAAAATACTAAATAAAATTAAAAAGTACATTTTTTCTGACGGGAATAACAGAATTCACCTTGGAGCTTATAATAATAATAATAATAATAATAATAATAATAATAATAATAATAATAATAATAATAATAATAATAATGACAGGAGAAATTTTTATACTCCGTATAAGTGGTATTCCATAGCTTTAATTTATCCCTATCATGACAACAGTATTTTTCCTGTATTTGTATATACATGTATAAAGCCATCCCACTGCTACGTATACACTCGTTTCATTGCATGAAACCCCGCAATTTTTTTGTTATCGTCTTGTTTGACACACACTTTGTCTGCAGTAACATTCAAACATTATAATAAAGTATATATTCTCGATTTACTAGACGTTTTTAAAGTCCTACGAAACCAATATCATTTCACTTATATCTTGTAACAAGCTTTGACCGTTACTACAGGAACGCAAATGTAATTTGGAGTGGCATTTCCTACGAAAATTTCGCAGATTTTCATAAATTTCAAGCGGTTTTTCATTTTTCCCCCAGAAATATAATCCGTGGGAAGCTTATGTGTGGAAAATCATTTCCTGCGGACTTCCAGCGGATATGAGCCGGTTCAAGTTTTTATAAAAAAATTAGAAAAATATTTCCAACAGATAAATCCTTGAAAATGCTCCCTCAAAATTATTAAAAAATTCATGTTCAAATTATACTACACTTAAAAATACAAAATTAATTTTAATATTTAATTGCTTTAAGAAATCATGTTAAAATTATATAATACTTGAAAATTTTATAAATATTACAAAATTAATTCAAAAATTATTATAATAAAAAAATTAACTAAGACTAAAAAAATTACACAATTCAAAATCATAGTTTGATGCAGATTCACAAGTTCAAAAGAAGCATACTTTAAACATATTTAAATAAAATAAATATATATATATATATATATATATATATATTTCAGTGTAGTACCTGTGCCAAGAGCATTAAAAAAATAAGAAAATAAAACCTAATTTATGACAAACTAAGAAGTCATGTGTATCCCATATAACAATCAACAAACAAAATAATAGAGACCGTAAAACCAACCATTCTTTATTTCATAATGTTCGTTGGTCATAGCAAAGGGTAATCTGAGCAATCAGTTCCTCTTCTAGGATTGGAATATTGGGTAGGCATAAGTGTTGAAAATTGATAATTAGAAATTAATTGTCTTTTAGAAGTTATAAATCATTGAGTGTGTATATACATTTTATGGTAAATTGCATTGTTGTGTCACTTATCAAACTTCCTGTTAAAAAAGTGCTAGCACAAATCTTTATTTCAAATAAGTATTAATTTTATAAATTATTACTATTATATTTTAAAAATACTTTTTTTCTAACTATAAGAATGTGGTCATAAATCAAGAATTTCGAAATGATGTTATTTCATGATTAGTTAATTAATTTTTACATATAACCACTTGTTTTCATTTGTCTTCTTATGATCTTTCAATAGAAAATAAAAAAAATGATTTCAATGGAGTCCACTCAACTAGAAACGTATAAATTGAGTTCAAAACTTTAAGCGATCATAACTTTGTGTTCGATTGTCCAATTAAGAAAAATTATATATCAATTTCATGTAATTTTTTGAGATCTACTTGCTTCAGCATTTTACTTGCTCTACTTGGTAAAAAAAGGCCCTTTTCAATGACTTTTCTCAATTTTTCATTTTCTTATTGTTTTACCAACTTTGACTTTATCTTTTTCAATTCAAATTTATTTAAGTCTGACATCAAACTTTTGCTCAACTTTTGTGATGTCCAATAGTACCATAACAACTTTCTTAATAATAAAATTATCAAAAAATATGTTATTATTTATAAACAAATAGTAATATGTTTGGTATTTGAATAGTAATATTAATAAAAAATTTAAGATAAATAAATAAATCAAATCCCATTAACAAAAATATTAAAGAATAATATATCACTATTTCATCTTTAAATAGTAACATCAATAAAAAAATTTAAAATAAATAAATAAATTAAGTCTAATTAATAACAAAATTGTTAAAGAACAATATGTTACTATTTGTAAACTGAACAGTAACATGTTGCTGTTTGATATTCGAATAGTAATATCAACCTAAAATTCAAAATAAATTAATAAATAAAATCTCATTAACAATTAAATTGTTAAAGAACATGTCACTATTTGGTATCCAAATAGTAACATCAATAAAAAATTCAAAATAATCAAATAAATCTAATCTTATTAATAACAAAACTACTAAAGAACATGTTATTGCTTGCAAACTAAATAGTAATATATTACTATTTGATCTTTAAATAATAATACTAATTAAAAATATAAAATAAAAAAATAAATTAAGTATTATTAACAACTAAATTATAAAAGAATAGAAAGTTACTATTTAATATTTAAATAATAACATTAACTAAAAACTTCAAATAATAGAAAATATCAAGTTTCATTAATAACTAAACTGTTAAAAAATAATATGTTATTGTTTAATCTTCAAATAATAACAGATTATTTAGTCTTCAAATAGTAACATCAACCAAATTGCCAAAGAACAACTTGTCACATTTCATATCCAAATAGTAATATCAATTAAAAATCCAAAATAATCAGACAAATATACTTTTATTAACAATAAAACTAACAAAGAACATGTTACTGCTTGCAGATTAGACAGTAATATATTAAACAGTAACATGTTACTATTTAGTATCTAAATAATAATATTAACTAAAAACCTAAAATAAAAGAATAAATCAAGTATCATTAACTAAATTACAAAAAAAAAATATGTTACTATTTGGAGACCAAACAGTAACAACAATAACATTGACCAAACACTCCAAATAATAAGAAATATTAAGTTTTATTAATAACTAAACTATTAAAGAATATGTTACTATTTAGTCTCCAAATAATAACATGTTGCTATTTGGTCTCCAAATAGTAATATTAACAAAAAATTCAAAATAAATGGATAAATCAAGTCTCATTAATAATCAAATTACCTAAGAAATACATGTTGTTTGATCTCCAAATAATAATATCGATCAAAAACTTTAAATAATAAGAAATATTAAATTTTATTAACAACCAAATTGTCAAAAAAGCATATTATTATTTAATTTCCAAACAGTAATATGAGACCAAGCAATACATGTTGTTTGGTATTTAAATAATAAAATTGACCAAATTGCCTAAGAAATACATATTATTATTTGGTATTCAAATAATAATATTGATCAAAAACTCTAAATAATAGGAAATATCAAATCTTATTAACAATCAAACTGCCAAAGAAGCATGCTATTATTTAATCTCCAAATAGTAACATGAGACTAAATAATAGCATTCACATGTTGCTGTTTGAAATTTAAATAGTAACATTGATAAAAAAATTAAAATAAATGAATAAATCAAATCTTATTAACCATCAAATTGCTTAAGAAGGGCATATTATTGTCATATTATTATTTGGAGACCAAATAATAATATCGATAAAAAAAATTTCAAATAATACGAAATATCAAGTTTTATTAACTAAACTGTCAAATAAGAGTATATTACTATTTAATTTCCAAACAGTAACATTAACCAAAAACTTAAAAGAAATGAATAAATTAAGTCTTATTATCAATTAAACTACTTAAGAAATGCATGTTACTTTTTTATCATTAGATAATAACATGTTATTTAATTTCCAAATAACAACATTGTCCAAAAACTAAAACTAAATGAATAAATTAAGTTTTATTAAGAATCAAACTACTTAAAAAGTGCATATTACTGTTTGGTCTCCAAAAAACAGCATGTTTGGTCTCCAAAAAATTAAAATAAACGGATAAATCAAGTCTCATTAATAATTAAACTACCTAAAAAGTTTTATGTTACTTTTTTTTAAGCCAAACAGTAACATAAATAAAAAAATATAAAATAAATAGATAAATCAAGTTTTATTAATAATTAAACTACTAAAAAAAGATTGTTAGTATCCAAATAGTAATATCAACCAAAAATTCAAAATAAATAGATAAATAAATTCTTTTTATACCGACTGCTGTTTTTGTATCTATTTGTATTTTCTTTTTCCCAAAAAGATAACTTATAGTAATATCAACTAAAAATTCAAAATAAATGGATAAATAAATTCTTTTTGTACTAATTATTGTTTTTGTGTCTATTTGTATTTTTTTTTAAAAGATAACTTTATTGTTGTTTGAATTTTTAATATAACAATAATTCATCCAAGATAATTATTTTTTTAACAAAGAAAGGAGAAAAAGAAAGAAACTATTTTATGATTTTATTTAAGGTTATGTGCCTTCAAATTTTTACTTATTTTTTTATCTTAACTAAAAATTTATTTTAATTTCTAAAAATTGAATTTTTATTAATTTTATTTATAATCAAAATTTTATATTAATTTAATTTTTATAAATTTAAAATTCTCCAATTTTAATTCTTATAAATTTAGTTTTTTATTTTTATAAAATTAAAAAATTTTCAATTTTAATAGACAACAAAAGAGGTTTCTAATTCAATGCTTTTATTCTTCTTGAAACATACTATAAGTGTATTATTTTATCTTCTGGATATTGTAATAGATTACTGTTTGTGGGTACACTTAAATAAAAGAAAGTCAATTTGAGATACCTTGATACAATAAATTGCAACAAATGATACTAACCTGATTTTTTTCTTATATTTTATCATACATGTACCTAATAATTGATTTGAATCATGTATTTAGAATGCTACAATGAATTTCATTGTTAGCTTATTAATTAGAAGTTATTTTATGTGTATCTAGAAGTATCTTTGATTCCTATAAATATTCTATGTACTTAAGCATTTGCATGTAAGAAGAGAAAAGAATTAATAGTTCCTCCTTCTATATTTTATAGTTCCTCTTCCTACACTTGGTATTAGATCTTTTATTGATCTTGCTATACTTCCACTATATTTGTAGTGAAAAAATTAAGAGTTATGAGTGTGTGGATTTGAGTGATGGCACTAATCTATATAGCTTGATCCAGTCTTAAACTAGATGAAAATGTTGATCATAATTACTAACAAAATCTTATATCTACTCTCACAATTTATAGAGCTATATTGATCCTAGTGTAGAAGAAAGTGCTAACCAAAATGATAAAAGGAAAATCAATTAGCTTTGTCCCAAATTTATTAAGGAGTAGAATATTATGTGTTTGACAAGATTGCTAATGCCAAAATAGCAAAGAAAGCTTAGGATATTTTAAATCTTGCATACAAAGGAGTTAATAAAGCTTAAAAGTCAAAACTACAATATTTGAAGCAAGAGTAAGAGAGGTGTAAAATGACGGTCTCAGAATTAGTGGAGCAACTTTTTTCTCGAGTCACAGATCTTGTCAACAAGATAAGAATACATATGTTGATAAAATTACAGAGACTCGTGTAGTGGAGAAAATTCTTTGAAGTTTTCCAATAAAATATGATCATATTGTGACAACAATAATGAAGTCTTATAATCTTGATGAAATGACAATAGAAGAGTTTCAAGACAATTTAGAAACTCATGTGAACAAAATTTTGGAGAAGATGCAAAAGCCAATCAAAAAAGCATTAAAAAGCCAAATCAATTTTGATAAGTGCTATAGAATCAAATCAAAGAGATGAAGGAAGCAATAAAAGTCACAAATATAACAACAAAGGAAGTGGAAAATTCTAGAGATAAAGGAGGTTTTAGAAAAAGAGGACATAGATTTGGCACTGATTCTACACATGCAACCAATTAAGGTAGAGGTTAAGACCATGGTGAAAGCAGAGAAGAAGGAAATCATCAATGGTGACTAAATTTTCAATGTTATAATTATGGCAAGTACAAGCAAAAATCAGCTAATTGTAGACACAAAAAACTAGAAACAACTGAATCTCATACAAATATAGTTGAGAAAGAAGATGGATGCTCTAAGACAAAGAGCTCGTTCATTGCTAGCAGTTCATAACATCATGATGAAAATATATGATATCTAGACTCTGGCTGCAACTGTCACAAGTGTGGTACAAAGAAGTTATTTTCTCATTTAGATAAATCTTTGTATTTAGAAGTTGAATTTAGTAATGATAGAAAGCATGTCATTAAAGGCAAAGTAGAATTTCAATCAGATTAAAGGATGGTTGAGCTATACTTCTGATGTGTTTTATGTTCCTAGCATGTGCAAAAATCTACTAAGTACTGGACAACGATAGGAAAAAGGATATGATATTTGGCATTATGGTTATGTGAGCATCATTCACAATCCAAAAAGGAAATTGGTTGCTACAATTTGTTGAGAGTTGAGGCCCAATGTAAGGAGAGACAGTTCTTTGAACCGTATTAAATTTTTATGACCTCGATCTTTGTTTTAGAGAAGAATATTCCTTCCATACTAAATTTTGTTGCTGATTTGGCCTCCTGTATTTTCTACTTAACAAGATTCTTTGGCAAGAAGACGGAAAAAAAAAAAAATATAATTCAAGTATGATAGATAACTATTTGTTTCTGCTGCCAAAAAAAAAAAAAAATAGGTTGACATATTCCTTCTTTACGACGCTTGCTCTGTTGAAGTAGGTGCTATATATGTGATCTTTTGCTCTATGTATCATATTGCAGATGTTTTCTTGTTTCCTTACTTAAATATGTTTTAAATTGAATTGCATTCCTATAATGATATCATGCTTGTAGGTGCAACAATACATCTTTAAAATAACATCATAAGACAGATAGGTAATATAGTAGCTATTTCATCCAATGTTGAAAATTAATAAAACAACCAATGACAGAAAGCTTAACGAAAATGGGAAAAAAGTCTACACTAATGCGCACTTGGAAACCAGACATTTAGCTCCTGACTAAAGGTAGAAGCTTAAGACATTTTTTAAAATTGCCTTTCGTATATTAGTCATTTTCATTAGTTGCCTTTTGTGTATTAGTCTTTTGTTAGATGATGCAGAAGATTCTACTAGCTTTTTCAATGACATCTATTTCTAAAACTCCTCGATATGTTTTGGCTAGTCATGTTCTCATGCAAGTATTTGGTCCAATCCCTCATGTGAACGACCATCATAGGAAATCAAGTATGAATTATTCTAATAGTTTCTATTTTTAATCATTCTAATAAAAAATTGTGACTTTTTTTTGACAAGTCAAGTGCTTGTCTGCCCGGTACGCCATTATGTATAAATTCATTGTTTATCACTTACTTGACAAATAACCTGTTATTAATGCAGATTTACTATCCTATTTTTCTCGTTGGTTCACCTTGGATCATAGGATTACTTAGGACCATGTATTTGGGTAGGCAAGTAAGGCACTTGTCTTAGGCCCCTAATTTTTTCTAAGCTCCAATTTTTCCTAGGCTCCACTTCTAATTTTTTTTTATTTTGTATAGTTATTGGTTAATTAGTTGAACTTCAAATCTAATGGTAATTACTCTCTTTGAGATTAGTTGTATAGTTATTATCGTTGACTATACAATCTGCAACTAATTGGGGAATAATTATCATTTTATTCCCCAATAAGTTGTAGATTTTTTGTATGATTATACAAAATAAATGACTTATGAATATAAAAAAATTAGTTATATATTAGTAATCCAATAGTAATTATTCTCTTTGAGATTATTTTTTAGTTAGTTACATATTTAAATGTGTTATTAAGGAATAATTATTCCCCAATAATTGGGAAATAATTATCATTTTTTTAATTAGTTGTATATTTTTTGTATGACTGTAAAAAATAAATGACTAATGACTTTAAAAAAAATGATTATATGTTAGTAATCCAATAGTAATTACTCTCTTTAGGATTATTTCCCAATTAGTTGTAGATTTGAATGTGTTATTAAGGAATTATATGTTAGTAATCCAACGGTAATATTGTGTTTGCATGTTATTACCGATTAATAATTTTCAATATTATAATTTATAATAGCCAATTTTTTAACTATATATACCATAAATTTTCAACATTTTCTCTTCAAAGTTTTTTAGGTTTCATTTTTTGTTCTCTCTTCTCACTCTTATTTCATACTCTTTTAAAGTGAATCCTTAAAGTGAATTGATATCAAATTATTGCCTTAGAAAGTATGACATGTAATTCTCTTTATTTCTAAGTTTCCAGGTTCTATCATTTCATCATTTTTTCCTATCTACTTTGCACATCTATTTTATTTATATTTTTATTATTGTTGTTATTTTAATTTATTTTTACACTTTGTAGCAATAGAAGATGTCAAATAGTATGAATCTCATTTTGAAAAATTAAAGAAAAAAAGAAAAGTTAAAAAGTTAATTCAATTTCAACGTGGTACTCTTGATGACTTTTACCATCGAATATTGCCAAATGAACATAGAGCCCAAATTTCATGAAAAACATGTAATTCATAGAAAATGACATTTTGATAAAAATGTTAGTAATGAGATCACACATTCAACTAAGGATTCTTTTCGTATTGAATATTTTCTATACGTATTAGATCAGTCTATTTCTTTTATTGAGACTTAATTCAAACAATTTTTAGAACATGAAACTATCTTTAGTTTTTTATTTGAATCCCAAAAATTTAAAACTTTGGACAAGGATCAATTGCAAAAATATTGTATTAATCTTGAAAAGCTTTTAAGTTTTGGTAAACATTCTAATATTGATGGTCTTGATTTATTTTCATAATTGAAGGTATCAAGAGAAGTGTTTAATAATCCAATAGAAGTATTAAACTATATTAAAAGAGTAGATTTGTTTCCAAATGCATGTATTACTTATAAAATATTATTGACAATACTTGTAATGGTTGCTATTGCCAAAAGAAAATTTTCAAAATTAAAATTACTTAAATCCTATTTGAGATAAATTATGTTACAAGATAAATAAAATAAATTAGCCATATTATCTATTGACAGTGAAATATTAGAATTACTTGATTATAAAATTTTGATAAGTGATTTTGTAACTCAAAAAGTTAGAAGAATAATATGAGAATTTAATGATTTATAATATACTAAGCCTTTTAAATAATTTTGTCTACAGTCCCAAAATGTCTAAACACAGTCTTAGAATTACTACATCAACCAAGTTAATAATAAAATATGCCCTATAAGTTTCCTGCCTTAGGATAAATAGACTTTCAATTGTAAGTTCAATTCAGACCAATGTTTGATTGTATATTATATATGTGCTTATTTTTGGAAATATCTAGCCTTTTTATATGAGAAAATTTTCGCTAACACCCTGCTTCTTGAATGTTTGTTAATCAAATTGAGTCTAATACACCTTGCACCTTCATCAATCTCGTTTCCAATTGTACTGACAGTATTGATCATTTCAATAAGATATTATAGGTATATCAAATATAATTTTGTGCAAATAATCTTTTTAATGTATTATGAATAAGTCAAATATTATAAATGCAGTGCCTAACTCCCCGATGTCCTTTCCTTCTGCCACAAGAAGAAAATTAGGTTCATGCTATAAGAGATTGACAAGTTGCTAGTTATCTAGATACTGATAAATTCCCTTTTTGATTTTCTTTTAATTTTCTAGTTTAGAGAGTTAGAGAATTGTTACTTACCAAAATTTTCTGGCTATTGTAGATGTCAAGTGTCAGTCCGAATTGCTGCAGAATGATGTTTTTCTACTTCAATGAATTGTTATTGTAGTGCATCTTTCCTATAATATATTTATGTTCTGTATGTTCTCTTTTTCATATTGAGATTTAAATTTATGAATTACAACTAAAAATGTGTTGACTTTATTAAGTAATTTTCTATGAAAATAGTACTTACATAAAGGTTGCTTTACTTTTGCGAGATTAATGGATGCAAAGAAGCCAATTAAATAAGGTGTTAGAATTTCCAAAATATCTTATCTTTTTATCTTATAAAATATTCCATGTACAAAAAATGATTTGAAGAGTTCTGTGAATATAAGGCAGTCTATAGATGATGTTAGAAATTCGGAAGCTAACTCTTGTTTTTTTAAAAAAATATTGAAAACTTATTAGCGGTATAGAGTCATTGTAATATATATATATTAAAATTTTCAAGAATATGATGGCAGTCACCAATTGTACTGAATTTTTTTCTTCAAAAAATTCATCAAAAAGATGGTAGTGAATCACTGCCATCACTAAGCTGGTTGCCACATTTTTAGTGGTTATGGTAATTGCTACCAAATACATTAGCGGCGGTACTTTGAAATTGACACAAAATGTCTCTTTCTTTGGTACTGTATTTAACCTATTTTTTAGTGAATTTTATAGCTAAATAATTCCCTTAAAAGTATATATATGTATATTAATAAACTCATAATTTATCATTATAAATAAATTCTCAATTAAATTTCATGAATTGCAATATATTGATTACAAAGAGTGTAAAATGGATAGTAATATAAATTTTTTTCTTTTTTATTCCCTTCTTCGTGATTCTTTTCCCTCCCTATGGCCATTACTCTCTTTCCTACGAATGTCATCTTTAAGAATGAGATCACTAAAGGTTGCTAACAATATGCCGTTAGATATAAAGCTCTTTGGGAACAACTTAATAAGATCAAAGGGAGGGTGTATAAGCCTCACCACTCAAATCCTAGACCAACAATTGATGGTAAAGTCAACCACTAATTTAAAATGAGACTCAAGCTTGGACGCATTGGTTGGTGTATGATATATCTCCCATTAGGCTTTCACTAGCTCATTACATATAATAGGGTAAGGTCAAAATACCGGTTATAGCTATAATTGTAATGTAACATAAAAATAATCTAACAAAAAGAATTTATAATTATCTCATCACATTATTAGTAGCCATAAGTAGTATTGGGGACTTCCATTTTGTATGCTAGATTATTGTTTCTTATATTGACATATAAATTAAGGAAATAGTCATAAATTCATATTAAAGTCTAACAATTGCCCTAATATTCATAAATTCTACTAAAAATATCAAATTTTATTCAAATTTTATGAAAATCTCCAAAATTAATGTTTGTACATTTAATAACCTCATTAAGTTTTTTCTATGCTCAAAACTAGGGGTGGAAATTAGGTGGTTAAAAGCGGTTAGGGACCCTAAACTAACCACTTGTCTAAAATTACTTGAAATTGCATGTGATGAAATTAGACCTACAACCGCTCATAAAAACCACGTCACCTACTTAGACCTGAGCATTACAGTTACTTGTGGGTACTTGTAGATGTGGCTGGGTCTAAGTGAAAAAAGTCAAATTTGGTTAGGATTTTAGTCCCATGAAAACTTTGCCATAAGTTCTCAGGAAATAAACAATCAAACAAATAAAATTAGAGTTAAAAAAAAGTAAAAAAAGGGAAAGAGATTTACTAATTATTATGATGTGAGATCCACAGTATTTGCAATAATAGACAAAGATCAAAGTGAGGACCATTTGGAGTAGCATCCTCACTTAAATGATTCAATTGTTTGGTTTTGAGGCAATCTTTGATATTTCACTACATATTCACCAATGCTTGAGGTGGGCAATAAAGTATTATGATCCTTAACATGCAGTATTAAAGAACTACCATCATCAGGAAACTCTAACATCTGATTTCATTGAGGATTTAGAGTTTTATATATAATTTACAAGACAATTAATAAATAAACATAGCAAGTAGGGAAATCATAAATAGTATATGAAAACTAGCATATTTTAGAGTGTTTGTAGGTAGGTTATGGTGAGGATTGGGTAGTGAATTTTAACCTATCTATACTTGCACACATAAAATTTTCTTTTAAATTTCACCCACTTTTATTCATTATAGCATTTAATCCAGCCCAAACCACATAATTGTGGATTCCAGTGGGTGGCCTATAACGATTAAACCTAAAACTGTTAGTGTGTGTCCTAATAGCCAATCATAAAGATAATTAAAATAATGCACAATATATTATATTTTATTTCAGGCAATATAATTATTATATTTTGTTCTATGCAATTTATAACTTAATATAATAATTATCCCTAGAATAGTTTTACTATTCCAAAAATGTGCATAGTCAAGTATTATTGTAAAAGGGATAGTAATAATACATCAAGACTAACATGCATAGTGACTGATGATTATGAATCATGAATATGTGATATCAAATCAATACATGAGTACATTGTTAGTGAATAGATGTACTGGACTGACTCGCAATGAGAAAAATTACATGGATTGTCAAATGTCATTAGTTATTCTCATGTGACCACAATGCACGTAGTCCTTTGACCTGAAGTCACTACAATTCCTTACATAAGGAGTCACACACTTTGATGTCATTCTAAATCACTTTTAACCAAAATGTGTTGTAGGACATTGATTGGGTGTGTCATGAATCATGCAGAGGGATGTGAGTGATGTAGATGAGAATTTTGTTCCTATTATATAGTAGGAGTGATATTCTTGGGCCCCTTGATTGAGTGACATTAAGAAATGCATAGCTATGCTCAAATGGATCAATATGAGATATTGATCATTTGTTTAAGTTAGTCTACTCAGCATCAAGAAACTTAAATTGAACATTAAACGAGGATGATACATTCTATGCCTCTAGTTCAATTTAGATATTGTTACAAAAAGGATTATATTGCAAAATGTTGTCCACAAATTTAAGTGAATATCGAGTCATAGATATTTTACTACTTGGGATGATAGTGATGTATTGCTAGATACCATTCACTATCTATACTCCATAAGTGGACTATTACTAATATAATAAGAACTTACAGGATCATACAAAAGGAGTAGGAATGAGACAATAATTAATTGAGTTTTAATTAGATCAAAATCTAATTAATTGGGCTTATTTTTGTACATATATATATATATATATATATATTATTAAAATAATAATATATTTTTATGTAATAAATATGATTATTATATAATATTATTTGATATTAAAGTAATATAAGATAATCAGGTTATTAGATAATATTATTTTCTAATATAAGATAAATATATACCATTTTAATATTAGACAATTATATTATGAGATAATGTTATTATCTAATATTAGATAATTAATGGATAAATCTTATCTCTCCTCACTCTCTCCATGATAAGGATAAGGTAATAGCTGTTAAGTGAGATTAGGATTTTTGGAAGTATTATCCTAGTAGGATTAGGAATGTGATTTGCCTTAGTTCTATAAAAGGAACTTGAAGATAGCACATTATATACACATTATTAGCTGTTATTAAATCCTAAATCACTTAAGAAAACACATTAATCCTAATCTTAGTGAGAGAGACGTATCTTAGCAGATTCATGGAGGGTGAGAAGTTATTGTTCACTTTGTGTAGATACCGCAAAGACATTGTACCTTTTGGCCAACATTTGATTCGTAATTCATCTTGGTCTTTCAAAGTTTTGTTCAGAAAGAATGCAAGCATACAGAATGGTAAAACCCTAACACTGATCTATGCTCTTTTGCATGGATCCTTAGTAGGATTTAGATAAAAAATTTCAATTTTTTGTTGTGTATGATAATCCAAAACCTAACAAAAACTTCCAGCTTTACTCAAAATAAGTCATACAACATTTCTCTTTATTTTGTTATCAAAATATATAAAAAAAGATCTTTTAACTTGACAATTTTATTCTAAATACTATTTTTTTATGAAATCTTGTGAAAATTTCCAAAATGGACAATAAGTCATAAGATATCACCTTTAAGCCATTTCCATGATTAAAACACATTGTACAAACTTCCCATAACTTAAACTACCATTATGCCCTAAAGAGGGTTATTTTATATACAACTCTTTGTAAATTTTTTTTAAAAATTTCTAAACTAAACTAGAAACTTTAAATAACATTTTCAAATTCTCTTCATGCCCCAAAACATGTTACATCACTTACCATATTAACCTACTATCCATTAATAACAAGAATGATAAGATCTTTCTGTAAAAGGCATTTTTTCATGCAATTTTTGCTAAAGTTTCCAAAAATTTTCTATCAAGTGTTTGATTTATAAATCATCATTAAACAATTATTTTCAATTATAAAACATGTTACATAAACAATTACAATATTTTATTAGAAAACTAGCTTAAAAGAGACCATTTTCTCTTAAAAATACTAGTTTTGAAAATAAATTTTCAACATAAATCCTCAAGCTTCCAAACATATTCTTAAATATGTTTTCCTCACAAAAATTGACAAAATGTTAATAAACATTTCTAAAACATTTTAGAATTTGATGCAACAAGTTTTTCTTATAATTTTTTTTTCAAAATAGCAACTTATTTAGGAATGCCTTGAGTGCTTTCCAAAAGGATTTTTCTTGAAAACTTCAATGAAATCTTTCTAAAACATTCATGGAAGTGTGTGGTTGGTGTTTTCACAAAATTTGCCTCCTAAATCATATGAGAACCCATGGACTCCAAAATTGATCCAATTTCAACCTTAAAATTCAATAATTAACCATGCCAACTTCATTTTTTTTAGATAGATCATGATGCAACATACTATGAGAATTTAAAACAACATTTTTTTGGCCTACTTTATACAAGAAAAACCATGAGCTTCTTGGAGCTCATTTACAAGGATTTATCATAAAAACTCATTTTTTTAAAAAACTTTACTAATTGTAAGAAATTATTTTCACAACAATTCTTTTTTCTTCTGAATATCAAACCATGTTAAGAGAAATTATTTCCAAAATTCTTTTTCACTATCTTCACAAATCATTCTCTAAGAAATCATGTGAAAATTAAAGAAGCTTTTTCAAAATGACATCCCACCTTCCTCAAACTCTTTTTAAGAAGAATTTTTTACTAACTTACCATGATACTTACGATATCATCACCCACCATACATACCTCATATATAATGAACTTCCTAAAAGAAAACTAGAAAGAAAGGAACTGGAACTCTACTCACTTCAAATAGTCCATAGAGCTTGGTTCCTTCACCTAATATTCAAGGTATTTCTACTAAAAATGACATAAAGTTAGTAAAGAGCTTATAGCAAGAACTACAAAAAGAATTAGATATAAGGAAATTCATAGAGTTCCACTTCTTAAATGGCTTCTTTCTTCAACAAACTTTAAAAAACTCTCAAAGATTATACAAAATCTTATTAAAACTAGAAAGAACTCTTAAGAACTCACTCTTTTCCTCTTGATTTGCTCTTTAGCCATGAAGAAGCTTTGATGTGCATAAAAAGGAGATAAACTTAGCTATTTATAGAATAATGAAATGCACTAGGTTAGAGGGAAGCAAGGTGCATAGTTTTTGCTAGGAAAATGGTAGGAAATTTCACTTTGTATTTGTTTTACTATTCCTACTCTTTTTTCCTATTCATAGTCTCTTGCTATTGTCATGGCTTAAGTCACTTTTTGTCATCATCACTTATGTCACAACTTGACTAGATTTGTAGCAAAATTCCTACTCACTTTTAATCCTAATTAACCACTAATTAATCATTAGTCAAATTCATTAGGACTTTAATTATGATTTTTTCCTAATCTTTACACCAACATTTTTGGTAATTGCCATATTCTCCTTATCTCCCCTAAAATTGTGTATGCCCTTCCATTGTGCCCAAAATTTTGATTTTCCCCACTTAGGATCTCCAGTTAATGCTTTTGAGTACATATACCAAGTTACTTTAAAATTATATCAACTTTAGGTTTTAAATGCCTTTTAAATTTTTTCTAAATAATTCCTAGTGATTTTTTTTGTACTAATCCTAATAAACACTTTTACTAGTTTTAGTATACATTTCTGTAAATTATCTATTAATAAAAGTTACTTAGTTTACCTTTATTAGGATTTTTATTGTTAGATTTTTTCCACGTGTTACAACATGAATTCCATCCAAATCATTTTATTGAGGTTATTTTTAGCATTAGTTCCTACTTGTACACCTATTACAATTATGTTGATATAATGATAATAGAGTTTGTTTATTGAAAAATTTAGTTATGAAAATTAGGAGATTAATCATTTGATTATCGATATTTAGGAAAAGACAATATTTATACTATAACCACTTTGAATACTCATTGAAGAAAAGTGGTGGTGAGTTTATTCATTAATATACCATGTCATGGGGATTAGGAAATTAATATTAGTCTATCAATATCTTGATTCTTATAATATAATCTATCAATGAACCAAATATGAAAAAATTTATCCTAAAATCTAATGGTGATTATCTTTATAATATCCTTGAAGCTGTTCTTAATATCCATAGAAACCATTTCATATCATTATTAGTGAACCTTTACAAAAATACCTATTATTTCTTGCAACCACTATTCTCATATGCACTCTATTGAGTTAGCAATATAAAAACTAAATAGGATCGTATTTCTATATTTGTAAATGGTAACTTGATATAGATTATTACCAAGGAAAGAATGATAGCACAGGAGGAATGACTTATATGTCAACAATTGATGATTAAGTAGCGTCAATTGTATAATATCCTCTTATGCCATCATTGTATGGAGTTAAAACCTAAATAAAATATAAAGTGAGAGAGAAGTTAAATGAAAAATAAAGTGGAAGAAAAAATTTATAGCTAGAGAACTTAGATAACAAATAGAATGAAAAAGAAAATTTATAAGTAGGAGATTAACAATAGATGTTAGTTATTTAAAAAGAACTAACATATAAACATTTAGAGATTGTTTGGTTTGTATATGAAAAAACTTCTTGCGAGAAATTGAAATTCCAAGAAAATAACTCACTACATGAATTTTCTGCGAAATATTCAAAGTTGTTTAATTGAAAAATAGGAAGTAACACTTCTTATGAAGTAATTTCCTATGCTTTGTTAGTTTAACTTTATATATCATAGGAAGTGTTAATAAAATGATACTATATTCTCAATATTATTATAATATAAATTAATAAATTTTAGTTGTCATTAATTAAATTTAATGAGGATAATTTTATTATTATATACATAAATAACATAAGAAGTAGAACTTGTCTAGGGGGAGGTGGGTAGGTAATTTCCTATACTTTATAAGAAGTAGAATTTCTGAGAAAGTTTTATTGCCTCTAACTTGCTAGATAATGACCAACTAAACAACCCTTCTCTTTCCTATTTCTTTAGAAATAGAATTTTTAATGCTATTGAAGTGAACCAAAGAACGTTTTAATATCTCACATTACATTGATTTAATTGCCTTTCGGACAACAGTTATAGGATATCGACATGATAAGTTACTTATATTTATAATAATGTCATTATCCCAACTTATAACATTTTCTTTTTAAAAGAACCAATGTTTAATTTTTTGAAAAATTACATTGACTAGTGGAAAACAAACAAACTATTTTGCAAATTGCCTAAAAGTTGGATTAAGTATGAGAAAGCCTAAAAGTTGCATAAATAGGATGAGAAGTTTACTCTATTTTAAAATATAAATTTTTATAAGTTTAAAGAAAAAAAGATTAGTTTCAAAATTAATATAGAAATTTTTTTGTTTTATTAAATATTATAAATTCATGATATGTTATATATTTTTTTCCATATTTTTTTTACAATAATACAAAAATTAATACATTGAATGGAATATACAAAAATATGATAAAGAAGACAATAATGTAACAAAATTTATTCTACAATTTTATTCATTATATATGTTGTTTATTAACAAATGCAAATTTATAATAATATTATATAAGAAAAAAAAAGGACTTGGACCTTCCATTTTCTATGCCAACCTTGATGTTAATTCTCAAAGTCATCATCCAAAAACCACTCATGACATTCATTAAATTTCAATATTTGTAAATCATGGATCTAAGTAATATATTTTCCTCTATTACCAATGCTAGCCTATGTTAAAGAAAGAGGAAAATAACTTTCCCACCATATTTAATATATTTAGATGACATTAATAAAATTTTATAATGTCCCTAAAGGTATTAAATGAAATAATGGGGACTTGTTTTCTCCTCATCAAACACACATTAAAGTTAGATAATGGAGGTTAAGGCATTATTGAGATATTTTCAAATGGAGAATAAATGTAAAATATATAGGCAATGAATAAAACTATAGATATCAATTATTAAATTAAAAATTGACATTTTGGGCTAGCTCAATAGTGGTTGCATTACTCAAGGAGACTTTTAAATTGTCTTTACATATTGATTAATAATAAAATTAACGTGTAAATATTTTTTTGTCAACTATAGATGTCAGTTATAAAATTAAAAATTGATATTCTAGGCTTGCTCAATGGTGGTTGCATTGCACAAGGAGATTTTTGAACTAACTTTACACATTGATTAATAGCAAAATCGATGTCTAAATGTTTTTGCCTTCCCATTTAACCTTTGAAATGTCTTTTAAATGATGATTTCCAAAGTTAACTATCATTTTAAATTTCCATATAAATTTCAAAATACAATCATTGTCTTATTGGTTCCAATAATTTAAAAAATACCACCTTACTTATATCAATGTTGATTTAACCTATGATCAACGTTTATTAGCCAATGTAGAATTGCAATTCTATAGTAGTGTGCTTAGAATGTTATTGTAGGCCAACAAGTGGTACACATTGAGAAAGAATGCTCAAGAAGACACTTTTTTTTCCATAAGGCCATTTTTAATAACAATTTTATAATTACAACAATCATATTCAAGGTGGAGAAATAATTGATGTTATTATTGTCTAAAGAGAAGGATGAGGTTGATGATATTGATGATAATTTAGAGAAGAAGAGAAGAAAAGGCCTTGGCGGAGATAAAAATACTCTAGGTGACACACTGATTTATGAGGCTACTAAGCTGGGCAAACTAAATGCACTTATTTGCATGTTTTCCTAAGCCACCGTGGAATTAGAATGTCATTTGCTCAAAAATGATAAGAATATAAATCTTCATATTTGTATGATTGGACAATTTTTTAGTATGTAACCTTTCTATATGTTGCATCCATAGCTTTCTATTTTAGCTAGTTATATTATTAGGTAATTCCTATTTAAAGCATTGATTGCTACATATATTTATGCTGTTGAGTTTCAAAAGTCCAACTGGTATGATCTTTATATTGTTGGAAACTAAGAAGAAGCTCCATAACTTTCACAATTTGCTCAAAGCCCAATTCAAATGTTTGAAGGTTTATATTTGGCTAAGAAAAAGATCTAACATTGCTATCAAGTCTAACCCAATCTCACTTATTCACAAATAAATAGAGTTTTAAAGGGTCCAAATGGTGTCAAATTAGTATCCAAAGTTACCTAAGTTTTAACCTAATATATTTCAAGAATTCTTTTAATAAAACTACATAGTTTTGGTTATAATTGTTAAAAAGGCAACATCTGGGATTTTATTGTAGTAAATTCTTGTAATATTTCAGTTTGTAAAATAAGTTCAAGGCTTCCAAATTAAGTAAAACCTATTTCATTGTATCCTTAAGAGGTAGCCTAAGCTAATTTAATTAGGTTCTCTCATTGGGAGATAATATATATTTAGGTTTTGTGCCTCTAAAAGCAGTATTGCTTTAGACACCATTCTTTTTTCTTCAAGTTTTCTATTGTAAACTATTATTGTAGCAATTTTCTATAATTAATTCAAAGGAATTCCAACCTTAATTTGGTTGGATTTTGAAACTATGTTATTTTAATTTTATTTTTAATTTGATTATTCTTTAATTCTCTACTAATTTAAACGTATGATTGTTTTAGATAATTTGCTAATTATGACCCATTGGTTTATTATTTATTATGATTTACTACTAGGTACTTAATTTTTATGTTAGGTCATAATTAATTGATGAATAAATCACAATTGGAATTTGATGATTTGACATTTGGATGAATTATTAGTTTCATTAAAGAATTAGGATTTGAATTGATGATTGAATGTTGGGTTTAATTGTTAATTTAATTTTAGTCATTTCTTGAATCTTAATGTTATTGTTTGGGTGCTAGGCTTAAATAATAAAGAATTAATCTAGCTAAGTGCTAGGCTTAGGCTAATGATTTAAGGAATATAAGAGTTGTTGTTAGGTAATCCATGACTAATTGATCAAATTAGAATAATTTTATAAGAGTTATATGGGATAAATTAACAAATTAAGGAATAAGAACATCTTTCAAGTTAGTGTTTCCGTTTAGCATCACTTTCTTCCTTTTAATGTTTAGTATTAATCATTGATTTCTATTTTAGTTTTAGTTACTTTTATGAAAACCCCTAGGTTTTATATTTTGTTATCATTTGATTGATTATCTAATTCCTTAGATTTGACATGAACTTACCTTATCTATATGTTAGAAAAGGTTTAGTAGTATGCAATGATATGCATCATATATCATGCAATACATGGCTACTATAATATATATTCAAGGAAACCTATCTACAATAATTACTTTAACTTATTTATAACTCCTCATATGCTTACCTGAATTGATTTTGTTACAACATGCTAATTCTGTACAAGTTATAGAAGATGATCTTGATAAAGTGTGAGATTTTTTGTAAGGTATCTCCTTAGGACAAAAGGTGTACTTAAATGAATGATTTTGCTTTTATGTATCTAAATATGTCATGTTGGTCAAGATTGTAACTTGTTCTAAATTTTAATGATAAGGTTTTATTTGTAAATAACATTGTTTTAATTTTCTCTTTTTAACTAGTATTGTCATATTTTGATGCATAAATAAGAGTTCAAAAACTTTGTATGAAATATCCAACAATATTTTCTGTTGTTATTATCAATTGCTATATGTTTTTTGTCAATTGGTATATGTTTTTATTGTTGTGAATTGGTTGTGTCTATTTTGGATAAAAAAATAGGTCATAGAAAATATATTAATTATTTAACAAAAATTAATGTCTTATATAATAAAAGGTTAGTTTTTTTAATAAATACCCAACATGGAATGTCAACATTACAATGTTAGGTATTTGATAAATTGCTAACGTCTTATGTTTCTTTAGTGAGACAAAGTCATTGACATATAAATGTTAGTATCTTAATTTATAATTGATTCTTATGTTGTTGTCTAGAATAAAAGGCATCACTATTTTAGAAGTAGTTTTTGTATGGAAAATCACATTTAAAGAAAAATGACAACATTGTGACAAAACCCTCTAGCAAGGGTTGAAAATAAAAGGAGTAAGGAGTTGTAATATTGTGAAGTAATATTTACATTTTTATTATTTTGAATAGAAATGATATAATTTTTTTAATTGATGAGGACATTTAAATTGAATTTATTCGACTAAGGTTTTATTTCAAAAATTAATTAAACAATTTTATGGTGATTCTCTCATAAAATTAATTTTTTTTATTATTGTGAGTATGAAGGTTTATGAAAATATATGCTTACAAATCAATAAATTATTTCCCCTAAAGATTATAGAATTTTAAGCTTTATTTACTTTTGAGAAGCATGGTTTTATTAAGATTAGAAATCGGTATGAAGAAAGAATGGTTTAGGATTAGTTGGATTTTGTGGTTCCTATGTCCTTTGAAACATTATATCTTCTCCCTTTAAGTTTTATCTACAAGAGTCAATTAGTTAAAGGGTTGAGATTAAAAGAAGAGTGAGCTTACAGTGCATTTATTGCACAATTTCAATGCCTTAGCTAACTTTTTTTTTAGCCTCTCTTTGTTTTTCCAACCTTACTCCTTCTTTCGATCACTTTTTTTCTCTCTTTTCTTTTATCTCTCTTCCTTTCTGGACCATGCAACCAATTTTGGTTACCATCTAGTTAGCCCTTGTTGCTGTTGACTAACCCCTTTTCCTTCTAACCAAGGATGTCTACTAGCATCTAAGAGAAAGTTTTCATTTTGTAACTGAAATAGCAATAGACCAAGGGGCTTTGAGTCTCCTTAGTTTCCTAATGTTCCGACATGATTTCATTATGTCATGGGCCTACAACTTTCTAGTCAAAATTGTACAGCACATGCCGGCCACACTTGCCAAATAGGTAGTCTTCCCATTTAAAACCTTTTTTTGACATACTTGGTAAAGATAACAGAATGTCAAAGAATTATTGCCTATACAATAAATCCCATGTATAACATGTTTTCAAGCTAATATCATATATTGTTGAAACTTCTGCACATACCAAATTGTAAGATCCTTCCTATATGAAGCCTCCAGGCATTATAGGTAAAAAAGGACAATTGAATAAGGAAAGGGATACTCTGTTTGCTTGGTATATGCCTTGTTCCATAGTTTTGAGCATGTAAAGGATGGTTACAAGTTAACATACTCTAGTCCCTAACTTAATGTACAAGCACCCCGCTAGGCCTTCAAGAAACTCCATTTTTTAAAGAGTATTTTGAACAAAAGACCTCGCGTTACGAGTTAACATACTTTTTTTGAATTGTTATAAGCCCTTTTTGCCATGCAATGAGTGTCTAATTCACATAAAAAAATGTGAGGATGACAAATATAGGCTTCTCGAACTCCTCTGAATTCTCTAACCATCCAAAATAACCAAAACACCCTTAAGCTTGGGAAAATCAAGAAAAATTGTACACTAGTTGGATTAATCCCAAATTTTAGTCACTGGACTATCATAAGATGCTAGATTTTTTTCACTAAGTCACATCTTAATTCAAGCATGTTTGGCTATCAAATTGTCACAACTGCTAGCTTGTGACATTCTCTCTCACTTTAAATATTAATGCCCTTATTGACGCCTTAATGTAATACGGCTCCTTGAAGAATCTACTTACTCTTTTGAAACTTCATAATGGTTTTTAGCCTACTTCTTTGAGTTACTCCCTTGATTGCTTAATACCTATCTCTTTGAGTATTATAAATGTTTCCTATCTTAAATTTGGGCTATCACCTCTGCAACATCAATAATGTCTTCGCAAAATGCATCCTCCATAAATTTCTTAAAGGGCTATCATTATAGTCTCCTTTCAAAGTGACCCGACACTCTCTAGTGCCACTTACCCATAAGCTCTCTTGAACTTATTACCTTTGTAACTCGTTCAATAGGTAATCACCTTTGCAACTATGTGCGCACTACCATTGCAGCTTGTATGGATACCACTTCCATAACAAAAGTGTATGCACCTAATGTCCTATGCTATTGGTATAAAAGACAAGACTCACGCTTGATCTATACAAAAGGCCTTATAACCTTGCTCTTAAGTTTACTTGTTTGTTTTCAAATAATTTATTGCATTTTGCAATGCCACTTTCATACTCAATTGGATCCTCTGATCCTTTCTGAATTGTTACCTTTTAGCATTTCTTCGACTACCATAACCTACTTGGAGTTAATGCATTGTAGCATTGTGGTCCTCGTGACCCCTCTTAACTTTAGTGACATTCAACAATGTCTTGACTCTTACAAACCCACTCGAGTGCATCCACTAACAACTTCTTCAAGCATATCCATCTGATGGCTCCCTTACTTAATAGCTTAATGGGGTTGAGTATAGAGTCCTTTCACACTCCAGCTCAAGTTATACTTTACCTATGCACAAGTAAACATGAACTCAATGTTGCAAAGTCTCCTAACCAAGTAACTATGTAATGCTAGTCTGTTATCCTCCTTCGAATCATTATTGCTACTCTACCAAGAAATTATGTAGCCTAGCCTATTACATCAAAATGTCATTGCCACTAATATGTGATTATGATGTGCTAGCCCTCTAACATCTCATCTCAAATCTTATAAGTGATTGTGCACACTCTATCAACCTATAAATTATGCACATTGTATTAATTTCTTCAAATCTTAACTAATCCCTCCAATTAAGCTCCTTCAAGTAACTTGAATGATTCTTCTTAATCATCTTAACATAATATGGAATACTCCCCTTAGAGCAATCCACTTTGACCTTTTGCTATGCTCCTTTAAGCATTAAGATTAATCTTTTTAGACCACCTTGACATGATTTTAGACTAATTACTCCACTCGAGACATTACTCCAATTTGCCATCCCTTAGGATATGTCTTCTAATTATGGTCATGCATGTCTACACAACCAAAGGCTTCACCCTTTGATTTCACCAATCCTTCAGGTAGTGATCAAGTCCTTTAACAAGACCAAGACTTCTCCCACTAGATAAGCTATCAATTGTCTTGTCCTTTTAGATAGTGGTATGCATCCCTCGATGCTGTTAGTATATATGTCCTAAAACCAATCATATAGATGATTGTAAATTTGAATCATGTTATTTTAATGGTAATTCTAATTATCATATTTATACATATATTATTTGCGTAATATATTTAATTATGATAATAATATTAGAATAACTATATTCTTAAATGTCCCTAGTCATATATCATTGTAGATTAGGTTATTTTGATATGTTAAGACTAGCATGTGTGGTGACTTATATGAGATATTAAGTCTAGACATGAGTACAAGTTAGAAAATTTATATACTAGATTAACCCACCTTAAGAACACTACATGGATTGTTATATAAGTGTCATGAGTGATTCTTAGTGATTATCATTAATATGGTCCTTTGACCTGAGATGGCCAAAGTTCTCTACATGTAAGTTTTATATTTTAATACTTCTCTATGTCACTCATGGGTAAGTGAATGCAAAGTTAGTTATTGGATATGTTACATATCATACAGAAGGATTTGTGTGATCAAGAAAGAATTTATCCTTTCTATATAATAAGAGTGACATTTGTGGGCCTTTTGATTAAATAAAGCTAAGAAAAAAATGTATGGCCATGCTCAGATGATCCATGTTAATTCCATTTGCTTTAGTCAGCTTACTTAGGAATTAAGAAACTTTTGAATTGGGCCATACAGGAATGACACAGTCCATGTCTCATGCTCAATCTAGATGTCTAGGATAAAAAAACATAGATAATGATCAGATATAAAGGTTTAGCCGAACCACTAACTTTCTCATTACTTGGGTAACAATGATGTGTTGCTAGACACCACTTATTGTTTATGATCATTAATGTAATTTATAATCATTACCAATGTAATGAGAGCTTATAGGGTTGTACACTTAGAACCTAGTGGATTTGAAATTAATGGACCAAATTGTTTGGATCTAATATATGGAAATTCCATGTATTATTATAAGGCTTAATAATAAGCCTATAATTATACATGGAACAAAGTCCAATTAGTTAAGATTTTTTGTGCACCTATTTAAATAGGCTTGATTAGTAATAATAAGGATTATTCACACATCCTAAAAACACAGAAAAACCTAGCAGCCCATTTGAACCCTTGAAGGGCGTAGCTAGCACTACGAAAGAAAAGGAGATGAATTTCAATTAGTGCACATGAGATGTTCGTTGGTGATTCGCATGTTCATGTAAATACCTTGGAATCTTCGACTGGAAGCAAGTTGGAAAAGGTGATCAGTGATCGAACATATGAAGTGTTTGGAAAAGGTAATCAAGTCCCTATCTTGATCTAATTATTTCATATGGATCCTTGACTAGGATTAGTTAATTCCGCTATGTTTGTTTGGTTCCTAATCCCAATAGATGCGACTATTATAAATGAGCACATAACCAATGTCTCGTGCTTATAAGCAAGTAAGGTAGCCCTTTGGCACACATGTTTGGGCTTGATGTACCAATCTACAACCACTTGAATTATTATCCTCCTACATATAAGCTTCTTGAGTTAATCTAATCATTTACACCCTATAGTTAAGTCTTTGACAATGATACCATTGAGTTTGTGAGAATGATAACTTTGCATACCCTTTATATAGCATTGGACAAGCCACATCTAAACAATTATGTCCTTTTTAATCGTAGCCTTTTAGTGCAAATCGAACTCTGATACCATCTATTATAGGCCGATAGCACTCTAGTAGAAATCATGCGGTGTATACTGGCCATTCTTAGCGAACATGCCAACCTTCCCACTTAAAACCTTAATTTGGCATGCTTGGTAAAAATAATGAAACATCAAAGAATTATCACCTATAAAATAAATTCTATGTATAACATGTTCGCGAGCTAATATCATATGTCACCGAAGCTCTTATGTATACCAGACCGTATGATCATTCCACACATAAAGCCTCTAGGTAGTATAGGCCAAAAAAGGATAATTGAATGGGAGAGAGACACTTTGTTTGCTTGGTATATGCCTTATTCCATAATTTTGAGTATGTAAGAAATAACTATAAGCTAACACACTCTAGTCGCTAACTCAGTGTCTAGGAACCCCGCAAGCCTTCAAGGCATTTCACCTCATTAAAGAGCATTTTGAACAAGTCTTCTTGCTAGGAATTGACTTACTTTTTTCGAATTGTCATAAGCTGTTTTCACCATACTTGGGTGTCCAATTCCCATGAAAACCAATCGACATGAATATAAAAGTGTGAGGATCACAAATATAAGCTTCTTGAACTCTTCTAAATTCTTGAACTATCCAAAATGACTAAAATACCCCTAAACTTAAGAAATCAGGAAAAATCATACGCTAGCTGAATTGATCCTAAATTTCAACCACAAGACCATCATAGCATACTGGATTTTTCCACTAAGTCTTATCTTAATCTGAGTACATTTGCCAATCAAAGTGTCACAACTATCAACTTATGACAATTACCAGTAAAGCTTTGATAAACTGCTTGGGAGAGACATGAGCCTATCTAAACTATGAAACTTCAATATTTTTTGTGTTTTAAGTTTGATCTAAGAAATTTCCTAAAGTATGAAATTTGATTTCTCTAAAATAAAGTTTAAAATGTTAGGAACTAAGTGTATAGTTTCATAAAATGATGTGATTAGGGCACCTTTAGAGTATAAAGTTCCATTGTTGTGATTGATTGATGCTTGAATAAAAAATACTCAATTGTGTAAATCTTCAATTCCATGTTGATAACTTTAAAAATATAAGAAACTTATGATTTGTAATGATAGAATGGTATGAATAGAGTCTGTCTTAGCATTAGATTTTGATATTTTTTCTTCCATAAGCTTGATCTAAAAATCACTATATTATGATATTTTTTATTTCATTTGTTAACATTAGAAAAATTAGAAATTGATGCTCTAGAATGTTAAAATTTTATGATTTGAATCTAGAATTATAATATTTGGGAAGAAAATAAGGAATACTAATATATTTATAATTTATCATTATAACTTGTGTAGTAGGAAGAAAAGAGAAAAGATGAAAGTGGGATACTTTGTAAATTCTGAGAGTGAGTGGGCATTATCAAGTAAATATATATCTTAACCTAAATTCATGTTTTAATAATATTTTGTTTAAATGTTATATTCTATACTCTTCTTATTAATTATATGGATTATGTATACATCCACATATGAAATTTTAGAGATGTATAATTATGTAAGATAGGCATGCTCACTGAGTTCTTTTAACTCATTCCCTTTATTTCAATATTTTTTAGTTGAAATGAGTTCATTAGATCATCATTACATCTATAGAGAATAAAAAACTATCTTATTAGAAGAATTGACAAATAGATTAAGAGATTAGTTTTGTCCATGTAATTAATATGATGAGATTATGTATTTTTTATGTGTATTTCATGTTGTTGAGGTTTGCTAGAATTATAGGTTTTGAAAATTTTAGGGTATGTGACCTTAAGGAAGTATTCAAAAATAAGGGAAGCTCCATCCATTTTCCTTTAAAATTCTTACATGAATTCAAGTTGCTATAAAAATAGAGAGATTTTTGTTGGGTAAATTAGCTTATTTTAGTGTTGAGGTTAGTGAAAACTAAGTAGTGGGATCTACATCGATCACAACTATGTTTGAATCATGACAAAGTTGATGTTAAAGGATGGTCTAGGTTACTAATGGTGTAGAGGCTAGAGGTATCTAATTGTCAAATTCAGTAGAATGATCTAGGTTCATAAGGATCAAATTAACAACATTAATCATGATTGAGGGTATATAAGAATAAACCTTAAGGCACATCTTTAAAACCTTTATAGATTTTTTATTTTTTATTAATTATTCTTTTTTAGTTTGTTAAACTTTTTTATAGTTTATCTTTTGATAAACCATTTCCTTTTGAGAAACTATTCCTAGTTTGGCTATTTAAGGTATGTGATGGTTTGAATTTATGTGGAATGTATTTGATGTATGGTTTGTAACTAATGCTGAAATAGACAAGATCTCTTCTTTGTTAGATAAAAGAATAAATGTGCTTGGGATTGCATAAGGAATGATGAAATCCTTTGTTGTTGATGACTTTATGGCTTATGTGTGGAAGGCTTGTTCCTTCATTATTGTGCTAGATAAAATATTGGTATTTTGCCTTCCAGATTGGTTAATTCCTAAGTTGTCTTTAAGGTGTGTGTTTATAAGTGTTCTACTTGAATGTATCTCATGTGTGAATGGATATACTACCTTGAGTCTATTAAATTGTTAGAGAAACCATTAATTGGTAATGTATTAAAAAGTTATGTGATTGTGTTTAAATTATGTAAAATATAGGATATTTATATGATTCTCTTAAATGGTTGTTATGTTTATTCTTGCATTCATGTGATAAAGGCATAACTATGATGTATGTTTATGGCATATGTATAAATTAGAGGTATGTTTGTGGCCATGCAAAGAGAGCATGGTATCACTATTATATATTGTTATGTATTTTGATATTGGCTTATGGTGGTGAATAGCTACTTGTTTTGGAATGTGATTATGATTATGTTATGTAAAACTAGTGCTCTAGTTTATGAAAAGCTAGTGATTATGATTATATTATGTAAAGCTAGTGCTCTAGTTTATGAATTGTATGATGAATTATTCCATGAGTGGCATTTAGATGAAAAATGTGATATGGATGATGTTATGAAAATTGGATAGGAAATTCCTAGTAAAGAGGGTAGGATATAAGGTTACCTTGAGAAGAACAAGGATGGGAAAGATGGCTAGGGTATAAGATGGACCTAGGAGTCAAAAGGTAAATGTATGCATTTCACTATAAATTGTTATGTATTATGTTATGAAACTAAAATCTAGTTATCTTTGAAAATTTTCATTTAATATGATTGTGATAATTTGGTTATGGTTGAACCTCGATGACTACTTGAAAATTTGATGATTACCTATAATAGGTTGCATGTGAAATTGTAATGGTATTATATAAATTGAGCTAATAAGGCTATTAAGGTCATGACAGGAGTAAAACACTAGTGCCAATCATAGATTTCATCCTAAAGCTTTTCTAACGCTAAAAAGATCTTCAAGATGATGCTCTAGCTTATGGGGCATACTTACCTTACAAGTTTTGTATTTGTGTTTGTAAAATTTTTTATTTTATATTTATGATTAACAATTGTTTTGCAGAACTAGTGCTTTATTAGCTTGTTGTTAAATATGTAAGGTTATGCACCCTTTAGAAAAACATAACATATAAATGCAAGGATTTGTTTGGATTTTATGTTTAAGGTTTTGATTTATTTTTCAGTTTCATAATCAATCATATTTTGTTACTTATTACTTTGATGTAGCTTTCAAAGATTTTATAAGTAAGAAATTTAGTTTTATAAATCCTTTTTAGCATTTAGATGTATTATCTATTATTTATTTATATGAAATGTGTAACATCATACATCAAGTTATAATAATTTTTACATACCTATGCCTTTTGCGAGAATTGAAATCAAGAGTAGTTTTTAAGGAATGTCAACCTCACATATTGAGCAACGAGTATTAAGACAAATTTAGTGAAATACCCATCTTTAATTGTGGTATTAGATATAACCTTTCACTATTCACATTTTTGTTATTCAATTTATTATTAAAGATTATTGAAATTAGAGATATTGAATTTTGTTTTGATTAAAGTGTTTTATGAGGCTGTATATGAAATATAGAGGTGTGAACTTCAAGAATAGTGGGAATGAATACTAGGGTGTATACAAGGAGAATAGGGACGGTTTGAGAAGAAGGAATAAAGGGAAGAGGTTAAGATTAGGAAGGACAAAATGTGCCACATTGATTATTTAATGAAACCAATGTGATATATAACATAACACATGTCCATTTTTTTTTAATAAAAATACCAATGTATAATGTTATTGATCATGACAGTTCATTAGGGAAGACGTTGATTATTTTTTATATAATAACTAATGTTTTTATTATTTTTCATATCAAAATAGATATATAATGACACTTGATTAGTTGTTAATTGAGAATTAATGTGGTTTTTGTTAAATATCTGATGTGTATTTGCATTTTTATAGTAGTGAATATTTATACTAAAATCTATATCATTCAACATAAAATATACGTTACATCAAATATTTATTTATAATATAATTTACTATATTGTCTCAAAACTTGTATTATTCCAAATCCATTAATCAAAACTATTATTATTAATTTAGATGTTGCATAAAATAACAAAAACGATTGGCATGCATGGAATATATTAAAGGGCATTGCTATACGTACTAACAAAAGAGTTACGAAATCAACCTCCGAATTTTTAGAATACAATCAAATCTATTGATTGTTTCATCGCCAAAATTGAACTTTCAAATCCATTGATCAATATTACATTGGACATCAATTCGGCTCTTACTTTTGGAGCAAACAACATTTTTCTATATTAAAATCCTTCTTTATCAACTATTAATAAGTAGCTTTGAAATCCATTCCTCTTGATCAACTATTCAAAATTTTTTATTAAAATTTATTTCATTTCACATAAAATACATGTCATATTGATAATTTTATTTTCATCCTAATATTTTATTTATCATGATATTATTAAAGTCTACCGTTCCATAATTTTGTGCTTTTTTTAGTATGTCTCAAACAACATAATTTATTTGCAAAGCAATTAATATTATCTTGACATTGTTTTTAGATGATTAAAAATATTTACAAATAAATTGAAAGGCGAGTAGGATTCTATTATATATTAGAAAAAAAAGATTGCTTGCAAAAAACCATTAATTTTCCAGAAACAGAACTTTCCCTTTATTTTATTTTGTCCATGTCTTTTTCTTCATTATCTTAATCACCTCTTCAAGGAAAGAATAAACAGACACATTAACATGGAAGTTTTAATTGAAAGTGACATTTGTTGTCTTTTGTTAAATAAGCCACCAAGGGTCTCAAGATAAATTCCTGGCTAATACATACATTTCTTGTGGCTAGCTAGTTGCTTTATTGGACGACCACCCATTATTACATGGCTTGTGATGCTTCTCGATCTGAATTTATATATGTTTTCTGTGCCATTACGTCAAGATATTTTAAATATCGTAAATTATATCATGTGTTTTTAATTATATTCAATAAATAAAAATTAATAAAAAACTTTTACAATTTTTAATATCTTGAAAATTAAAAATCAAAATTTTAATGTGCATAATCCCAACAAATTTTGATAAATGAACAATAAAATTGATAAATATCCTCCATTTCTTAAATATTATTAAAGATATGTAGTATAGTTGGGACGTATAAAATATCTGCAATAGATCATATGCTTGGCCACAATTATCGGAAACCTCTTTAATTTTATTGTCCATATATTCTAATAAAGAATGTTATATACACTAAAAATAAAATTCATAATTAGATTATAAATTTTTTATATTTATTGAGTTAAAATTTACAAATTTATTCTAATATTATTCTATATTCAATTGAGAGCTATTGATTTATATTTGAAACTTAATTTCAAATCCCACCATCGGCATATATGGCATTGGTATATCCTGATAATCTTTGGTGAAAATATCGTTTCTTACTATTAATAACAGTCGCCGATTTTAATTAAAACAAACAAAGTTACCACTTAAGATATATAAGCCAGTTGAGATTGTTTTTGTTACGTAACACAAAACATTCTATGCACTAAGTTTGACTCAGAGTATCATAGAATTTCACACAAAAAGATAACGTCATGATGTCATAGTGTTCCAAAAACAGAATTTTTTTACTTCTGTTTATTTCTTTTTCTTTATTATATTAATCGTCTCCTCAAGCAAAGAATAAAAAAAATGCACTAACGGTATAAAGTGGCCAGACAGGTTGATCAATAACCTTTTCTTGAAAACTAAGTTTAGAATTACCGTAAGGATATAAAGATCAATGGGATACATATTAATAATGGATTCAAAAATAGATTCAATTCAAGGTTCACCACTAGGTTTCTGTGTCAGAGAAAGAATGGGGAGAGAGGTAGAGATAGAGGCAGAAGTCTGTTCGTTTGATAAGAAAATGGAAATACCTCAAAAAGCTGTCATACACAAAGACTGGGAAGCCTTCAAGAAATTCTTCGTCGAACAGGGCTACAGAGCTTTGATGGATCCCTTCGACTTGGCTCAGAACTCCGCCATCCACGTTGCGATTGGCTCCAACAATCCACGACTCCTTACAGAATTACTGGAAATGCTGCCCCCGGCTGACAGGTGGCGCGCGTTGAGGAAGAGGAATGCCGAGGAAAAAACCCTTCTTCACAAAGCTGTCTTGTCGAGCACAAACCTCGAGGTGGTGGATGTCATTCTGAAATACGAGATAGAGCTTCCGACGCCATCGCCGGGTAAACAAATTGATGAACTGAAAGAGAAACGCCTGACGTTGGTGGAGTTGAAGGACGTCGTGGGCGAAACGCCGATTTACACGGCGGCGAAAGTGGGGAAGCTGAAGATGTTGAAGCACTTGACACAACATGTGGTTGAATTACAGAAGCATTTTGACCGGGACGACGGAACTTCCATTCTTCATGCTGCTATAATCAACCAATGCTTTGGTGTGTATCAGTGTTATTTAGTAGAAACAATTAATTTGTCTTATTTTTATTATTTTTTTAATGAAATTTTATTTAACATTTTCTAAAATAATAAATTAGATAAATAACTTATTCATACGTGACATATAATTTCGAAGTGCAGATACAGCTCTCTGGTTACTGAAAGCGGATCCGACTTTAGCAGACAGAAAGGATGGAAAGGGATTGAACAGTCTTCAGCTGCTATCCAAAATGCCATCTGTTTTCCAGAGCCAGTCTTCCTTGGGAGCCAAAAAAGGCTTCATATACTATCGTAATGTTCTCTCTTCTCCCTCTACGTTTGTGTTTTAATTTTCTTCTTGTGTATAGAGCTTTTTGCTCATTCTTGGAATCCCATTTTAGCAAATTGTATGCACTTAACATTTTTTGCTCTTCAAAAAAGTCGCGCAACGATACTTTACTTTATACTAGATTTGATTCGATTCCAACTGACTAAGTTGACTAACATTATCTTTAGCTACGCTAGCAAAATATTCAAATGGATTTTATCATTTATTTTAAGTGGATATGAATCCTTTTATTTTTTCTTTAATCATTTTCTTGCAGCATTAATTAGGAAGTGATACACACAAGATGAAAATAAATAAATAAAAAAGACTAAGAAAAAGGAGTGGATCTGAATTCATTTTTGGTTTAGATGGCTATATGTCATTACATCAATTGATAAATTTATGGATTTCGTTTTTGAAATTGTAAGTTATTAGCAAGATGGTCCCCAAATTATATAAATTTATAATTTCATCCTTAAATAATAGTTTATATATATAATTTTGTCCTTTTGTATAGATTTATACAAACAATTTCATTTGTGATTTAATACGATTGAAGAATAACATTATTTGTATGAACAATTATTTGGAGATAAAATAATAACTTTATATAATTTATGAATTATTTTGTGCCTTGTAATTTAAGAGACAAAATTGATATTTTTGTCCATGGAATTTCATAGACCACGTGTAGTAGAAATAGATCTAATATAATGGGTTGGTGTAAAATTTGATTTAATTCACTGTATTTGGGGTGATAGTTCTACCCGAGCAAGGTTATTTATATGATGATCACAATAGAAAAGGCTTCCAATTCCAACAGACCACAGATATAGAAATTGGAGGAGACGTTGCAAAGCCGCCCACCTCAGGTACACATGATCAAATCAAAACAAATTAAATTGCATTTTCAGTAACTATATATAGATATATATATCAAAATCCTAATAACGAATGTACAAATTACAGTTCTTTCGAGGATCAACTACGTCTTTTGGAAATTTCTGACAAGAGGTATGAACTATATACATAAATCAGCTATCTATTTTGAGTAGAACAATAACTTACTTGAATTTTGTCTTTTTGTTGTATTAGTTGTTTTTGTTTTAAATTAATAGACATAAATGTCCTTAATTTCATAAGCTAACATGAAGAGGACGTTTTGAATTTTTGGAGATAAGAAAGTGCAGGATGTGGAAATAGAAGTCTTTCATCAACTTATAGCAACTATTTTCAACTTATATGATTGTAGTTTTTCAACATTCACAAATGGTAAATTTTGAACATAAAAATATATTCGATTAAAGTTTCAAAGTTTGAATATGATGATTTAAATGATAAAAATGCATTTTATAGTTCTAATTAGTCAGGTAATATGATATAGTAACTTATTTCGTCAAGTTTAACAAGAAAAATGATTAAATGCACAATTTATATATGAAGTTTAAGGAGCTAGTTACTTCACATTTTCATAAGAAGTTATGTACACATATTGCAAATAGTTGTAAGGGGTTCTTTGTAATTCATACTCAAATTATATTTTATTTAATTGAATGAATTTGGTTTTAATAACACATTAATTTAATTAATTAATTCCTTGTTCCCACCCACCTATCTATTTCTTGGAAAAATAATTGGCCTAGACTTGCATACTAAGTTGATATGCACGGTGAATGTGAATGAAGAAAATCACGGCAGTAGTCACTTACAAATACGATTTATATTTTAAATGATATCAAATATTATGATGTATAGAATCTGATCATACGCAGAGTGGGATGCAATTAAAATAATTTGGCAAGCAAAGAAGCAGCACAAGTTATTAGAGGCTCTTGTAGAGATATTAGTGCAGAAAGACAACTCATGGCATAAAACTTTCAATCCAAAACCAAGAACAATTGACATCTTTCCTGAAATTAAACCTTCAAGTAATAAGGCAGCCAGCAAGAAACAAATGGAAGTGAACCAATCCGCCGGGCAAACATCTCGCAGTACTACAAGTATTCTTTACATACCATTACTCATGGCAGCAAGCGCAGGAATTGTGGAGATCGTTGGAAAAATCTTAGATACGTATCCTGAAGCTATAAATCATGTTAGTGAGGATGAACAAAACATATTGCATATGGCAGTGAAGCACCGCCGACACGAAATTTATCATATCATAAAAAGACGTCACGCATTGAAAAATTTGTCCACTCGAATAACTAACAATGGTACTGTGTTGCACCAAGTTGCCAAGATGGAGTATTACAGAGAAGGAAAGCAAGGTAATGTTGCATTCCAACTGCAGGCGGAGTTGCGTTGGTTTGACGTAAGCACTCACTATACTCTCTCTCTCTCTCCCTCCACTGCGTGTGTGTGTGACCAAATGCAACATGAAAGAATCTGAATATTATATATATGAAAGAGTGAGGGCCGGTCACATATCACAATAGTCCACTTCCGTCCTTGTTTTTGTTATGTTAATTTTATTTAAAAGAAAAATAGGCCCTTTAGTTATACAATAGCTTCATATTGTTTTACCGGAGTCATTCTATTAATAAATCCATCGTTTTCCATTTCTAATTATAGCTATTTCACTTAAAAAAAATAATAATAATAATAAAGACAATATGACACTCATCAAATTGTATTTATTTTACTATAAATATGCAGCGAGTGAAGAATGCGATGCCTGCATTTTTTGTCATGCACTGTAACGAGGACGGCCTAACAGCAGAGCAGCTTTTTGAAACAGAGCATGCGGACATGCACAAGGAAGCCAAAGATTGGATAAAGAACACATCCGAATCCTGCTCTGCGGTTGCCGTTCTCGTAGCCACCGTCGTCTTCGCAGCAGTTTACACCGTTCCCGGTGGTACTGACGCAAGAGGTCTCCCCATATTCCTTAGTTCTCCGGTGTTCCTCTTTTTCACTGTCATGGACGTGGTGGCGCTTGCGAGCTCGCTGGCTTCGGTGGTTATGTTCCTTTCGATTCTCACATCTCCATTTGAATTGCAAGAATTCAATAAATCTCTACCTCAGAAGCTAAAATTGGGATTCGGTTTTCTGTTCTTCTCTTTGACAACTACCATGCTGGCATTCAGTGCGACCATTTTGCTGACAATTAGGTTGGAATCGAGGAAATGGACTTCAAGTCTCATATACGGTGCTGCGTTCTTTCCGGTCACCATATTCGGGCTGATGCAGTTTCCTTTATACGTGGCCGTGAAAGACGGGCTGAGGCACGCTTTCAAGAAGCTGACAAGGTTGATTCCAAGTCCACTGAAGAAATCCATTAAGATAAGAAAATATCGATAAGAAAAGGAAAGAAAATCCATCCTTCTTGATTAATTATTCTCTTATGATTGTCTTTCTTTGTCATGTTTGCAAGTGGGTGCCTTATTAGTCAAGCTAGGGTTCCTCTCCCGAATAAGAAGGTTGCCTTCTGTGTATAAACGTGTGAGATGATTGCAAATAAACCGCATTGCATTTAATCATTATTAAATTATGTTCTCAAATATGCAATATATGAATATAGCTGTCACAATTTTCACAAATTAAATAAAAGTGATTCTTGTATGATTAACATATTATGTCCCTCAATCCCTGCATGTTATTTTTTGTTTCCTAAAAAAATGCTCCAAGTATCAAGAATGGAATTGGAAATTAAGTTCTAAATTTTTATACCTTTTGAATGGTTGCTTTTCATATAGAGCATATGTGCGATTTTTATTAAAATATGTAGATATTAGTTTTCTAAGTAAAAGAAACCAATCAAGTTTATACTTACTTTTGTTTCCACTGATTATGTGCTTCGTTTAAATTAACATATTTGTTTTATGAAATTAATAATTTATCTAAAATAGTTAACTTATATCATAACTCCCTTTGAAATCAATTAAAATATCATATTTCAATCCTTTTTACAATGAAATCCTTTATAAAAACATTTGCATTTTATTTTATTTATAATTTTAATTTTAATTATATTTATATCATAATTAAATTCTTCAAATTTATCAAATATTTATATATACTAAAATTTATATCATTCCATGTTAAAAGAATGTTATATCAAACATAGTCAAATATATTACCAGCAATGCTATAAGGAATAAAAATGGAATTTGAAATTGAATTTTAAATTTAAATCAATAGTTGTTAATAAATACAAATGATGAAGGTAAATTTATAAAGATCAATTTAATAGATGTAAAGGATTCAAAACTTAATTTTGAATTTCATTGTCCTTACATATAGTATTTGTGATCTATTATTTTGAGTTTAAATGTTGCAAACAAAAAAAAATGGCATGGAATATATAGAATTCTATCAACTATTAATTGATCACTTTGAAACCCATCCCTCTTTATTCATAAATGAGGTATGCAAAAATTTATTGGGCTCCTCTCCTTCTATGCGTTTCCACCAAGGCACTCTCTTTGACTTGTTTTGTAACATCCAACGAAATAAATAAATAAAGGGTTGATAGAAATATTTTTCAGAAATACCTTATAACAACGGAAACTATTTTTGCTGAGCCTATAAAATGTTACATATTTTAATACGGTCACATGAAGATGGTAATAGATGTTTTTCGGAAAAGAAAAAAAAAACATATATATGAGATTTTAGAAAAATATATTGAACAATTTAATAATTGGATGTGTATAAATGTTTAGCATTAATAATTGCTACCTTAAGCTTTATTGTATTTGGAATTTTAAAAAAAATATTTTGAAATTCAAAGGAAATTATTTGATTATCTAAGAGATCTGTCAAATAAATATTTCAGTTTGTATGATAAAAATTATGTTTTGAACTTTAATTATTAATATAGATTAGAAATAGAAATTGGGAAAATATATTTAAGGCTATATTTATTACATTAATGTTTTGAACTAACACTAGAACAATCTTGTTATGATAAATAAGAGTATAAGACCTTAATCTATTTACACTTCATTAATTATGAAAATACATCCTTAATTTTAAATACGGTTAAAAATAAATATATCTGCTAATTTTATCCTTCTGTCTTGTCTTATCATTACATTTAAAAAAAATAAAAAAATGAGAGAAGATAATGATGAAGACCAAAAGTGACAAATTTGAATAGGAAGAGGAATACTCCATTGGTTTGATTTATGCCTTGTTCCATAATTTTGAATAGATAGGAGATGACCATAGGTTAACATACTTGAGTCTCTAACTTAGTGTCAAAGCACCCTACTAGGCCTTTTTCAGCATTCCACCCTTCTAAAAAATATTTTAAACAAAAACCTACCCACGTGACATAAGTAGACATATTTTCCAATTTGTCATTAGCTTTTTTTGCCATGCTCTAGGTGTCCAATCGGCATCAAAACAATTGATACAAAAATAAAAATATGAAAATCACAAATATAAGCTTTCATAATTTTTATGAATTCTCCAACTATGCCAAAATTATTAAAATATTCCCAACTTGAAAATTTTGAAAAAAAAATAGTGCACAAGTCAAATTGATCTCAAATTTCAATCACATAACCTCTACAATATATTTGTTTTTTTTTTTTCACCAAGTCTCATCTAAAACCAAGTATATTTGTTTACAAAACTATCACCTTGTGACACCATTTTTTAATATAAAATCCACAACACATTCAACAAAACAATTATAGAAATAATGGCAACCATTTCAATCCAACAGAATGTCTTGCACCACTCTATATGCACATTAATAAGAGGAAGTTCTGTCGCTCCGTATTAAAGCCGCCGCCGCTTGCTCAATTTTAATCAAATCAACTTGAATTCTGGATGGCCGATTATATGTGTTCTACATGCATGCCAACCCCATAATTTAATTAATTATATGCATTGTTTTATTCACAAGAAAATCATTAAGTAAATATTTGTCGAAAGCCTTTAACTTGAGGGTTTTATGATGTTTTCTAAAGGCTTCTCCTTTCCTGCGTCTTGGATTTAATTCCAATTTTAATCGCCCTTTGTTGCCGGAAAAACAATCAAGTAAATATTTTGGTTTTGGCCGTTGTTTACTGTACCGCAAATGTATTACCTACGTCAGTTCCGAATGATATAAGATATGAAAGTGGAAATGGTGTTCATGTTACTTCCATGGTAACCCCCTTCAATGCTTGTATTACGACTATCGACTTAAGAAAAATACACAGAATGTCACAAGTCAGCCTTGTGAACAAAATGACTAGGCAAACAAGTTTCGATTGGAATGAAACTTGGCAGATAAATCAAGCATATGATGGAGTACTTGTTACCCAAATTTGGGACCAATCCAACTTGTATATTATTTTTCTTAATTTTCCCTTGTTGGGACTTTGCTTGTATTTTTGACCAAGATAACTTATTCAGTACGAGTAGGAAAGCATATGACTGTGATTTTTGAATTTTTATCTTTGTATCAGTGTATTTTGGTAGAAAAATTCCACCCAGAACATGCCAAAATACCCTTATGATAGTTTGAAAAAAGTATGTTTACTTTTGCTAAACGGGATTTGGCTTATAATACTCTTTAAGGGGGGAATGCCTATGCCTTTAGTGGAAGTCTAACACTAGTCTAAGGGATGGAATGTGTGGCTTGGTGCCTTCCTTGCACATTTCCAACATTGTAACAAGGCTTAATATTAATAATAGAAATAACCCCTCTTCTGTAAATGTGTTGTCCTAACTTTTAGCCATTTTTGGCCACATTTGCCCACATGTGTTTGAATTGTATATTATGCACCATTGTTGCCTTTCTATATGTGTTGGTTACCTATATATGATGCTTATGTGCTTACAGTTGCCTCAATTGTACTATACTTACATGTTTGGCCTGTTAATTCTAAGCTTGGTTAGTGTATTAATCGGTAGATTGACTTATTCCTTAGGTGGTGAAGGTCTAAGCATTGTACGTCCCGACTATTGAGTTGCCGGTCCATGACACTTCTCCTATGGGATTGTGACCTTTTCTTTGCATAAAAAGGATTGCTTATTGGGTAAGTTAAGAATAAAACAAATGTATACCTTACATATTTGACTAACTTGTACTAAAAAAGGAACACAAATTAACTGTAGGTGATTGTGATGACATATAAGACAAGGGAATATTTTTCTTCAAACAAACAAGCATCAAATCAAATATGACATATAAGACAAGGGAATATTCTTCTCCAAACAAACAAGCATCAAATCAAATAATTAAAATAATTAAAGTAGTGTAATACACTAACAATTTAGTGTAAAAAAAACTCTATAAATAGTAGGGAAAAAGATCACAAAAGAAAGGAGATCCATTGAATATTAAAATTATCAAATAATGTGTATAAAATTCCTAAAGCATAATATTACAGTCTTCTAACCACTATACTTACATTTCATTCAACTTCTACCACTGTTTTCAGATATAAGCACTCATAACAAATCTTTTTCATATTTCAAACTCTTATTCAATGTAAATATTTATAGAAAATTAATCCTTATTAATAAAAGTTATACAATTGAAATGTGTTCTAAAATTCAAAAGAAAGGAAAACACATAATACTTACGTACTAGGTTCAGCAGAAATATGAATGTGGATCCATTGAGTATTATGCGAAGGAATGGAGTTGATGGCACTTTGGATGGTTTTGAAGGCTTCTCTGCCCGACTGATCAACAATGATGGTTCTTGATGGCTTTGAGCTATCCAATCATATATAGTTAACACTACTCAAACTTAGCAAAGTCAGAAGTGAAGAATATAGCACTGTACTTTATGCATATTTGTCATTCTCTCTGTATGTATACTGTCTCACTTTCTGTGTTTTGATGTTTAGCCATTTTGCTTCACATCGTTACTCGGTTTCACGGCAAAGAAGAATAATACTTTTATGGAAAAAGTACATTTATAGGACATTTAGGCTTATTTGTTTCGTTGGAAACTACCGAAAAAAATGTTATTTACATACATACATACATATATATATATATATATATATATATATATGATATCAAGAATCATAGTAATGAAGGAAAATAAATTCCTCCTTGAAAAAGAAGAATTTAATTTTTTCCATTTTTTATATTCAACATTAAACAAATAAAATATTTTTTCTTATCTTATCATTTTATAATTATGTTTCACAGCAAACGTCTTGTCTGAAACAAAAGAGCCTCAAAAGATTTTACAACAAAGAAGAATTATACTTTTATGAAACCGAACAGTGTTGAGGATATTTTACAAATGTAGAAATGACGCAATCTATCATTCATCTAGATATTTTCATATTTAAAAACCGAAATAAATATTTTTAAATAGAACGCTACTACATTAGACTTTATTTCTAATGCATTTTGTGCGTGAAATATTTTAAAAAATAAAGTATTTAGAAAAAGAAAATGACAAAACATGATATATCTGACAAAATAGAACCATTGCTTAATCCTATATCCTATATCGATCCTATATTGCATAAATGAGATTCAATCCTCTATTGAACAAGTTGATTGAGATACATATGACTTCGATTAAGATCTTCCATCATAATCATAACCATAATATATGCAAAAATATAAAGTTAACTTGGTACTAGATCATCTCATGTAAACAATAAACCTAATAAATAAAATTCTAATAGACACATGAACCTAAACATTTAAAAATTACAAAATTACTATTTCCAATACTCTCCTTGATTTGAAATTTCTTCACTTCAAGTCTTCAAATCATTCATAATCTTTAAACTTCAAAGGCATTCCCAAAAATTCTACATCATACTCTCTAACAATGAGATCAACGATCTATCCATAATAGCTTCATCATTTTGCATGAGACTTTTAACATCAACACCAATTTTGCACCTCTTAACATCCCTTTTAACATTTTTTTTCATCTTTAACATTGCTTTGACTCTATTAACATAATGACCCCATCGATACTTCCATATTTTTCTCTTCTTTGTGATTTTAAACTCTTCATTTGGGATTTCTCTCCATTGCATAGCTTTCATATCTTCATTCCCTTACTTTATAATGTCATCCTCCAATTGACCAAATTTTCTTCTCATCATTGTTTGAATTGCATGATTGCATTAATATCTTTCTCCTTATCCTTCACCATGATCTCTTCATCTTTGATAAGATAAAACATATTATTAACATCAACAATTTCAATTGCATAGAATTCATCAATTTGGTCTTTCATGATCAACATCCTTTTAAGGTGGTATGATCTTCTCATCTTTTTTGGTCATCTATTCCATAGATTTTGAAGTTTGTTATTCCTTTCAACCTCTACATCTTTTTCTACAAAAATTAGGGTTTCTTCCTCCTTATCTACATGAAATAGATCATACTCTCTTTTTGGGATTCATAAGTCCAAGTAGATTTTTCAACCTTAACATCTCCATTTACAAATACATAAATCCAAGTTGATTTTTCAATGAACTTATAATTTCATTTGTTGAATATTTCATGTCCTCCCTTTCTTTTTCTTCCTCTTAAAAATATTCTTAAACTTCTCCCAAGTTTATTTTGTGATGGTTGCATCCACTACAATCTTTAACATGAAATCATCCAAACCTTCATGGATAATGTTTAGGGCTTTGTCCCTCTACCTCTCTTGTGTCAAGGCATCCTTCTCCTTTTGAAATGACATAACCTCATCACATGGTGGTGAGAGACCTTTATCTACACTCCCTCAAACACCTTATGCTCCTAGCAACACCTTCATGTGAATACACTAGTGATCATAATTTGTTTATGTGAGAAGAGGAACTAGGAGATAATACACTCCATCACTATCCATCATCTCTAAAGACTTCAAAACCAAGCTCTCTACTGGATTGCAACACTTTAAAACCAAGCTCTAGTGTCACTTTGTTAAGAGGAATAGGAAGTATTCAAAATTTCCATTGATGCTTGGCATACATGAACTCTAAATACAATAAAGTATGTATAGTCACCTAAGTGACTCTTTGACATCTATATATAACTCTAGTTACATGAATCTAATCATAATGAATCACACAAAACAAGATCCATGTACTTTAACGTTCAACATACATGTTTCCACACAATGAAACTAATTAATGAAAACCTAATAGAAAATGAATCTAGATATCTAGAAATTACAAAATTACTATTTTCAATAGGTTGACATTCTTGCAGCTATGTTGTTTTTGCCACAGCTACGTCCACTAAAGGAAATTTTGATATAATTTTTTATTAAAAAAATAAAAAAAAAGAAAGCCATATGACTTATATAATTTTTTTAGAAAAATAATTTAGGGGGCCATGTCTCCTTTGATCCTTTTGAGCCCGGCCACTACCATGTCTGTATTCTTTATTTCTAGGCTCCATGACATGCAAAGAAAGAGTAGGATGGGTTTAAAGGGATAAAAGTAACATTATTTTGTTGAATTTAGGTCAAACGCACAATACCAAGAGAAAATGAGTTATAATTCTTAAAATAGAATAAACTACCTTTTTTAATAATCAGTAATTCATTTACAAGTAGTTGTAAGCGCATATTCCTATAAACAATATAACTTCTCTGTTGTTCTCCTGAGATGCCACTCACTAACTAGTTTTAATTGTTCACTGATGCGTTTATGAAGCAAAGGGAAAATTTGTTCTTCTGCATTCTCCCGATGGTGGCATGATACGCTAAATGCATACTTATTTCCAGCTGTTTATGCTTATTCAATCGATCAAGCCACACTGTAATTAACACAACTTAACTTTATAAAAAGATGATATATTATGCCTAATATCGATCACATAACTATTATGCTTTGCTTTACACAACTAACTAATAAGTTAGTTGGTAATTGATAATTGAAAACATATAGTTGGTAGTTGATAAATTAACTAATTGTATTAAAAGTATTTAGCAAAATTAATTGTTAAACTAGCTAAAAATTATAAAATAATATAAAAGGATATGTTTATATAAATAAATATATCAATAAAATTAATTCATATATATCGAGGTCAAATTATATCAATGTAATCAAAATAATCCAAATAAGAATATAACTATAAAAAATTTAATTAATTATATTTTATGATATTATATACTTATTTACTTACTTATTTTTATTTATTTATTTATATTAAATTAATAACGATATGCCAAATATTTATTTACATAATGAAGATATAAGTTATTATCTAATTAAAAAAAGGGGCAAATTTGGATAATTTTTTAAAAAGCTACTAACTTATAAACTATAATCTACATTGTGAAACTTATCAAATAAAAACTTATAAGTTACTAACTTCTAGTGCACGGCACACCTCTAGAAGTTAGTTTATAATTTATTGACTAAGTTAATAAGTTATAAATTAACTGATTTGTTGTAACAAACACACACTAATTCTTTTTTCGTCCTCCCCTTTTCACTTGTTGCATTCATGTTCACAGAAAAGTTTCTGATGCTACTCCTATACAAATTTTAACAAATATATTATTTTTTCTATCAAAATCACTTGCAAGGTACATCTCAATATATTTTAGAAAATAAAATTCAAATTTGATTCTAAAAATAAAAAAATTGGTACACTTGTCAAAAAATGTATGAAAGCAATACTAAGTTTTTAGCCTTAATGTAGTAGTAGAATTTTTTTTTCTCAAGGAAATGTTTCTAGTCTTATGGCAGCATTGAAATTTTCAGTATAATTTCTATTTGTATTTTGACAAGTAAGATAATTATCTCCTAAATTTTAATAACCACTCATCTAACTTATTCATCAAAATACAAGAGGAGGTAATATTGAAATCTTAGTACTATTGTAAAATTAAAAATATCTCCCCACCCGTGGTGGTGTGGATGGAATTGATTCTATTTTTGCCATAGTGGAGTACAAATATATTCCTTATTTTTATTATAATATTTGGTGGAATAAGATTCATTCGACTCAATATTCCAAATATATAGAATTCTACTTTTAAGGAGTATGAACATATTTTTCATTATAATCATAATATTTTGTGAGATGAAATTCAATTCTACTCAATGTTGTAAACATATATAAGTCTACTTTTGTGCTTTGCGCTGTTGCAATTATAATATTGTCGTATTTTTCTGCAACTTTATTCTACGATAATTATTTTTTTAACGATTTTATTATTTATAGCATGAGCTCGACCGCAAACGTAAGCAACCATGATCATATTGCTTATGCTATAAATCTAGAATGGATCAGATGCAGTTTGCCTCAAGTGCATTAAGCAATTACCAATTAATTCTATTTGCTTTCCCTTTTTCTCTCACTTGTAAATTGGATTCTCCCATTACTTTTCCAGCTAATAATGCATTTTTAGTAAGAATGTTTATCTTTCTCATCGCGATAAAAGTTGTGGAATAGGAATGTAGAATCAATCCAAAGTTAATGGACTAAGTCATCTCAATTAAGCATTTTTCCCCCTTCCCTTTCCTTGGCTCCACGGTTTTTTTTTTTTTATTGATTTTTTCTGTCTAAAAACTTTCTCGTACAATAACTTTATTGAAAAATTCTTCAAAAATTTGTTAAAATTATGAAGATGAAAAAGTTTGTGCAAGTTTGCCTATGAAATTTAGACAGAATTTTTTTCTGTCGGAAAATAATAATGGTTTGAATTTGGATTACTTATTTTTGAAGGATTTTAAAAATTTTCTAGTTAATCAGAGAGACGCTTAGAAGGAGAATGACTCCCATCACTCCTTGGGTAATGAAGAAAAAATGTGATGGAGATCAGTGAGATAAAACTAAATTTTACATACACACAAATTCTAAAAAGGACACATAAATTGTATGTACCGCCTAACATCTATTTTCACATGTAATATGTTGTATAGTTGATGTAGTAATGTATTGATACATTGCAAGATCCACATATGAGCTTGATAATCTCCTAAGCACACTACACAACAACATATCTTTGATTCAATAATATATTGATGCATTAATGTATCAATAATGTATTACAAATTTTTTCAACAAATAAAGGTAACGTTTCATAAAATGATAGGAAACCCTACCAAAAAAGATGATAGGAAACTCCACAGAAAAATATTTGGTACATTTTTCTTAAGTATATCATACATTCTATTTTAATAAATAATGAAATTTATAAAATTATGAATTTCATGTAAGAAAAAAAGATGAGCAAAGAGTAAATTTAAGAAAGTGAGAATAATATTATTATAAGTATGATAAATAAATTTGTTTGGTTATGTGAAAGTAATATAATGGAAGGCAATGCTTTACTTGGTTATTAGTTAGGATCTTATGATATTCTGTTTTGCTTGTCATTAGATCTTTGTTAAACATAGAGAATAAGGATCAAAACTCTTAGGGTTTGTTTGGCACACCCAAAAATAAGAATTCATTTCATTTTTAAATCAATTCTTTTGTTTGGAATAAATTATATAAAATATGATTTTATTTCATTTTAAAATGAAAATTTCTATTTGGAACTTTAATTATAATATACGAAATTCATTTGAAATATTTATATTTACTATATTATCCCTAATATGATATTTTATTTATCCTATGCATTCGTGCAATCTTCAAAGCCTTTTCATTTGGTTTGGCTTCTACATTCATGTGTTTCTACTCTACCATCCTCTTCGGGGAAGCAATTCACTATTATAATATTATTTTCTAACATTTCTTGTGCTCAAGCTTTCACCTAGTAAAGTCATAATATCAACTAACCTGATTTGTACAATTCACAAATCATGATTAGGATTTTCTACTTCACCTTTATGCTATTAACAACCTGATAAAATTTCACAACTACACTTGCTAATAATTGCACATGGCAAGCTAACCCATAACCCTACCCATCAATAGGAATATGACTTTATTTTGTAAGAATATGACTTAGATGACAAATTATGATGATTGCAGTTGTAGTATTGAATTATCAACAGAAATTCTTCCAAAAGATAAAACAAAAAGACCACTTCATCAACACCATATTCTAAGAATATTATAACTATCATAAGAACCATTTCATCAATGGCATCCCTAACAATGGTTTGGTAGTAGTTTGATATGAGATGATGATAAAATTAAAAAGGTAAAAAAAGTTTTAGCTTTAAAGTAAAATTTAAATATGATTTTCTAACTTTTTGAAAAGCCAATTCCCATGCAAATCTCTTAGAAGTGCTCTAAAGGTGTTAATATGAATTGTGTTAGCCATAAGATTATCTAAAGCATCCAAGAAGAAATCACCTTCAAGTCCCATCTCTTGCAACATTTGTACCACCTCTTTAGGGTTGGCAATAGGATTACTGCTTTTAATTGCAAGAGCAATCTCTTTCATGGTCTCCTTAACATCTTTAATACCTTCACTAATGATATCTTCAACAAGAGCCTTTCTTTTAATTCCTTTTTTTCTTGTTGAATGATTCTTAGATATTGAGTAAGCTGAAGATGATGGGGCTTGGTTACCTTCTTCATTTGCTTCATTATCTTGGTAAACACTTTCAACATGGATAGAATTATCTACTTGTAGTTGGTCAATCTCTTCAATGGAAATTCTTGCTATCTCATCTTGCCATCTTTTCATCTTTTCTTTTGCACTTTTTGCATTTAAATTAGTTGCTTTATTTTTTTTCATAAATATCACAGATTAAGTGGAGGTTGAAAAGTTGTTTGCCACAAACTAATTTCACTTCTGCTTTTGCCTTGTAAATCAATAGGAAACAATAATATGAGGGCTCGTTTAATTTGCAACAAAAACATGGGAAATTATATTTTCTAAAAAATAGAAAACTGTGAGTTGTTTGGTTGCTCACAAAACATGGGAAATCACTTCCTAGGAAATTGTATTTCTCACATAACATAGGAACTGATTTACTTACTCCCCCTAGGTAACTTCTATTTCCTGGGAAATGCAACTTCTTTCATGTCAACCAAATAAAATTGAGAACTTCTCAGGAAATGCATATAGAAAGTAACTTCCTAAGAAATTTAACTTCCTATAGGAATTTATTTCCTACATGAACCAAACGACTCCTAAGTAACTAAGAAAAAATATGCTTGCTAATAATAAATGTTGTTATTCTTTATTTTACCTCTATAGCTTGATCCCACACATTAACCTTAGCCTTTATAGTCTTTCCAATACCATTCTAAGAGAAACCACTTTTGTTCAAGACCTCCAAAGCTATGTACATTTGAGTTTTGAGAGTTTTAAGTCTATTTTTAACATTTTCAACCTTAAAGTCCTTTCCAAATCTCATGTTAAGTGCATCAATAGCAACCTTATATGCCTATTGTGTGAAGTTCCTATTGTGCTTCTATCCTTTTACCTTTTGCTCTTTCAAAACATCTAAAAGTAGTCCATCCATCTCAAGTGTCCAAGTTAGATATTTACCCTTCTTATTTCTTTGAAGAGTTAACTGAACTTCTACATCAATCCCATCCATATTTAAAAATATGAGCAACAAGCAGTATAAACATTAAATCATGAATAGCTGTAGTATAAGAATTAAATAATATACATACTAAAATCAATAGTTAACACTCGATAGCATATTAATAATTGATAGTAAAGCACATAAATAGAAAAAATGCAAAGGATGCAAAACAGTCCATCATTTTAATAGGCAATGGATTTTACTCTTAGATTACTAGCATTTGCCTACCATAGTTTTGGCTACTTCTACCTTAGATTTTGACTTCAATGTGTTCACATCTTATATGTGTGGCCTTCGAATAGTAACATGGACACAAAAAGTCAGTACATACTCTCATCTCCATGGAGTAAAAGAGTATGTTATCTGTAGTTGTAGTTTCGGTTATGATTATCTTGTAACTAGCAAAATAATAGATAAATTTTATCATTTATAAATAAAATTATGTAAGTTACTGGATGATAATTTAACTGTAAGAAATTCACATAGTATACAAAACATTTCTAAAAGTTTAAAAAATTATTATAACCAATTGATGTCAGATACTTGTGTTGACGGACATATCAAAAGAATAGTCGTTGTCACTTAGTGGATTTATATAAACTCTAATCCTTTGACATGATGCCTTGAGCTCTAGTGTCAAATCATGTATCTTGAGTTCAATTGGTTTAAAAATCTATTATTCAAAATAGCATATTTTCAAATATAAATTGATTCAATTGGTTGTAAAAATCTAAATAAGATTACCTAATTGAATTACTATTTCTTAATCTATTTGGGCTTAGTAGCAATCTTTGAATGAGATTTTATTAATAGTAATCTTACTAGTTTAAAAAAAATACTAAACCAGTAGATTTCATAAAAGCAAGTCTACCCTGCATTCATACTTTCCTCAGAACAACTGAAATATATGTGTAAATATGAATGTGAAAGTCATTATATCACTGTATCTACGTATCTTCTTTAATTTTTACCATATCAAGTGAAGCATAGCTAACAAAGAAGGAGATAAGTAGGTCATGATGGTAAAGCCTTTTGGAGAGATCACCATAGAAAAAAAGAAACCTAAAGAAACACATAACAACTAGCAAGTTATCTAAGATGTCATTTTCTATTTATTCAAACTATGTACAAATAGCCTTAAACCTTAAATTGCTAAAATCCTAGCTAGCTACACTATGAAACCTAAGGAAAACAAATGTCTTCTTAAACTAAAGATAAAGTACACTAACTAAACTAAATTCTCTAGTGGTTGCTATTGTAGCTGCTCAATAAGACAACCTATTATGGATGAAAAGGTAATATAAGAGAACTAGGAGGTGTGTGTAAACAAAAATCATAGGATGATAGTAAAAAGCTATATACTAATTGCTTTGTATTTTCTTTTTTTTAATAGAAAAAATATTTACCTTTTCTTATTGTCTGTTTTCTTTTTTCACAATGCAACACCGTGACAGGGAGAGCAAATTTGACCTCCAAATTAGTAATTATTGAACATAAATAGCATCTTGAATAGATGTCTTACAAAATCATTTAACTAGGAATCTATAAATTCTATATATCTTGAATAGAAAAGCATTAAAATGTATCCAAAAATCCATCAAATTTGCTCTTATACACAGTTTAGGAGCAAGTAGGAACATGCACTAATATCCAAAAATTCAAACTAAATTTTGAGCATTATAATCATTCCACATTTGCTCTACAATTAAATTTCTCATTTTCTCTCCTTATATTGTATCAACATCTCAAATTGCACTTCTTGATGGGTTTTTAATTTCATGCTCTCTCTCCATAAGCTCTTGATCAACTTCTAATAAAAGTTCTTGGTCAGGATCAACACCCATTAGAAAATTGTGTAATATACAACATGCCAACATAATTTTACATTGGGTCTTAATGTCATATTATGCATCTGTTCCACTTGTTATTATTGGAAATCTTTTTTTAAAACTCCAAAAGCCCTTTCTATAGAATTGCACAATGATGCATGCCGTAAATTAAATAATTCTTTTGAATTTCATGGTAGATGCCTCGAGTATTCTTTGAGATGATATCTTGTGCTCTTATAAGGAGTAATAAACTTAGAGTTCAATGCATGCCTCCCATCAACCAAATAGAATTTTCCTAAATCATTAAAATTATGATTTAGTTTATAATAAAGGAAAATTTAATATATATATATATATATATATATATTTATATTTATGTGTGTGTGTGGGGGGGTATATATATTACCTTTAAGAACTTTAAGTTTATCTTCCTTATGCAAAGCATTATCTAAAATTCTTGAATCAACAATTGATCCTTCCCATCTTGGTAAAAACATATGTAAATCTTAAATCAAATGAACATGTAGCCAATATATTCATTATTAGGTAACCCTTTCTCCCATGATATCTTGCTACATCTTTCTTTGGAACTTTCACTTGCACATATGTTCCATCAATAGCACCAACACAATTCTACTTGTTTCATATAAATTTAAAATTAGTGGTTAATAAAAATTAAACCTAATCAATCTTAAAGAAGTGACTTTACCTAAAAATAAGGAAAGAACCTTCCCTTATTGTCTAATATTTCTTGTGGGACTACACTTCCATCAGGTTACACTAAAAAATGGCTTTCAAGTGTTATAAATGCTCTTAGAACTTGATGAAAGTGACAATTGATGGTTTCACCTAAGCGATGAAAGAAAAAACCAATGTGCAATTTCTAACATTATATGCTAAAGTATATAGAAATTTGGCTGCTTGCTCCTAACGTGATCCCGCAAGTGCATAGGTTTAATCGAGTTATAGTATAAAAGATATTATCTCCATAGGGATTGAGTGTTAATTACTAATTGAAATTTGAAATAAATTATCTAGGTGTACTAATTGTGATTGTGAATTAAGAGTGAAATGTGAAATAAAATTTAGTTATAAAAAAGAAAGCAAATGAAACTAGAATGAGTTAAGTAAAGATCTAATTCAAATGGGATAAAAATGTACTCAGCTTTGGGATTTCCTTGTTCAATTCATTATGGAATGAAGATAACTTTCTAACCTAATTTACTATTAATTTTGATTGCTGGATTACCGAAAGTAAGTTATACCTCATTTGCAAGGCTACTAGCTACTAACCAATAGATAAAGTGCCTAGAATTTCTCTAATAATCACTCACCTAGGTTGCATTAACAGTGCTTTGAGAATCCAATTTTAGACATTTCATCTTGTGCAAAAGAATCCAATTAGCTTAATTCCTAAGTCTAATAGAGACTCCCAATGATTATGTAAGGTCTAATTAATTAATTGGTCATCCCAACCTAGAATTAACTAATCCTTTACACAAATCCAATATTCTAGAAGTATTGGGTTATTGAATTACAAAACAGCATAATCAAATCATAAATTAACAATAAATCAAGCTAGATTATATTAAAATCAAATCTATAAATTCATGAACAAGTCTACCCCAGCTAAGCACTGAGGTTTAGTATGAGTTCATTACAAAACTAGCAGAAAATTAGAAAATAGAGAATGGAATCAAACTAATCATGAAGCTCTACAAATTCCTTGCTTGAATCTTCAATCCTTCATTTAAATCCAATCCTCTAAGGCTAGTAGTCACCCTTAATGTCTCTCGGTCTCCCAAGGGTTTTTACAGACGGCTCTTTTTCTAATTTTTGACACCTCCCCTTTCTCCCGTGCAAATTCTTCGCATAAAACTGATATCAACAAAGAACACGGGGTACGACATTGTGAAATGCTTAAAAACTGCTCAACAAGGCTTTGAAACACACAGAAAAGTACACAGCCCTCCACACGAGGGGTTTCCATACCTCGTGTTCTTTGCCAAATGAGCATATTTGCTTGGATTCTCCACAATTTGCATGGTTTTAGTTCCGGATCCTTTTCTAATGCTTTAATGAGTCACCTAAAAATGAAATACCAAGCATCTAAGTACCTTTTTCTAATGAATTTGCATAAAATACTCAATAAATAAGCAATGAAGCACATAAAATATAAGTGCAAATATGCATTTATCAATTCCCCCACACTTGAATCTTGCTCATCCTCGAGTAAGGAAGCAAGAGAACAAAAGTTTACTCCACTTTTCTGCTAATATTATCAGGCAATCATTCAGTGAATCAAAAATTAGGATCAAGTCATGTAAGGCATCTAAATGAAAATAAAGTAGCAAAATAAGTCAATCATTAGCATAAAAGCAAAAGAGAAGAGGCTCACAGGTAAAGTATTCACTTAAACTCTCAAGATAAAGCTTGTATATACTCTTAAATCAATCAGCTCAGGACTTAATACTACTATATGCTTGTAAAAGCTTTAGTCTCCACTACTATATTGTAAAATGCATGCAAATCAGAGAGCTTTATTAAGGAAAATGATAAGGGTAGAGGAAAGCAAGATTAAGGGATGAAAAGCAATAGAGTCAAAGAAAGGAAAAGATGCATTGGCTTTAAGTTTGACCACTATCGAGTTCAATTGCTTAACTTAGCATATTGCTTTGCTTCTATTCTTTGCCTCAACTTTTTCTATGACAGCAAACAAAACTTTTCTTTCTTTCTTATTTCCTAACAATCTTTTCTTCTTATTCTCCCTAAATTATTTATTATTATTATATTTTTTTTATTTTAACAATAAATCATTAACTTACTTAGCTGAGCAGCCCTATGTAAGAGCCTCTAAGTGATAGCCAAACTCATTTAACGATGTATAAGTTCCCCTAAACTCTAAAGTTCAAGTTCACTTAGGTAGTGGCTTTGAATGCACAAAGGATGGTTAGGCTTGAAATGAGAGTCCAAGGCTCAAGGTGGCTAGCTAAGGGCAAAGCTAAAAATATTCTAGGGTAAATCAAAGAAGGGATTCAAATAAGCAAAAAAAATTAAAAGGGTGAAGAAACATGGCCTCATCATTTTTGACATGCAAAATACATAAAATGTAGCCTTAAAAAGAACAAATGCAAGTTCTAGAGGCAAAAGTTAAGAGTGAGACATAATCCCTCAAGAAAATAAGAGTGAGCCTCAAATTCTAATGTGAAAAGTTGCTTAATAGGCTCAAGTCTTGTGAGGATTAATTATGCTCATTACTCCTAACTTCAAGCTTTAGACTTTCCTTATTAAGTTACCAGTTAATCATTAAAAGAGCAAAGCATGAACAAATCCACTTTAGTCAAAAGACTGCCCTAAAAAAATTTAAAAATTTTCACACATCATTGAATTTGGAATAAATTTCAGTACTCTAAATCAATCAAGCATATTCAAGTACAATACATTCTAAAAGCTGCTCCCTCACACTTAAAATTGGACATTGCCCTTAATGTACAAAAAGTAAATAGAAAAGAGACAGAAAAGAGATGAGGGACTAAAACTTCCCTGACAAGTGGAGCTTTGTTCTTAATTATAGAGCATGACATCGGGCAAATCCACAAGCAGAGAAAGATTAAGAGACAAAAGAGATATTGTTAATGCAAAAGAAATGAGATGCATTACTAGAATAAAGTATGCTGACAATTAGTTATTATAGACATAAATAGTAAAAGTGCAAGAAAATAAAAGACAAAGAGTTATAGCAATACAAACCAAATGAAAGTGCATCACAAATATAAGTACAAACCAAGACAAATGAGAATAGAAAAGAGGAGAAAGGAAAAGGTAGAGTGGTGAGTATTCTGCTGGTGAAAGTGTAATCTGAGCTACTGAGTAGGAGGATCTCGATCAGCAGGAGAAGAGAGGTGGAAAAGCTAGAAAAGGGCCTCAACCATACTCTCAATGTGTATGGATCTCTTGTCCAAGTATTCATAGAGGCCCTCAATCTTCAACGAATGCTTAAATATGCGTTGCTACTCAGCTAGAATCTATTGCTGACCAAACAAGATATCTCTAAAATAGGCCTTATATGAAACTCTCCCGCCTACAGAAGATAATAGACCCATGTCAGGAGCTGCATCAGCATCGTCATCATTCGTAGGAAAATCAATCTCATCCTTAGGCTGTGGCTGCTACACAAGCTAGATCCCCATAGCTAGAAGGATGCCTCTACGAATGGGGTCATCTAAGATGCCACAGAAAGGGATCCATAAGGTCGACCAAAAAGTCCCAATCGCCTGGCTAATATGGTGATGTATGGACCAACAACAATACTCCCAACGCATTTATCTAATATCTGAGCTAAAAGGAAGTGTGCAAGCCAAGCTCCAATGTGAATGGGACCTTCTGTATCATGCTGTATAGAAAGAGAATGTTAGCTATTCTCACCATTCCATGACTATGCCCCCGACCACTCAAAGTATGACTGAGAATAGAGTAGATAACTCACCATGCTACTCTCCGAAGGCTAGATGCCTTACTCTTTGTCGGATCATAAGAGCTCCCGATAGCAATGGTGGACCATACTTGCCACTCCTAGGTCCCATGAGGCAGTCCTATCTAAATGTCCTAATACTCTGGGGTGGCTACAAAGTCTCCAAAGTAAATTCCCATGTTACTAAAAATTGGGTCACACTCATAGAATATGTGACTATCCCGAGGCAAAATTGCACTGTGTTAGTAGAGTCAATAGTGCTGAAGTATCTCTCCAGATGGAAAGTGCTGAGAAACTCCAAGATAAGCTCTCTATATGTAGGCTCTATGATCTAAAAGAAGGTCTCCCAAGCACTTACATTAATGAGCTCCTTAATCTCGTTTTCAAGCCCAAATTCTCTTAAGACTGCCTAATCTATATATCGATCCTTCATAAATGATCGATTTTTGTGTTTACTAAATGCCTGGATATAGGCCTCATCTGTGAACTCGAGGAACTAGGAGGTAATGCGTCCCCTAAAGGAGGTCCCTATAAAAGTACTGCCTTTAAAAGTTCGCTTAGCAGTCATCTTCTATCTTTTTGACATGATCTCATGAGTGCTAGAGAAAAACCCAAAGTCACTACTCAAAATCCAAGAGGAACCTAAAACTTGCAATTGCACTGATTAAATTAAATATTAAATAGTGAAAATGCTTCAAATAGCTAAGAAAAATACTTTAATCAGTGTATTTTGGGAGAAGAAGGGCCGAAAATAGGTGTCGGAAAACTGGGTCGCGGTGGGTGCTGAAGAAGATGAAGGAAAATGGAGGAAATCAGTCATTAAAAGCTTCATTGTCTAGGAACACGGGGTCTAACATAGCCATGTCATGCCCTGTGTTCTCCTACGAATGAGCATTCTGAAGAACAAGTTTAAAAAGGATTTTCGCAAGAGTACACAAGGTTTGACATGACCTGTTTCGTGCCCCTTGTATCTCTCTAGAAGGCAATTTGAAGAGCATGTTTTCAAAAACAAAACTTTGCAAGAGTACACGGGGTTTGACGCGTCCTATGTGGTTCCCCATGTATCTCTCTGGAAGGCATTAAATGCAAAAATTCTTAACATGAATCAAATAGTAAGGTATACGGGGTTTGACACGGCTCGTGTCGTATCCCATGTATTTCATTGAAATGAATTCTAAGCCTTCTATACATGAAAATGAATAGCAAAAATGCATATATGCCTAATTTACCTAGAAATAATGATCAAATGCAACAAATAAGCATCTTAAATCAATAACTAATAACTTAAATGCCTCAAACCAGTCAGAGACTCAAAGAAAAAAAATTAAAAAATGGGAAAAATAAAGATTAAAAGCAATAAAAATGAAAAAATTTGCTTGAGTTGCTTCCTAAGAAGCACTTATTTAAGGTCATAAGCTTTACCCCTATTTCAATCAGCTTGGAGGTGCCATTATTGGTGGCTCAGCAACATAATGTTTCATTCTCTGGCTATTAACCTTAAAATTTCTGATGCTCTCACTCTAAATTTCTACAGCTCCAAATGGATTCACCTTTTTCACATGAAATGGCCCAGTTCACCTTGTTTTGACCTTTTCTAGAAATAGCTTAAATCTGGAATTGAACAATAACACCAAGTCTCCTTCATGGAATTCCTTATTGAGAGTGCACTTATCGTGCCAAATCTTTGTTCTTTCTTTGTACATCTTGGCATTATTGTAAGCATCATTTCTCAGTTCTTCAAGTTCAAGAAGTTGAAGCTTTCTTTTTTCCCCAGCAAATTGCAAGTCAAAATTTAGCAACTTTATTGCCCAATACGCCTTGTGTTCTATCTCTACCGGCAAATGACAATGCTTCCCATAAACAAGTCTAAATGGTGTCATTCCAATGGGAGTCTTGAAGGTAGTTCTGTAAGCCCATAAGGCATCATCCAACTTGAGGGCCTAATTTCTCCTTGATTTAGACACAATCTTTTCCAGTATGCTTTTAATTTCTCTATTTGAAAGTTCCACTTACCCACTAGTTTGTGGGTGATATAAAGTAGAGATCTTATGGGTTACTCCATACCCTTTCAAGAGAGATTGAAATTGAGTGGCAATAAAGTGAGACCCTCAATCACTGATGACTGCTCTTGGGATCCCAAATCTAGGAAACAACACCTTCTTGAAGAATCTAACTACAACTTTTGCATCACATGTTCGAGTGGCAATTACTTCCAAAAATTTTGCATATGCAGCAATCTCTTCAGTTTCATTTTTAGCAACTTCATCCCTTATTAGACATGCTTCCAGTGGATCTTGAAGGTAACTCATGAAAAAGTTTTCTTTCACAACCTTGTCTAGCATATCAATCTTGCATATTGAATCTTCATAAACAGATAATTTAATTGATTGATTCAAATTAAACTTAACTTTTTCATCTCCCACAAATAATGAAAGCTTTTCATTTTTAACATCAATTAAAGCACTTGTAGTGGCAAAAAAAAAGTCTACCGAAAATGATAGAGATTTATGTATCCTCTTCCATTTCAAGTACAATAAAATTAATAGGAATGAAAAACTTACCAACCTTGATAGGTATATCCTCAAGTATACCTACTGGATATTTCATAGAGCGATCTGCTAATTGAAGTGAAACTGTGGTAGGCTTTATTTCTTCTATGTTTAATCTCTTTGCAACTAACAGTGGCATGAGACTTACACTTGCTCCCAAATCACATAATGCTCAGTCAATAGGGACATTTCCAATCACATAACGAATGGAAAAGCTGCCTGGGTCCTTAAGTTTAGGAGGTAGTTTATTTTGGATGATAGCACTACACTTTTCTATTAGTGCTATAATCTCATGCTCCTCTAGCTTTCTTTTGTTTGAGAGGATGCCCTTCAAGACCTTTGCATATGACGGCATTTGTGAAAGGGCATTAGTGAAAGGGATATTGACGTACAATTTCTTCAACACTTCCAAGAACTTCCCAAACTGCTTGTCAAGCTTAGCCTTTGCTAATATTTGAGGATAAGGGACAAGCGATTTATATGATTCTGGAGGGACATACTTTAGCTTTTCAAGTAATTTCCCTTCTCTCATTTCAGAATTGTTAGGATTTGGAGCTTTTTTATTTTCTTTCTGCACTTCCCCCTCAACTATCTCTTCTTCACCTTCTTGATTGGCATTTGGAACCCTCAATTGCCTTCCACTCATAAAAGTGATTGCCTTACAATGCTCCCTGGGATTTAATTCAGGTTGAGTAAGGAGTTAACCAAAAGCTCTGAAGGAAGAAGTAAAAGCTTGTTGAACTATTTGGGTCTCTAACATTTTCCCATGGGTGGCCAATGAGTTAACTTTGGAGGACAATTGTCTAATGGAGTCCTCCATGGCTCTACCATGTTACCTAAACTTTTCATTAGTTTTCTCTTAGGAAATAAGGAATTTCTTTAAAAGGCCTTCTAATTTAGAAGTAGAAGAGGGTTGAGCTAGTGGGTTATAGGGTCTTTGATTTTGAAAACCAGGTGGTGGTGGTTTATTATGAGTGTTTAAAATGTTGTATGGCTAGTTGGGCTTGTAGGATAGATTGGGGTGGTTCCTCCATGATAGGTTGTAGGTGTTTCCAAAGGGTTCATTCGAATTTCTCTGTCTATACCCACTATTGTGCACTAGTTGCCATGTGACCTGTCATACCATAAATCTCATAAGAAAAGTCAGTAGCACCTATAGTATTTACACTATTAACTTGAAATTTATCAAATTTAGCCATAAGTGCATCTACTTTGCTACCTAGACTTCCTAGTGCATCTACCTTAGCTGACAAATGATTAAAAGCATCCAATTCATTCTTACCTGGAGCTTTCCTTGAAGATCCTCTCTCATTTGACCACTAGTAGTGGGTTAAGGCCATGTCCTCAATCAATTCATATACTTCATCTAACTTTTTGTTCATTAAAGCACCTCTAGTAGTAGCATCCACAGTAAGCTTGGTATTGTAGCTTAAACCATTGTAGAAAGTGTGAAGAACTAGCTATTTCTCTAGCCAATGATGTGGGCACAACCTCAAAAGTGTTTAATATCTATCCTAAGCATCAAATAGAGATTCACATTCTCTTTGAGAGAATGTGGTGATTTCATTCCTCAATTGAGCAGTCTTGCTTGGAGGGAAATATCATGATAGAAAAGCCCTCAGTAGCTTTTCCCATGTGGTAATAGATCTTAGTGGCAAGGCATGTAACCAAGCCCTTGCTCTATCCTTTAAAGAGAATGGGAAGAGTGTAAGCTTGATGGCATTCGTTGCCACACCATTTATCTTGATTGTGTCACAATATTCTAAGAAAATCTAAATGTGGAGGTTAGGATCCTCTATTAGCCCTTCACCAAACTGGTTTTGTTGCACCATAGATAAAAGAGTCGACTTCAATTTGAAGTTGTTGGCCTCAACAATAAGCCTCCTTATGCTAGATTGAAGCCCAATTGCATCAGGTGTTGCAAATTCTCTAAGGGACCTATTATCCATGTCCTCAGTCATTGTTCCAATGTTGATTGGCTCTTGGATATGTACTGGTTGTTGCTCTCTCCTTCTCCTATGCAGAGTTCTTTCAATCTCCGAATCTAAGTCAAGAATTCCTTCAAGACTTCTTCTTTACATATACAAAATTTTTTGCAAAAGAGTAGGTAATATTCGAACAGAATAAAATAAGAAAGATATTCTATAAAAATAAGAAAATTAGAACAAGATGAATTAAGAACTAAAAAGAAAAAATGAACCACCTAGTCTAATTCACTCAAAAGTTTCTGTTAATATCAACTATTTTCAAAACTCCAGCAATGGTGCCAAAAACTTGACGTGATCCCACAAATGCATGGGTTTGGTTAAGTTATAGTATAAAAGATATAATCTCCACAGGGATTGAGTGTTGATTACTAATTGAAATTCGAGATAAATTATCTAGGTGTACTAATTGTGATTGTGAATTAAGAGTAAAATGTGAAATAAAATTTAGTTATAAAAAAGAAAGCAAATGAAACTAGAATAAGTTAAGTAAAGATCTAATTCAAATGGGATGAAAATGTACTCAGCTTTAGGGTTTCCTTGTTCAATTCATTATGGAATGAAGATAACTTTCTAACCTGATTTACTATTAATTTTGATTGTTAGATTACTGAAAGTAAGTTATACCTCATTGCAAGGCTACTAGCTACTAACTAATAGATGAAGTGCCTAGAATTTCTCTAATAATCACTCACCTAGGTTGCATTAACAGTGCTTTGAGAATCCAATTTTAGACATTTCATCTTGTGCAAAAAAATCCAATTAGCTTAATTCCTAAGTCTAATAGAGATTCCTAATGATTATGCAAGGTCTAATTAATTAATTGATCATTCCAACCTAGAATTAACTAATCCTTTACACAAATCCAATATTCTAGAAGTATTGGGTTGTTGAATTACAAAACAGCATAATCAAATCATAAATTAACAATAAATCAAGCTAGATTATATTAAAATTAAATCCATAAATCTATGAACAAGTCTACCCCAATTGAGCACTGAGGTTTAATATGAGTTCAATATAAAACCAGCAGAAAATCAGAAAATAGAGAGGGGAATCAAACTAGTCATGAAGCTCTACAAATTCCTTGCTTGAATCTTCAATCCTTCACTTAAATCCAATCCTCCAAAGCTAGCAGTCACCCTCAGTGTCTCTCAGTCTCCTAAAGGTTTCTACAGACGGCTCTTTTTCTAATTTTCGACACCTCCCCCTTCTCCTGTGCAAATTCTCCGCATAAAACTGATATCAACAAAGTACACGGGGTATGACACGTCCCATGTCGTACCCTGTGTTCTTTTGTGAAATGCTTAAAAACTGCTTAGTAAGGCTTCGAAACACACAAAAAGGTACACGGCTCTTCATACGGGGTTCCCATATCCCATGTTCTTTGCCAAATAAGCATATTTGCTTCAATTCTTCACAATTTGCATGATTTTAGTTCCGAATCCTTTTCTAATGCTTTAATGAGTCACTTTGAAACCTGAAAACAAAATACCAAGAATCTAAATACCTTTTTCCAATGAATTTGCACAAAATACTCAATAAATAAGCAATGAACCACATAAAATATAACTGCAAATATGCATTTATTAGCTCCTCAACACAATTGTATCTAGACTCTCTAAGAAGATTGGTTATTCTTAAAATATTAACTAGATGGCTAAAAGCATTAGGCCCTATTCGTAAAATGTCATGAGTCCTTTCATTAGTTTGTATTCTTTTCATTAACTCTTGTCTAACTGCTTCCCTTTCTATTCTGGGTCCTTTAATCAACCTTTTAACTTGAGTAGCATATCGATATATATGAAGTAAGGTAACAAGCCAACCTATGTATGCAACTATTGTAGCAACACAATTTCTCTCAAAATCCCTCATTATCTACATAATATCATATTAAGTGTCAAAGAACACAACAACTTAATAAAATGCTTACAATTTCTCTTAAATCCAATTCAATGGAATTCAAAGAAAAGAATTGGAATCTAAAAATTCAATGATATAGTTAATATAGTTTAACATAGGATTTTGTCTAATAGGTATTAAAAAGAATATATGTCATAATGGGTATTAAACTAAGGTTAACTCATTGAAAAATATATGTCATAATGGGTATTAAACAATTATACAGAGGAGTTTTAAACTACTAATATCACACTATCAATGAAGAAAGAAAACAATTCTGTTTAATATAATAAATATGCAACACAAAGTATTAAACTATGCTACGTCAATAGTTTTCTCAGTTTAATAATCCACATCCTCCTTGCCAAAATAAGGGTTATAATGAAAAGCTATTTGTCAGATTAATGCCATAAGCATCCTTATTTAAACAATTTTATTTTCAAGTTTAATTTGTTTATTTAACCACCAATTAAGCATCTTCATCCCTAGAATGACCCATATCTTATTATCAATGGCCATAATTTTATTTGCAATTGTTAAATGTCATTCATTGGAGAGAGGTAAAGATAAGGACAATAATAAAGACTAATATGCTTCTTCTTAACAGTCAAGCATGAACATTAATTAAAGGCCATTATCTGAAATTATCATAGAGTCTAATATTACAACTTTTATTACACCTACAATAATCTTAGGAGTTTAAACAGTAGTGATGTTCTTCCTATGGAATAGTAAAAATAACAAAACAGTTTGTATTAACCTAGCTAGATGAGGATCAAGGATCAAAACGTAAATTAAGAACCAATATTTAACCTATTTCCATTATAATGAATACACCTAGCAAAAACTCTCCTCCTTGATTCTTGCCCACATTTTCCCTCAAAGTCATCTCCATTTTGCAACTCTCATTACACTGAAAATTGGGCAACAACGTCATGCTCTTGTAACCTTCACAAACAATTCCAATTTTTTTTCTTGGCAATACTTCAATAGTTTCCCCTATAAGCAGTGGTGTATAGGGGACCCTTTGGTTAGTAGGTGCAATGTATAAAATATTCTAAACTTAAAAATCTAATAGGATTTTGTTTGCTATTTTCCTAGGAAATAGAACATAACATAGCCATATGCAATAGTCTAGTAGGATCTTGTTTTCTAACCATTTCTAACAACCCATGATTTAATTAAACACATATAAGTGGATACTGAGCATTGAAATTAAAAGAGAAGGTACATTGTTATCCTCATTCACTTCAAAAGAAGAAAAATAGCAAAATAGAAGAAAAATAGAGAAGATCAGATGATTGCAAAACAAAGCTATAGTACAGTCAGCAAAAACAACAAAAACAATATAAGAATACCTATAAAAATAAGAACATTAAAAAGAAGATATACGAAAACAAACTCAAATTTAAGGAAAGCTTTAAAACAAAATAATGGGTATCAATACAATGACTGTAAAAAACAAACCCAAAAATAAATTGATCTTGCCTTTATCTTTGATGGCAATAGTAATGATGACTAAAATGAATCACACAAGGAAAAGGAAAAATCAGAAGAACAATAGCTATCAAACAATGAACATTAATAAAATGAACATAAAAAATACATTCAAATGATTTTACCTTTCTCTTTGATAGCCAAAAGACAAGAAGGATGAATATTGAACAATCTCTTTCACAATTGAATGATGATGGCAAAAGCAAAAGAGGAAGAAGCGTGAGACATGAGGCAAAACATAGATGGATAGAATTGTAAGTAAATTAAATGGTTAAGGGTAAAGTTGTCCAACAAAAATTTTATATTTTAAATGAAATGAAATCTCACAAAATCCAAGCTAATTTGATAAGATTTTGAAATGGCAATAATGTAAATACAATAAGATTTCAAAATGAAATGAAATTTGATAAAGTTTAAATTCAAACAGAATTCATTTAAAAATGAAATGAATTCTAGTTTTTTAATATGACAAATGGGGGTTAGTGTATAAGACTACAGTATGTATATTGTAGCTAGAAAATATATGGGTTCAATTCAAAATTCACCACTAGGTATCTGTGTCAGAGAATGAAGGGAAGAGAGATAGGGAAAGAGGCGGAAGTCTGTACGTTTGATAAGAAAATGGAAAAACCTCAAAAAAACTGTCATATGCAAAAGTTGGAAAGCTTTCAAGAAATTTTTCGTGGAGGAAGGCTATCGAGCTTTGATGGATCCCGTCGACTTGGCTCAGAACACCGCCATCCGCATTGTGACCCGCTTCATTAATCTGCGATTCCTTACAGAATTACTAGAAATGCTGCCGCTGGCAGATAGGTGGAGGGCGTTGAGGATGAGAAATGCCAACCGAAGCACCATTCTTCACCAAGCTATCTCGGGCACAAACCTCAAGACAGTGTATGTCATTCTAAAATACAAGAGCTGTCGACGTCACTGCCGGATGAAGAAATTAATGAACCGAAAGAGAAACATTTATCGCTGGTGGAGTTGAAGGACGACGCAGGCGAAACCCGGCTTTACAGGGCGACGAAAATGGGGGAGCTGAAGATGTTGAAGCACCTGACACAACATGTGGTTGAATTAGCACTGCAACAGCAACAAAAAATTGTTGACTAAATTTCAAAAAGTGTAACCTAAACAAGAGGTAACATTTTTAAATTGTTGTTTTTATTGAGCATTACCTATTTTTTTGGCAATGAATTTTCTTTAATTTTAAAAAATACTTTTTAAAATTCGATGTCTATTCTGGCAACAACAACATGTTAGTGTATATGCTCTAAAACGAATTATATTGGTGATTGTAATTTTGAATCATGTTATTTTAATGACAATTTCAATTATTATAATTATATATATTGTCTGCGTAATATATTCAATTATGATAATAACCTTAGAATAATTGTATTCTTAAATGTCCCTAGTCATATATCATTGTAGATTAGGTTGCTTTGATATGTTAAGACTAGCATGTGTGAAGACTTATATGGGATATTAAGTTTACACATGAGTACAAGTTAGAGAACTTGTATACTGGACTAACCCATATTAAGAATACTATATGGATCGTTATATGAGTGTCATAAGTGGTTCTTAGTGATCATTATTAATATGGTCCTTTGACCTGAGATTACCAAGGTTTCCTACATGTGAGTTTCATATCTTGATACTATTCTATGTCACTAATGGTTGAGTGAATGTAAGGGTAGATATTGGATATGTCACATATCATGCAGAGGGATTTATGTGATCAAGATGGGATTTGTCCCTCCTATATAACAAGAGTAACATCTATGGGCCCCCTGATTAAGTAAAGCTGAGAAAATACATGGCCATGCTCAAATGAAATGACATGAGATGTCGATTACATTTGTTTCAGTCAGCTTACTTAGGAATCAAGAAACCTTAAGATTGAGCTGTACGGGAATGACACGGTCCATGTCTCATGCTCAATCTAGATGTATAGGACAAAAGGACATAAGTGATGATCACGTGTAAAGGTTTAGTCAAATCACCGACTTTCTCATTACTTGGGTAACAATGATGTGTTGCTAGACACCAATCATTGTTTATGATCATTAATATGATTAATGGTCATTGCCAATATAATGAGAGCCTGTAGGGTCGCACACTTAGAGCCAAGTGAATTTGGAATTAATGGACCAAATTGTTTGGGCTTAACATTTGGGAATTCATGTTATAATTATAAGGCCCAATAATAAGCCTATAGTTGTACATGGAATAAAGCCCAAATAGGTTAGATTTTTCTATGCACCTATTTAAATAAGCTTGTTGGGTAATAATAGGATTACTAACATTATTCACGCACCCCAAAAAGGCATAGAAAATCCTAGCACCTCTCCTAGACTAAAACCCCTGAAGAGGCGTAGCTAGCACTACGAAGTGTAAGGAGATCAATTCCAACCGATGTGTGTAGTGGACATTCATCGGTGATTCACGGGTTCGTGTGGATACCACAGAGGTGCAGCCACATAAACGTTGTACTGGTGATCTGATCTTCTAATTTCTATTCCGGTTCGTGATTTGGAAGCAGATCGGATTTGCTGTGTAACAGACAGAAGATTTTTTATCGAAAGGTATAAACCCTAATCCCTAATCTATGGCGTTCTAAATTCGCATGGATCCTTGGTGGAAATCGTGCAAAATTTTTATTCCGCTGTGCATGTATGATACGCGATTTCTAGCACAACAGTCATTAACCTTTCTCTACAACAATAGTCATTAACTGTTGCTTATTCTAGAGTAATAGGCTATTTTTGCCTATCCTATAGTATAGACAATAATTTTACCTTATATTTAACAATGGTTTTTCACTATTGCTTATTCCTTACCATAGGTAACAATTTTACATTCATATTTAACAATAATTTTTAACCATTGCCTATAAAGAATAGGCGATAATCTTTTTTTTAGCAACACATTTTGACTATTATTTATTTGAATGTAGACAACAATTTTAACTTTATTTTACCAATGTATTTTAACTATTGCTTTTGACCAGTGTATATAAATTTTTTAAATTTATTTTAAATAATGTTAATAGACATAAATTGAAGAATTAATATTTTGCTTGTCATAAATTTTAAATCAAACTTTCAATATAAAAACACATAAAAATTCAAGATAATAATGAAATTTAACAAAAAAAAATGTGTATTTATTCATTAATTCATGTCAAGAAATTCATATAATAAAAATCCCAAAGACAACTATTATCCTATAAAATGTTATACATTAATAATATGAAAAAACTTAGATATCCTAAACATCTAAGTCATGCAATTCTTCTTCCTTGTGACAAATTACCAAACTAAAATTAATAATCATCAAGTACAACATAGTGTAAAAAAAAGCATATTGGAATAGTGACATACAATAGCTGTAGTAGCACCTTTAGAGATAAAGCAATGAATTCAACATTCTGATCTATGTAACATTCATTAATATAGATATCCTCAAGTCTGTTAGGAACTAAACTAGATAAAAAATAAGGAATAAAAAGGAAAATTTTTCATTGAATCGTGTGAGCTCCTTCAACTTCTATTATGCTTTAATTTATGGTCCTAAATCCTTAAGTTAATTGAGGTTGCAATTCTTATGTTGGACACCTTTATCTTGAATATTTTCCTTGAAACTTTCAATTTTCAAATGCATTTTATTTACTCCTTTTTTTCAAGCAAAAGAACAACATCTTGAATTAATATTGATGGAAAATATTATTGCTTCACCAATAAATACAATAGAATCTTTTAGGCCATTTATAAGCAAACCATTTAGGAGAGGAAGAGTTTTACTTACATCCAATTATTGCCTAAATACCTACAATTAAAATTGCATTTTTTTATTCAACTTGGAAAGATGCCTAGGTAATTCAAGCAACTCAATATTCCAAGTAACATAAGAGGGAAATAAATGATGCTTAAGTAATTCAAGCAATTCATGCTTCATTTCCCATGTTTTGCTATAAGCATGCATTACATATCCTTAATTACACTTTCACATCTCATTTTAAGTTTCAATGCACACAATATAAGTTATTTAATTTAATAGTTAGATAAACTCAAGCTGCAGGTTTTTAATGCAATTTCTAGTATCAAAAAAAATAATGATAATTTAACTAAATTGTTGAAAGGGACCTTAAACTTTAGTTGCTTGTTCAATTTGTTAATTGGAAAAAATTTAAAATATTTTGAATCAAAAAAGATTTCAAATGGTATATAAATTGACCTTTTTCATTGTCTTAGCAAGCTCAAGCATTGTAAATTCACCTAAAGAAGAATGTGAGTAACATGCTTAGCTCAGTAATTGATAGAAAAATCCATGCATAAAGGATTGAAAGTTGTAACCGGTGATGTAACTTAGGTTCTTTAGGTTGATTAGACTAGCATTTTATCCTTCCATAAGATGGAAAAGGCCATCAACCTATGAGGTTTCAAACATGTAAATATAGTCAGATCAGCATAGTTAAATAAAGGCAACAAAAGTTCAAATAAGTATGTGCATCATATAGCTCTCTTCTTCTTTGAACGTCATATGTTTCCACTAAGCTTAGCAGCACATTTATTGCAAGGCTTGCTTCAACTTTAACCATCAGTTAGCCACTAATTTTTGTGCAACAATTAAAATTTTATCCTAATATTATAGCATTCAACTTTAAAGATATCAAAATTCATAAAGGTTTAACAAAATGAACTAGTTTAACAAAATGAACTAATGATGATGATTTAATAGTCACTAGAAAATACCAATTGCATGATATAATGGATGATAAAGATTAATAAGCATCAATAATGATAGAGGTCAAGTAGTAACCTTAGAAATATCTATGTAAGAGATAAGTTAGAATAATAGACAACAATATATTCTAATTGTTTATGCTTATTTCCTGGTTTCTCCTTTTTATTACCTAACAAAATGGTATTGGTGTGTATCCTAGGAGCCAATTATAAAATGATTGTAATAATGCATAATGTATTACATTTTATTTTTGGCAATACAATTATTATATTTTATTTTATTTTATTTTTGCGCAAATTATAACTTAAATATAATAATTATCCCTGGAATAGCTTTGCTATTCCTAAAATGCCCATAGTCGAATATTATTGCAAAAAAGGGATAACAATAATATATTGAGACTATCATGTATAGGTGACTAATGATTATGAATCATGAATATATAATATCAAGTTAATATATGAGTACATTGTTAGTGAACAGATGTACTGGATTGACCCACTGTGAGAATACTGTATGGATAAAGGAGAATAACTAGTGACACCTTTAATCGGGATGACATGAGGTCATATGAGAATAACTAATGACCCTTCATGTGAGAATATTATATCAAGTCAATACTGCATGTAGTTATTCTTGTATGATCATAATGCATCACTGACCCTCATGTACACTATTAGGGCTCCCTACATGAAGGGTTATTCACTTTGATACTGTCCTATATCACCTTTAATCAAGATGACATATATGGTGTTGATTGGGTATGTCACAAATCATACAGAAGGAAGTAACTGATATAAATAGGATTTTGTTACTCTTGTATAAATGAGAAATATCCTTGGGCCCCTTGATTGAGTAAGACTTAGAAATGCATAGCCATGCTCAAATGAATCAATATGTGATATTGATAATTTATTTTAAATCTACTCAGTATTAAGAAATATAAATTGAACATTAATGAGGATGACACACTTCAGGCCTCCAGTTTGATTTGGATATTATAACAAAAGGGATTATGATGTAAAGCATTGTTCACATGCGAATTTAGAACGCCATAGATTAGGGATTAGGGTTTATACCTTTCGGCTAAAAAATCTTCTTTCCGCTGCACGGCAAATCCGATCCGTTCTCCAAATCATGAACTGGAATAGAAACTGGAAGATCAGATCACCAGTACAGCATTTATGTGGCTACACCTCTGTGGTATCCACACGAACCCGTGAATCACCAATGAATGTCCACTACACACACCAGTTGGAATTAATCTCCTTATACCTCGTAGTGCTAGCTACGCCTCTTCAGGGGTTTTTAGTCAAGGAGAAGTGCTAGGGTTTTCTATGCCTTTTGGGGTGCATGAATAATGATAGATAGTACTATTATTGCCCAACAAGCCTATTTAAATAGGTGCATAGAAAAACCTAACCTATTTGGGCTTTATTCCATGTACAATTGTAGGCTTATTATTAGGCCTTATAATTATAACATGAATTCCCAAATATTAAGCTCAAATAATTTGGTCCATTAATTCTAAATTCACTTGGCTCTAAATGTGCGACCCTACAGGCTCTCATTACGTTGACAATGACCATTAATCATATTAATGATCATAAACAATGATTGGTGTCTAGCAACACATCATTGTTACCCAAGTAATGAGAAAGTCGGTGATTTGACTAAACCTTTACACGTGATCATCACTTATGTCCTTTTGTCTTATACATCTAGATTGAGCACGAGACATGGACCGTGTCATTCCCGTATAGCCCAACCTTAAGGTTTCTTGATTCCTAAGTAAGCTGACTGAAACAAATGTAATTGACATCTCATGTCAATTCATCTAAGCATGGCCATGCATTTTCTCAACTTTACTTAATCAAGGGGCCCATAGATGTTACTCCTGTTATATAGGAGGGACAAATCCCATCTTGATTACACAAACCCCTCCGCATGATATGTGAGATATCCAATATCTACCCTTGCATTCACTTAACCATTAGTGACATAGAATAGTATCAAAATATGAAACTCATATGTAGGGAACCTTGGTGATCTCAAGTCAAAGGACCATATTAATAATGATCACTAAGAACCACTTATGACACTCATATAACGATCCATGTAGTGTTCTTAATATGGGTCGGTCCAGTATACAAGTTCTCTAACTTGTACTCATGTGTAAACTTAATATCCCATATAAGTCTTCACACATACTAGTCTTAACATATCAAAGCAACCTAATCCACAATGATATATGACTAGGGATATTTAAGAATACAATTATTCTAAGGTTATTATTATAATTGAATATATTACGCAGACAATATATATAAATATAATAATTGGAATTGTCATTAAAATAACATGATTCAAAATTACAATCATCAATATGATTGGTTTTAGGGCATATACACTAACACATTAGATGGATATTGAATCACAAATATTCTTACTACTTGAGTGGTAGTGATACATTACTAAATAATGCTCACTATCTATGGTCCAATGATAGGTCATTGTTAACGTAGTAGGAATCTATAGGGTCATACAAAAGGAGTAAGAATGAGATAATAATTAGTTAATTTTTAGTTAGACTAAAAACTCATTAATTGAGCTTGTTATTATATATATATTATGAAAGTAATAATATATATATTATCCATGTAATATATATTTTATTATATTACGTGATATTATTTGATATTAAAGTAATATCAAATTATCACATAATTTAATATTAAATAATTATATTATAAGATAATATTATTATCTAATAATATTTAATTATTAATATTAAATTAATATTAAATAACTAATGAATAAGCCTTATCTCTCCTCACTCTCACCATATTAGAGATAAGGTATTAGTGGTTAAGTAGGATTAGGTTAGTTGTGATTTTCCGAGTATGACTAGGAAAGATGCATGCCTTTAGCTATATATAAGAGGCATAAGGACGTCATTAAAACATACAAAAATAAGAAAATTCACCGCTAGAAAAATTACACAAAACACCCTATAAAATTGCACAATATCCTTCCCTCTTCGTAAGAGAGATGAATCCTAGCAGATTTGTGGAGGTTGAGAAATCACCATTAGCTCTGTGTGGATATTGTAAAGGCATCATCACTTGATTGTGTTCATGATTCGGATTTGCACTCCAAAAGGTAATCTTTTGATTCTTAATTTATGTGTCTGCACTTGATTCGGTGAAAGATTTCATATTACATGAATTTTGAAAATCTACCTTCTACTGTACTACATGATGTGTGTGAAACTTAACAAATGGTGGGGGCAATTTTGTAGAAACTTGTATATGTAAACATAAAATACATATATGTATTGTATGGAAGATCAATTGATGTGTGTGTTCCTGGAGCCAATTATAAGATGATTATAATAACGCACAATGTCTTACATTTTATTTTAGGCAATAAAATTATTATATTTTATTTTATTTTTATTTTAGTATGTGCACAATTTATAACTTAAATATAATAATTCTCCTTGAAATAGTTTTACTATTCCTAAAATGTCCATAATTGAATATTATTGCAAAAAGGATAGCAATAATACATTAAGACTATCATTATAATGATTAATGATTATGAATCATGGATATATGATATCAAGTCAATACATTGATACATTATTAGTGAACAGATGTATTGGATTGACTTGTTGTGAGAATATTGCATGGATTGTTATATGTTATTAGTTATTCTTATATAACCACAATACACTTAGTCCTTTGACCTAAAGTTACTATGGTTCCCTACATGAGGGGGTCGCACACTTTGATGTTGTCTTATGTCACCTTTAATATGACCATAATACACTTAGTCCTTTGATCTAAAGTTACTACAGTTTTTTACATGAGGAGTCACATATTTTGATGTCATCCTATATCACCTTTAATTAGAATTATGTGTAGGGCGTTGATTAGGTATGTCACGAATTATGTAGAGAGATGTGAGTGATGTAGATGAGATTTTGTCACTCTTATATAAAAAAGAGATATCCTTGGGCCCTTGACTAAGTGAGACTTAGAAATGTATAGTCATGCTCAACTAGATCAATATGATCATTTGTTTAAGTTAGTTTACTTAGTATTAAGAAATATAAATTAAACATTAACGAGAATGACACATTCCGTACCTCCAATTTAATTTGGATATTATTACAAAAAGGATTGTGATGTAAAGTGTTAATCACACATTAGATAGATATTAAATCACAAACATTCTTACTAATTAAGTGGTAGTGATGTATTGCTAGATACTACTCACTATCTATGATATAATAATGGGTTATTGCCAACATAGTAGGAACATACAGGGTCACATAAAAGAAATAAGAATGAGACAATAATTAATTAGTTTTTAGTTAGATTAAAAAACTTATTAATTGGGCTTGTTATTATATATATATATTATCAAAGTAATAATGTATATATATCATTATTCATGTAATATATATTTTATATAATATTATGTGATATTATCTGATATTAAAATAATATCAGATAATTATACAATTTGATGTTAAATAATTATATTATGAGATAATGTTATTATTTAATAATATTTAGTTATTAATATTAAAGTGATATTAGATAAGTAATGGATAAGCCCTATCTGTCCTAACTCTAACTATGTTAAAGATAAGATATTAGTGGTTGAGTAAAATTAAGATTAGATGCAATTATCCTAGTAGAATTAGGAAAGATACATGCCTTTAACTTTATAAAAAGGGCATGAAGGCATCATTGTTTTGTGTAAAAAACAAGTAAATTTGCCATCAGTAAAACTACACAAAACACCTTACAAGACCACACTAAACCTTTCTTCTTTATGTGAGAGATGAATTATAGTAGATTTGTGGAGGTTAAGAAGTTACTATTCGCTCTGTGTGGATATTGTAGAGACACCATCACTTGATTGTGCTTATAATTCGGATTTACACTCCAAAAGGTAATATTTGATTCTTGATTTATGTCCTTGCGCATTGATCTATGGAAAGGTTTCACATGATATGATTTTGAAAATCTATTTTTTCGATGCATTATATGATGTATGCGAAACCTGAGGAGATCCTACTAATGTTAGAAGGCGCAAACATCTATTCTAAACCCCAAACTCTAAATATTAATCATAATTTTTCTTATGAATATACTAAATCCAAAAGCAAAAAATTGAAAAGAACTATTAAGTTGAGGTCTAGGTTAAAAGTTATGACTTAAATTTAAAGGGGTTTGACAAGATTGTAGGAGATTATTATAATATTATTATTTATGTTGAATGGATATCAAGTTATCATCCAGTAGGCAAGATTATAATGTTAACATCATTGCACAAGCTTGACTCAACATCTTCCTTTGATTAAAATACAAAACATGCAAAAGGCTTAAATATCTCTATTAATACATCTCTATTTTTATTTTATCTCATACTAGCCCTAAACTCTCACTTCAACTTGCAAGTATATAAAAATTTTATGATATTTCCATTCCAAAAAAATATTAAAAATATTCAAACTAACCTTAATATGAATATGAACATAAAATTCAAAACAATAATCTCTTACCAATAGGTCAATATGGTTTCACCCTCTTTAGTTTCTCCATTATTTCTTCAATGGCCTTCACAAAAATAACACTAATAATCTTTGCAATCACAAGCTATACAAGACCTTCCAAGTTCTTGGATTCATGCCATTTTTTTTGAAAAAAAGATAATAAAGGGATAAAAAGATTGTAATTTCTTATATGCAATAATTTCATTAAATTATGGTGAGATTATAGCTAAGATTATTGATAGTTTTTAAACATGAATCTTATTATGAATGAATTGAATTACAATTTTCCTAAGGATTCAAGTTGAAATAATAATTCTTGTTTTCTTCTTAACAGAGTCAAACTCTTATTATTGATCCTAACGAATGAACGTTGAACCAACATTGAAGTTGAGATTAGTTCTTATTCTTGAACAAGGAACCTCTTATCCTATATTCTCAATGACTAATAAGGTATACTTCTATACACAAGACCTCACAATCAATGAGATCCTAATCATTATCATTGACTTAACTTTATTTTCACCTGATCACTATCATTCACTTAACTTCATTTTCATATCAAATTTTACTATATTAAAGTCTTCTATATCCATAATGCTATCTGTACTTGATGTTTCAATGTCAACTGAATACTTAACAAAGGATGAATATTTTGGTACATAGTGAATCAAGTATTGTAGAAAAGCAATCTTTCCTAACTTAACAATCTAAGCAATACATGAAATTTACTTTTTCAAAAGTTAAAAAATAGGTAAATGATGCAAAATAAATAGATCCACAACCTAATTTTCAATTTATTTAATCTTTCCCATTTACATGTTATGCTATCTTTTCATTAAAACAAGCTCACCACAATTATGGTATCAAGAAAGCCACAACAAGTAAGAGACTTGAGTGATCAACAGAAGACTAGCTTCATGATTGAGCCACAAAGATGAGAGCTTAATTTACTATACTCACTTAAAGGTAAACAAAAGACATTAACTCCTCACTATCATCCTTTATCAGTCTTGGCCTAAATTTATCCTATCAATTAAGCAAAGCAATGCTTCTAGCTAAACCTTAAATGGCTTGTAACATTTTATATTTATTATTTTATGATACAAAATTCTTAAATATAATGAAATCTAAAATTATAGACAAAAACTCATAACCATGAAACTAAAAAGGATAAAATAGAGATTGAATCAAATAATAAACATTAACATCCTCAACATAAGATTCTATGACTAGCAATATTCTTTTAACTATAATTGTAAATGTCTCCTAAAATAATGATATTATATCATCACTGAATCTATCATAGTACTTAGACAGCAATCCTTGAGCTTCCAAGAAAGCATGTCACATGAGAAAGGCCTTATAAAATCTTAATACTTAGCCTATCATTATATTTTAAAGCCACCTCATCGATGTGCTTGTTCCTACTTCAATGTATTCCCTATATCATTACTACAACAAAAAGAAAAAAAAAGTTAAGATTCATGGAAAAATATTAATTCAAAATTTCATCAAGTAGCAATAGATGATGCATGATGAAACACTATTTTCTTTTTCAAATTGAAGTTATTAAATGTAGTTTGTCTATGAACTATCTAAAGAATTTGGATATTAACAATAGAAATACCACAGAAATTATCGAAAAAGGTCCATTCATTGAAATTCACTTGATATCTATATGCAACATATCTATTGTTATGAACCACATCATATTTAAACCATAAGCAAAAGCAAAAAGGTTTCAAAGCTAATGGTTAACTACACCTTGATTTTGAACTAAAATCTTAGTTCTTAGCCTATCATTATATTTTAAAGTCATCTTACAGACAAATTTAATCAAACACTTTGTAAGTAATTTGAAAAGTCAATGCATAATTGGGTACGAAGTGTACATAATCATATGCATTTAATCAAACACCTTATAAGCACTTTGAAAATTCATAGATTAATATAGCTATTAATGGATTAATTTCATCATGTCCTAAAGTCTAATAAAATAACATTCAGATTCACAGGGAGATTGAAACAAAGAAATATGAATATAACCTAGATTGTACCTAACTAAAATTAGAGAAAGGAAATGATAAATAGAAGATTTGAAAGTCCATGAAGAAAATAGAGCGTAAAAATGGTGAAGGAAAGAATCATACACTAGCCACTACCAATGCCGCAACTTGATAGAGAGACAATTGCTAAGGTTGCCATAGATATTATAAAGCCACTATCACATTACCCTGCCTTAGGAAGGAATTAGATTAGAAGGTGCGATGTCCCTCTCCATTCATCCATTATGTTCCCAAATGTATAGAATGAGTGAGAGACTCTATAATAATCTCTATTGAAATTTTCTAATAAGCATAGCTTATATTTATACATTTAAAAATTTTTAAAAAGTAAATTTCCTAAATAAATTAAAATTAAGTTTAATGAAACATAATTTGATTGCAAAAAATAAAGTTTAAAAATAAAGTAAATTTTTAAAACTTAAAAAATAATTAGCTTATTTCAAATAAAGTAATTTTTGAAAAATAAAATTTATTTTTTAGTCTAATTTTAAAATATAACTTTAGAAAATTAAAATTAAAATTTAATTACAAAAGTATATTTTAAAATAAAATTAATATAAAATATTATTTTTAGTAAAAAACTTATTGGCTAAAATAATTTATAAAAGTAATACAAAATAAGTGTTGCTTATTCAATAATAAGCCATAGTTTGTATGTTGCTTAACAAACATAATTTGCCAAGACTAATTAAGTGTTGTCTATTTTATCATAAACAATGGTTTTATCTAGTAACAACACTTAACTGTTATCTATTTTTTTAGGCAATAATTTTTATAGTGTTGCCTACCAAGTGTTGCTTAAGCCAAACATAAAAGGTAATACTTTAAAAATGTTACCTATTTAAGTTTTAGGCAATAATTTTTAATTGTTGCTAATTCTAGTATTGTCATAGATAAAAAATGTTGTGGTGTACAAAAGAATTTTGATCGGGAAAATGGAACTTCCATTCCTTATGCTGCTATAATCAGCCAATTCTTTAGTGTGCATTAGTGTTGTTTGGTAAAAATAATTAGCTTGTCTCATTTTTATTATTTTTAATGAAAATTTTATTTAACATTTTTAAAATAATAAATTAGATAGATAATTATTCATACATAACATATAACTTTGAAGTGCAAATAATGCTCGTTGGTTACTGAAAGTGGGTTCGAGTTTACCAAACAAAAAGGATAAAAGTGGAAATAATTGTTTTCAATTGCTCTCTAAAATGCCATTTGTTTTTCAAGTTGTTCTCACTTAGGAACTATAAAAGGCCTCATATACTCTCCTATTGTTCTCTCTTCTTCCTCTATGTTCATGTTTTAATTTATGCTTTGTTTGAGTTTAGGTGAAAATAGAGAGGGAAAGAAACGGAGGGGGAGGAAATGGAGGGGGAAGTAATTTTACCTAGATTGTTTGGAATTGGTGAAAATAAGAAGATAGGAAATAGGAGTAAAATTAATTTCTTTTATTTGGAATAGATGAAAATTGGAGGGGGAGGAAATGAGATTAAGTTAAATTACTATAATACCCTTATAATATATTATTGGTTTTTGTGATAATATTAATTCAACAAATTCGATTGAAAGATTTATAATACACTAATAAAATGCTATACATTTGATAATAGGTAATTTTTTAAATAATTTTAAATGATAATAGTAATTTTTATTTTTTCATATATCTCTAATATTAATAATACATTTGTACGTAATCCAAATAAATTTAATTAACTCAATACAAACACGATAGGTTAAAAAAGCCTCACAAGCATTTTCATTTGACAATTTGGCTTATCATGACAGAACATTCAAAACTTTTATGTGTATAGCTATATTCTCTTATACATTTATTTTTTTTATAATTTCTGCATTCCAACTAATTAACTATTATATTACATCAATTAATTTTTATTCATTAATTTTTTATTTAAGAATTGGATTGGTTGTAAAATATTTGATTTGATTGTTTTCTAATTCAAGAATTGATTTGATTTAGAAATAATTCATTTTCATTATTTTGAAATTTAAGAAATTTTTATTTAAGAATTATTGATTTGATTGTTTTTTGACTTAGGATTTGGATTGATTAAGAAATAATTCAATTCATTATTTTTAATTAAGGAATTTATGTGATTAGTAACAATTTACTGTTCTTCCTTGATTTGTTGTTCAAATTCATTTCTTTTGGCAATTCACAAAAGTCTTTGCCTCTCCCATCAACTAATTTCCTTTCAATCCCTATTGGAATCCAACTCAAAATCCAAACTGGTCACTACACAATGCAGAATTTTGATCTGATTATAGAAACCCACAAGTCATAACAAAAATGCCTTAACTTAGAGCTACTCAGCTATAGAAGAACAAAGGATAATAAAGAATTCAATTACCATAAATAACTACTACAAGAATTTCCAGAAAAGGAAATAAATTTCCACCCAGAATCTAAAATGACTCGGGAAAATACAACAAAAACTAGAGAAGAGAAAGAAATATGGGAATAAACACTGTACTTAGAGTTAGCTGAAAGAGAAATACAGTTAGTTTAAGGAAGTGAAAAATCGGGGGCTATGCCAAGCATTCCAGTGGGTGATAACGTTGCTTTGTCAGAAACCTATCTTGGCTCTCGGCTGAGATTAGAAATGGATTAGTTAGAAATCTCCAAGCAAATCTGACCAAAATATAGTTATGGAAAAGGAAAAGGAGAGAATGGGCTTCAATTATGTGTTGCGACTTGAAAGGAGAGAATGAGAATAAGAAGGGATAGGGGAAGAAAAGGTTTGCATTGTGGAGAAGGAGGAGGTCAGGGTTTGAGGGTAGTCAAGGAATGAAATTGATAGTTTGTTGCAATGTGGGAAGTAGAGAGAAAATGACTTAGTTTTTAAGGGCAACTTGTGAAAAACAAAAATGGGGAGGCAATTTCGCCTACATTACCCTCTAATGCGAAATTGCAGTCATGGGCCCTACCAAAAATTTTCACCTCTGTTTGCACTCAACTACCCAAATAGGGTAAATTCCAAATCCCACCTCTAATTTCATCCACCCCCTCCTTTCACCTCTATTTTCATCTTTTCCAAATGATGGATTTGAATACTATATTAGAGGTGATAGTTCTTCTTAAGCAAGATTATTTATGTGATGATGACAACCAAATGGGCTTTCAACAAACCAAAGATAAAGAAATTGGAGAAAATATTGCAAAATGTCATAGGTTAGTAGCTCTCTAGCTAAAATTGTGCAATGCATGCTTGCTACTCTTAGTGATTATGTCAACCTTCTCATTAAAAGTCACATGTGGCATGCTTAGTAAAAATAGTAGGACATTGAATATTTATTACTCATACAATAAAATTTCAGGTACAATATGTCCATAAGCCATTATTGAATGTCATTGAAGCATCAACCCATACCAATCCACAAATCATCCTATACATGGAACCTTTAAGAATAATGAACTTAAAATAGGACAATTTGAATAAGGAAATGGATACTCTATTTGCTTAGTATATGTTTCATTTCATAGTTTTGAGTGTATAAGGGATGACTATAAGCCAATACATTCAAGTCCTTAACTTAATGCCAAGGTGCCCCATTAGGCTTTCTTGACACCTTACCTTTTTAAAAAGTATTTTAATTAAAAGTCCCCTTAACAAGAGTAGAAATACTTTTTTTGAGTTGCCATAAGCTATTTTGCAATTTTCTAGGTGTCCATTTTGCATTATAATGCACTAACATGAAGATAAAAATGTGAAGATTAGAAATAAAGGCTTCTCAAACTCCTCCAAATTCCTTAATCATGCCAAAATGATCAAAATATCCTTAAATTTGAAAAAAAAATAGGAAAAATAATACACAAGTCGAATTGATCCTAAATTTCAGCCATAGGACCTCTACAATATACTTGATTTTTTCATTTAGTCTTGTCTTAAACTGAGTATGTTTACCTATTAGACTGTCATAACTACCAACTTGTGACATTCTCTCCCGCTTCAAATGTTAATGCCCTAATTGACACCTCAATCTAACATGGCTTCATGAAAAATCTACTTACTCTCTTAGAACTTTATGTTATCTTCAGCCTACTCCTTTGAGTTACTACCTTGAGCACTTATGCCTATCTCTTTGAGAGCTTCAAATATTCTCTATCTCAAAGTTAGGTTGTCACCTTTGTAACATCAATATCCTCTTGGCCAAATGCCTCCTTCACAAATTTCTTAAAGCTCTACTTTTGTAAACTCTTTCAATGTATCCCAACATTCTTCAATGTTGCTTATCTACCAACTCTCTTGAACTTGTTACCTTTGTAACTCATCCAATGAGTAATTGCTTCTGTAATCATATGTTCATTATTTTTGTAGCTTGCATGGATGCCACTTTCGTAGCAGAAATTTATGCTAAAACTATAGTTCATGAGCAATGCTTGGCACTCTAAATTGCCTATTAATAACTTTCTTATACCTAGTGTCCTATTGCACAAGTGTAAGAGCTAGGATTTATGTTTAATCTATGCATAGGCTATTAGTGTATATGTTCTAAAATCAATCATATTGATGATTGTAATTTTGAATCATGTTATTTTTAATGGCAATTCCAATTATTATATTTATATATATTGTCTGTGTAATATATTTAATTATGATAATAACTTTAGAATAATTATATTCTTAAATGTCCCTAGTCATATATCATTGTGGATTAGGTTGCTTTAATATGTTAAGACTACCATGTGAAGTGACTTATATGAGATATTAAGCTTACACATGAATACAAGTTAGAGAACTTGTATATTAGACCGACCTATCCTAAGAACACTACATGGATTGTTATATGAGTGTCATGAGTGATTTTTAGTAATCATTATTATTATGGCCCTTTGACCTGAGATCACCAAGATTCCCTACATGTGAGTTTCATATTTTGATACTATTCTGTCACTCATGCTTAAGTGAATACAAGGGTAGTTATTGGATATGTTACATATCATGTGGAGGGGTTTGTGTGATCAAGATGGAATTTGTCCCTCCTATATAACAAGAGTAACATCTGTAGGCTCCTTGATTAAGTAAAGTTGAGAAAATGCATGGCCATGCTCAAATAAATTGACAGGGGATGTTAATTACATTTGCCTCAGTCAACTTACTAAGGGATCAAGAAACCTTGAGATTGGACTATATGGGAATGACACGGTCCATGTCTCATGCTCAATCTAGATGTTTAGGACAAAAGGATATAAATGATGATCACATATAAAGGTTCAGTCGAATTACCGACTTTCTCATCACTTGGGTAACAATGATGTGTTGCTAGACACCGCTCATTGTTTATGATCATTAATATGATTAATAATTATTGCCAATGTAATGAGAGCTTGAAGGGTCATACACTTAGAACCTAGTGGATTTGGAATTAATGGACTAAATTATTTAGGCCTAATAGTTAGGAATTCTATGTTATAATTATAAGGCCCAATAATAAGCCTATAATTATACATAGACCAAAACCCAAATTAGTTAGAATTTTCTATGCTCCTATTTAAATAGGCTTGTTGGGTAATAATAAAGTTAATTCATTATTCACGCATCTCATACAGCATAAAAAAACCCTAGCACCTCTCCTTGACCATAATCCTTGAAGAGACGTAGCGAGCACTACGAGGCTAAGGAGACGAATTCCAACCAGTGATCGTGAGGATGTTCATTGATGATCTACTGGTTCCTGTGGATACCTCGGAGTCTTTGACTGAAAGGAAGTCGAAGAGGTGATCAATGAATAAAATCTGGAATCATATAAAGGTATAACCTAAATTATACATTCTAATTTAACGTTTTGCATGGATCCGTTGGCTAGAATCAATTTATTCCGCTGCGCTTGTATAGCTCTTGATCCCAACATAGGATCCCTATCTTACTCATAAGATTGCTTGCTTCACTTTTTGTCAATTTATAACATTTCACATTGCCACTCTCACACCTAATTAGATCTTCTGATCCTCTTTGAATGGATACCCTCTAGCATCTTACTAGCTACCATAGCTTTTTCTTAAAGTTTATGCATTCTAACATCGGGGTCCTCATGACCTTTTTTACATGCGTCCTTTGACGACTTCTTCAAGCATATCCTTGAATGACTCCCCTACTTCAATATCTTGAAGGGGGTTAAGCAAATAGCATCATCCACTCTAGTTCAAGTTCCACTTTGTCTATGCATAAAGTCTGCTACCTTTCTTTTAAGTCATTGTTCCTACTTCAAAAGCAATTATATAGCCTAATCTACTATATTGAAGAATATTATAGGAGATTGTTCTCTCTATATTAACTTATAAATTGTGCACATTGCATTACTTTCTTTAAATCTTTGTTCTGCTCTCTGGTTATGCTCCTCTAAGTTATACTCTTTCAAGTAACATAAACGATCCTTCCGAACTACCTTAACATGATATAGAATATTCCCTTTAGAGCAATCCACTTTGCCTTTTGGTTGTTCTCCTTTGAGCACCAAGACTGATCCCTCTAGATCACTTTGACAAATTTTTTTACTACTCTTTCTAGAGTAATCCACTTGATACATTCCTCCAATATGTCATCCTTTAGGATGTGTCCACCAACTATGGTCATGTATTTTTGTATAACCATGGTTTTGCTCTCTGGCTCCACCACACCCTTCTAAAAATGGTCAAGCCTTCTAACAAGATTAAGGTTTCTTCTACTTGATAGGCCATCAATTCACTTATCCCTCTAGATAGTGGTTTTGCATTGCTCAATGCCATTAATATAATTGAGCGTATAATCAATGTTTCATGCACATAAGCAAGCTAGCCCTCTAGCACAAATACTTGCACTTGATGCACCAACCCATGGTCACTTGAATATATCATCCTTTCACACATTGGCTTCTTAAGCTAATCTAATTTCTTGCACCCTTTGGTTAAGTATTTGGCAATAACTCCTCCAAGTTTGAGAATGATAGCTTTGCACATCCCTTATATAACATTGGACTAGCCACATCTAACCAATCATAACCTAACTAAACTTGGCCATTTGGCACAAAATGAGCTTTGATACCATCTGCAACAAGCTGATAGCTCTTTAACCAAAATCATATAGTACATGCTTACCACTTATAGGGAAAATGCCAACCTTCCTATTAAAACTCACTCGTGGTATTCTTAGTAAAGATAATGAGACATTAAAAATTTATCTATATAATAAAATCTCATGTACAACATATCCACAAGCCCTTGTTGAATGTCACTAAAGCATCCACATATATTGATTCACAAGATCATCCATACATGGAACCTCCAAGAACAATGACCTTTAGAAAGGACAATTTGAATAAGGAAAGGGACACTCCATTTGCTTGATAATTTTGACTATGTAAGGGATAGCCACAAGTTAGTACACTTGAGTTTCTAACTCAATGCCAGGGTGCCTCCCTAGGCTTTTCTAACACTTCACCTTTTTAAAAAGTATTTTAAGCAAAAGCCCTCTCGATAGGAGTAAACATACTTTTTTTAAGTTGTCATTAGCCCTTTTTGCAATGTTTTGAGTGTTCATTTCATACCATAACACATTGACACAAAGATAAAAATATGAGTGTCACAAATAGATATTTCTTAAACTATGTCAAAATTATCAAAATACCCTAAAACTTGAGAAAATTGGAAAAAATATTAAACAAGTCAAATTGATCCCAAATTTTAATCACAAGAACTCTACAACATGCTTGATTTTTTCACCAAGTCTCATCTCAAATTGAGTATGTTTGCCTATCAAACTATCACAATTGTCAACTTGTGATACTAAACCACCCACCTTAGGTACCTATGATCAAAACAACACATATTAAATTGGATTTTGAGTTACTATATATATATACATATATCGAATTCCTAATAAATAATGTACAAATTGCAGTTGTTTCGAGGATCAACAACGTCTTTTGGAAATCTGTGACAAGAGGTTTGAACTATATACATATATCAACAATATATTTTGAGTCGAAAATAACTTTGAATTTTGTCTTTTGTTGGTTTATTTTGTATTAGTTAGTTTTGTTTTGAATTAATAAACATAGATATCCCGAATTTCATAAGCTAAAATGAGAGAGGACATGATGAATTTTTTGGAGATAAAAATCTGTTGCAAATAAAATTCTTTTCATCAGCCATCCACAACTTATAGCAACTATTTTCAACTTATATGATTGAAGTTTTCTGATATTCACAAATGGTAAATTTTGAAGACAAAAATATGTTGGATTAGAGTTCTAAAGTTTAGATATAGAAGATTTAAATGATTTTTAAAAAAACATTTTGTAGTGCTAATTTATCTCCTAATATGACATTAATAACTTATTTTATCAAGTTTAAAAAGAAAAAGGATTAAATGCACAACTTAAACATGAAGTTTAAGGAGCTAGTTACTACGCATTTTCATAGTAATTTATGTACATATATTGTGAATAGCAAAAAGGATTCTGTGTAATTCATCCTCAAAATTTTATTAAAAATAAATGAATTAGGTTATGATAACACATTTATTTAGTTACTTGTTCACAACATCACCTAGAAATATTTTGAATGATATCACATGATCATCATATTTATCTACCGGTAAAAATTTTACAAAAAATTATAAATTATGGTGTCTGATCATACGCAGAGTCAGATGGAATTAAAAAATTTCGGCAAGACAAAAAGCAGCACAAGTTAGTAAAGGCACAACTCATGGCATAAAACTCTCAATCCAAAACAACGAACAATTTTCATCTTGTCAGATATTCAACCTTCAACTTCAAGTTATAAGGCTGCCAGCAAGAAACAAATCGAAGGGAACCGGTCTACCAGACAAACATCTCACCGTAGTGTTGACATGCCATTACTCATGGCAGCATGCACAGGAATTGTAGAGATCGTTGAAAAAATCTTAGATATGTATCCTGAAGCTATAAATCATTTTAGTGAGGATGAACAACACGTATTGCATATGGCAGTGAAGCACCGTCGAATGGAAATATATCCCATCTTAAAGAAACATGACGCATTGAAAAGGTTGTCTACTCGAATAACCAACAATGGATGTACCGTTTTACACCAAGTTGCCCTGATAGAGTATTATAAAGAAGGAAAGGAAGGTAGTGTTGCCTTCCAACTACAAGCGGAGTTGCCTTGGTTCCAAGTAAGCACTCACCAATTTCACTTTCTCTCTGTCTCTCTCTATATGTGCGTGTGTGTGTGTGTGTAAAGTGTGACCAATTGCAACGTGAAAGAATCTGAATCTGAATATTATATATTTGAAAGAGTGAGCAACTCGCAAATCACAATAGTTCATTTTCCATCCTAGGTTTTATCATGTTAATTTTTTTTAGAAGAGAAATAGGCCCTTTTGTTTATACAATAGTTTCATATTGCTTTAACGAACAATGACTTCTAGTTATAGCCATTTCACTTCAAAAAATAGAAAGAAAATATGAGACGCATCGATTTGCATTTACCATAAATATGCAGCGAGTGAAGAATATCATTCCTAAATTTTTTATCATGCACTGTAAGGAGGACGGCCTAACAGCAGAACAGGTTTTTGAGGCGGAGCATACGGACATGCTCAAGGGAGCCCAAGATTGGATAAAGAAGACTGCTCAGTCCTGCTCCGCCTTGCTGTTCTCGTAGTTACTGTCGTCTATGCGGCACCTTACAACATTCCCAGTGGTAATGACTCAAGAGGCCTCCCTGTATTCCTCAGTTCGCCGGTGTTTCTCTTTTTCATTGTCATGGACGTGGTGTAGCTTGCGAGCTCGCTGGCTTTAGTGTTTGTGTTCTTTTCGATTCTCACATCTCCTGCTTCGAAAGCTATCCCTGGGATTCTATTTGTTGTTCTTCTCTTTGACAACTACCATGCTAGCATTCTATGCCACCATTTTGCTGACATTTAGGCTGGAATCAAACAAGTAGAGTTCGAGTCTGCTATACATTGCTGCGTTCTTTCCGCTCACCATATTCGGGCTGATACAGTTTCCTCTATACATGGCCATGAAAAGCAGGCTGAAGCAGGCTTTCAAGAAGCTTAGAAAGTTGCTTCCAAGTCCACCACGGAAATCCATTAAGAAAAGAAAATCCTGATAAGCGATAACTGCTGGAAATCGCGCATCATACATGCACAGCGGAATAAAACTTTTTGCACGATTTCCACCAAGGATCCATGCGAAATTAGAACGCCATAGATTAGGGATTAGGGTTTATACCTTTCGGCAAAATTCTTCTGACCGCTACACCAAGTCTGATCTGCTTCCAAGTCACGAACCGGAATGGAAACCAGTAAATCAGATCACCAGTACAACGTTTATGTGGCTGCACCTCTGTGGTATCCACACGAACCCGTGAATCACCGATGAATGTCCGCTACACACACCGGTTGGAATTGATCTCCTTAGACCTCGTAGTGCTAGCTACGCCTTTTCAGAGATTTTGGTCAAGGAGAGTGGCTAGGGTTTTTCTATGCTTTTACTTAAGGTGCGTTAAGAATAATAGTAATCCTATTATTACCCAATAAGCCTATTTAAATAGGTGCATAGAAAAACCTAACCTATTTGGGCCTTATTCCATGTACAATTATAGGCTTACTATTGGGCCTTATAATTATAACATGAATTCCCAAATATTAAGCCCAAACAATTTGGTCCATTAATTCCAAATTCACTAAGCTCTAAGTGTGCAACCCTACAGGCTCTCATTACGTTGGCAATGACCATTAATCATATTAATGATCATAAATAAAGATTGGTGTCTAGCAACACATCATTGTTACCCAAGTAATGAGAAAGTCGGTGATTTGACTAAACCTTTATACGTGATCATCACTTATGTCCTTTTGTCCTATACATCTAGATTGAGCACGAGACATGAGGTTTCTTGACTCCTAAGTAAGCTGACTGAAACAAATGTAATCGACATCTCATGTCAATTCATCTGAGCATGGCCATGCATTTTCTCAGCTTTACTTAGTCAAGGGGCCCATAGATGTTACTCCTGTTATATAGGAGGGACAAATCCCATCTTGATCACACAAACCCCTCCGCATGATATGTGACATATCCAATATCTACCCTTGCGTTCACTAAACCATTAGTGACATAGAATAGTATCAAAATATGAAACTCACATGTAGGGAACCTTGGTGATCTCAGGTCAAAGGACCATATTAATAATGATCACTAAGAACCACTTATGACACTCATATAACGATCCATGTAGTGTTCTTAATATGGGTCGGTCCAGTATACAAGTTCTCTAACTTGTACTCATGTGTAAACTTAATATCCCATATAAGTTTTCACACATGCTAGTCTTAACATATCAAAACAACCTAATCCACAATGATATATGACTAGGGACATTTAAGAATACAATTATTCTAAGGTTATTATTATAATTAAATATATTACGCAGACAATATATATAAATATAATAATTGGAATTGCCATTAAAATAACATGATTCAAAATTACAATCACTAATATGATTGGTTTTAGGGCATATACACTAACAATAACGGCTAGGCAGCGGTGGAGCTATACATACATACATACATATGTGTGTGTATGTGTATATATATTGTGTGTGTGTAAGTGTAGGCATGTGTTTCCACTAACTTTTTTAAAATTTCATATAAAATTATATATATAATAAAAAAATAACCCCATTAACTTTTAAATTTTACTTCTACTGAAATATTTAAACACATTTGCTCCCACTAACACAGAGTTCTTAGCTTCATGTTATAAGTTGACAATTGTGATAGTTTGACATGCAAATGTGTTTGGATTTGAATGAAACTTAGTGAAAAAATTCAACATATTATAGAGGACCTGTCGCTAAAATTTGGGATTAATCCAGTTTGTGTACAATTTTTCCTAATTTTCCTAACTTTAGGGGTATTTTGATAATTTTGGCATAGTTCAAGAATTTAGAAGAGTTCAAAAAACTTGTATTATAATCCTCACATTTTTTTTATCTTTGTGTGGTGTGTTTTGGTATGAAAGGGACACTCAAAACTTTGAGAAAAAAGGCTTATGATAACTTGGGAAGGGTATGTTAACTTTTGGTGGGAGGGCTTTTACTCAAAATGTTCTTTAAGGGGTGGAATATCAAAATGGCCAGTAGAACACCTGGACACTAAACTAGAGACTCAAATATGTTAGTTTGTGCCCAGTCTCTACATATTCAAAACTATAGAATGAAACATATACCAAGTGAATGGAGTGTCTGTCTTCCTATTCAACTTGTTACTTTCATCCTATTATGCTTGGAGGCTTCATGTATAGGGCAATCTTGTGGTTTGGAATGTGCAGGTACTTTGGTGACATTCGATTGTGATTGGAAAACTTGTGAGTTTCATTATCTTTAGCAAGCATACCATGAGTGTGTTTAATGGTTAGGCTAGCATTTTTGCTAAGAGTGGCAAGCATGCACTACATAGTTCGAGCTAGAGAGCTACTAGCCTATGATAAATGGTATCAAAGAAAAAGGTTTGCCCATACAAACCTAATCCTTAAGAACTTTCATATGTGAATAATGGCGAAGAGTGACTCTCTGCCTAAGGGCTTTATTGTTGCAAAGAGATACTATGGGATAGAATGCTCTGTTAGGTACCCTTTGTTGCCACTGAAGATTGGTCCCATGCCAATTGCTTATCTCACTAAGCACTTGTGTCTTGTCAAATGCTCAAAAGAGTAAACAAGGTGAAAAAATAGGTAGAGTGGGTGACTTGAGTTTCATGTTAGTGAGAAGAGCTTTGAGCATAAATCGTGACAAATGATATTAGAGCTTGGTTTATGCCAGAAGGCCAAGATTGAGTAGGTTACAATTAGTTTAAATGTGGCTTTTCCAATACTAGATTAGGGATATGCTAAGCAATCATTCTCAAACTTAGAGGAGTTATTGCCAAGGAGTTGACTAGAGGGGAAGCTAATGTGCAAGAGGATGATACATTCAAATGATCATGGATTAGTGCATTAGGCACATGTATTTGTGCTAGAAGGCTATGTTGCTTATATGCACAAGACATCGATTATACACTTATTTATAGTAATAGCATCAAGGGATGCAAATCACCATCCAGAGGGAGAAATGAATTAATGGCTAATCTAGTGGAAGAAGTCATGGTCTTGCCAGAAGGCTTGACCATTTTCTAAGGGATCAATAGAGCTAAAAAGCGAAGCCTATAGTCATACAAAAATGCATGACCATACTCGAAGGGCATGAGTGATTGCTCTAAAAAGAATACTACAAAATCACATTGAGGCAGTTCAAAGGGATCATTCATGTTGTTTAAGGAGAATAGCCAAAAGGCTTAATGAGTATCAATATGCACAATCTATGGGTTAGATAGAGAGCATGCAATCTTCCCACATGATTCTTCAATGTAGTGGGCTAGGTTACATAGTTGCTTTGTAAAGTGGCAATAAGGACTTAGAGGAGTGGTAGTAAACTAGCATTACATTGTCATAGGGTCAAGAGACTTTATGGCAATGATCATGAGTTCATGTTTACTTATGCATAGGCACAATAAAGCTTAAGCTAAAGTGAGGATGCTCTATACCCAACCTTTTTCAAGGTATTAAAGTGGAGGAGCTATTAAAGGATACGTTTGAAGAAGTCATTAGGGGATGCATAAAGGAAGGGTCAGGAGGACCACGGTGCTAGAGAACATTAACTCCAAGAGTAGGTTATGAAGGTTGATGAGATGCCAAATAGCATCAATTTAAAGATGATTAGAGGATCCAACTAGCATTATAAAGTGTTATAAATTGACTAAAAGCAACATAAGTAGTCTTTTGAGCAAGTTTATAGGGCCTCTGCATAGATCAAGTATAAGTCTTGGATCTTGCACTAGTGTTACAAGACATTAGGTGCAAGATACCCTTTAGTAGGTATTTAGGGTGTCAAGCATTGTTCACAAGTTATAGTATTAACACATACTTTTGCTATAGATTTGGCATCCACATAAGCTATAAAGGCAATGAGTACAAAATTGCAAAGGCAATTACATATTGAATGAGTTACAAAGATAATGAGTTTATGAGAACTAGTAGATAAGCAACACTAGAGAGTTTCAAGGCACTTTGAAAGAAGTCTATAGAGATAGCCCTTTGAGAAATTTGTGGATGATACATTTGTCTAAGGGAATACTAGTGCTATAGAGGTGACAACCTAACTTTGAGATGGGGAAATTTCTATAGTGCTCAAAGAGACAAGCATAAGTGATCAAGGTAAAAACCCAGAGGAGTAAGCTAAAGACCAACATAAAGTTTCAAGAGAGTAAGTAGATTCTTCATATAGCCATGTCAAATTGAGGCATCAATGAGGACATTGATATTTAAAGTGGGGGAGGATGTCACAAGCTAGTAATTATGTTGATTTGATAGGCAAACATGCTCAAATTCAAATAAGACTTGGTGGAAAAATCCAGCATGTTATAAATGACTTATTGAATTTTGGGATCAATCCAGCTTATGTAAAAATTTTCCTGATTTTTCAAAATTTAGGAATATTTTAATAATTTTAGCATAGTTTAAGAATTTGGAGGAGTTCAAAAAATCTATATTTGTGATCCTCATACTTTTATCTTTATGTTAGTGTATTTTAGTACAAAATGGATACTTAGAGCTTTCAGAAAAGGGCTTATGATAGTTATAAAAGAAGTCTGTTAACTCTTAGTAGGAGAACTTTTACTCAAAATGATCTTTAAGAGGGTGGAGTGTTAGAGAGGCTAGTAGGGTGCTTGGACATTAAGCCAAGGGCTCAAGTGTGTTGGCTTGTGGCCATCCTCTACACACTCAAAACTATGGAATAAGGCATATATCAAGCAAATAAAGTATCCCTCTCCTTATTCAATTTATCACTTTTGACCCATTATGCCTTGAGGCTTTATGTATAAGGTGATCTTGCAATTTGGAATGCATAAGTGCTTTGGCAACATTCAATTGTGGCTAACAAACTTGTGAATTCTATTATCTTTACCAAGCACGCCATGAATAGATTTAATAAGTAGGTGATAAGCATGCACTACATGATTTTGGCTAGAGAACTATTAGCTTGTGACATTTCACCACATAGCATCTTTCCATCCTTCTTAATTAATTATGATTGTCTTTCTTTTTCATATTCACCAATGTGCCTTGTATAATTGTGATACACATATTGTTTGTATGTGTATTTAATTGTGAGTTTTATTGTTCGAATATAAAAATATGATTATGATTGTCTTTCCCCACAAATGTCAAGTCCTTTCTTAATTAATTATGATTACAGAACTTTTTTAGTTCAAATATTTTATAAATTTGGCATAAAATACATATAATGTTCGTACGTGTGCAATTAATTAGGGAAGACAATCATTATTAATCACATGGGGTAGAGCGTGGGGGAGTTAGAGTGCTCCAAATTAAGTGCAATGAAGTGATAACGTTGTGAGAATTGAGTTATAAATTTAGGAGAGAGAATATTGAATGTGAGTGAAATACTATAATATGTCTTGTATCAATTTTATCACAAACATTATCACAATTAATTATAGTTCTAGGCTGAATAGTGGAAAATTGGACAATTATTGCTGTTGGTGCTAACCAAACAAGTTACTAGTTGAAATATATAAATCAGTTGAGATTGTTTTTGTCACATAACCAACACATTCTTTGCACTATTTTTACCTTGAGTATCGTAGAATTTCACACAGAAGAATAAAGTCATTGTGTCCTAGTGTTCCAAAAACAGATTTTTTTTTTATTTTCACCTTTTTTTTAATGTCTTTCTTTATTATATCAATCATCTCCTCAAGCAAAGAATTCAAAAATGCATTAACATTATAAAGGGGCCAGACAGGTTGATCAATAACCTTTTCTTGAAAACTAAGTTTAGGATTTTAACAAGGATTCGAATATACATTAAGAATGGGATACATATTATATATATAATAGCCAGAAACATAGTTGGGTTCTCATCCAAAATTAACACTTGGTATCTGTGTGAGAGAAAGAATGGGAAGAGAGATAGAGATAGAGACGGAATTCTGTTTGTTCGATAAGAAAATGGAAACACCTCAAAGAGCCCTCATATGCAAAGACTGGAAGGCTTTCAAGAAATTCTTCACGGAAGAAGGCTACAAAGCTTTGATGGAGACCTTCGACTCGGCTCAGAACATTGCCATTCACGTCGCCACTCGCTCCAACAATCCGCAACTCCTCAAAGCATGCATTGCTGGAAATGCTTCCGGCGGCGGACAGGTGGCGCGCGTTGAGGAGGAGGGGTGCGAGCCGATGCACCGTTCTTCACGAAGCTACTCTATGCACAAATGTGGAGGTGATGAATGTCATTCTGAAGTACGAGAAAGAGCTGCCGACGCCGCAGGATGAAGAAATTGATGAACCGAAAGAGAAGAACCGGCCTTTGGTTGAGTTGGAGAACGACATTGGCGAAACGCCGCTTTACACTGTGGCGAAAGGGGGGAAGCTGAAGATGGTGAAGCTCCTGGCACACCATGTGACTGATTTACACGCGCCTCTTGACCGGGACGTTGACGGAAAATCCATTCTTCATGCTGTTGCAATCAGTCATCGTTTCGGTGTGCATTAAATTTTATTATTTTTTATGATAATTTTATTTAACATCTTTTAAAACTATAAACTTGATAAATAACTTATTCTGACACGTGACATATAACTTTGCGGTGCAGGCACAGCTATCTGGTTACTGAAAGTGGATAATCATTTAGCAGACAGGAAGGATGAAAATGGACAGAACTGTCTTCAACTGCTATCCAAAATGCCTTTTGTTTTCCGGAGCCATTCTCACTTAGGCACTTTTCACTTTTACTCTTAGAAAATTATTACAATGATACTTTATACTATATTCGATTCTAACAGACTAAGTTGACAAACATTCTCTCTATAACTGTGCTAGCAGAATATTCAAATGCAATTTATCTTCTATTTTGATTATATATGCCATCATTTGGAATTAAAATTTAATTTAATTCACTGTATTTTGGGTGATAGTTCTACCCGAGCAAGGTTATTTATATGACTATCACGACAGAAAGGGCTTCCAATTCCCACAGACCAGAGATATAGAAATTGGAGAAGAGGTTGCAAAGCCACCCACATCAGGTACGCACATGATCAAATGAAAGTAAATTAAATTGCATTTTATATATATATATATATATATGTGCGCGCGCGCGCGTGTGTGAACATAAAATTTCTAATAATGAATGTACAAATTGCAGTTGTTGCAGTTGTTTCGAGGATCAACTACGTCTTTTGGAAATATCTGACTAGAGGCTTGATTTATATACATAAATAGGCTACCTATTTTGTGTAGAACAATAACTTCTGTTGCATTTTGTCTTTTGTTGTTTTATTTTGTTATAAATACCATTAATTGATTGATGCTATGTGAGAGAAAAGCATTCAGGCGCCCTTTTATTCAACGCATGGGGGTATTGGCTATAAATTTCTTCTCCTTGAACCCATTTATTTGTTTCCATTAATATTTATTGCTTAATAAGTTAAGGTGGATGCTACCGTGTCTTTGGGTAAGGTTGGGTTTCGGCACCCAGGGCACTTGGCATAGTGTGAATGTGCCACGTGTCAAAGTTACAGATGAATATTACTTTAAGATGGACATGTTAATTTAGGAAAAATTACAAAATGTACCCAAATTCAAAAATTAAAGAGTAACAGGATTTCAATTATTTCCAAATCAGCTCCCCCCATGGCAAACCATTCTTTAAATCAAATCAAGATATGCCAAAAAAATTAATTAACTTTATCATTGAAAAAACCTTGTTAGTTTAACCGGCCACACAAAATTATAATCAATTTTTACATACACGTCTGCTACCCACAGTTGAAAGCAGCAAGCAACCATTCTGGAAAAATATTTAAACATTATTAATTTTAATATTATTTTTACTTACATTTTAATAAAAATAAATAATTCTTTATCTTTTCAAAATTATTGAATTATGATAATAAGCAATTTATTTATTAAAATATATAATAAAAATAATATTAAAATTTCAATACAAATTAAAAAATTTCCAACCGCAGAGCCAAGTCCAAAAATATAAATAGATTTAATTTTATATTAATTTTACAAAATTTTAAAAATGATCTATAGCATTTAAAAAATTATTGAGGGAGTTTAAACGAACAAACATTTCAATTAAGAAAGACTAAAAAAATAAAAAATAAAATTTGAACAAAGGAAACTAGATCTTCATTAAATTTTTTAGACATTTTAAACTGTTCAGTGATACAATATCCATGAGTAACATCAATAAGAGATTGCCCTCCTGTGCACGCAATCCCTTAGAATTCCATTGAATAGAGCAATTCGGTTTGTTGACATTCCACAATTTTCCAATACTCTGTTTCTAAGTTGCTTGGTGCTTTGTTCAACTTCTTCTCTTTTCTTGGCTTTTCCAGTTCCTTCACATTATTAGCAAAATTCACTTTCTTTGTCTTCTTTCTTATTTCCTTCTTGTTTTTTGCTGAAAAGCCAAACGAATCATGTAATCACCACAGATAGGGGAAAATGTGTTGTTGAGAGTATGGAAAATATTAGTGAAGAAGGTTATAATTAATTAATTATTAACCATGGAATCAAATCAAGATAAATTCAAAATTGATTTCGCTCTGTCATTAGTTCCCCCCATAAGCACAATGTGACAACACAGTCTTCGCTGCAACCACCACCATTGCCGCCGACTACAAACCTCAGTCGCCTTCATTCTTTTATTCTCCTGCTATGCTTTAGCCACAAACCTTAGGCAACCCACTAAGGTCTCAAAGTCAAAACCAATTTGTTCATCCAAATTTATTCAAGTGTTTCGATTTCGATATTTGATTTCCCATTTTAAAAAAATTTGCATTGTTCATGACTCTATTTGTAATTTTCATGAATTTATGTCCATTTCTACAAATTTTTGCTAATAAAAAATATTATTAATTTATTAAACATCTATTATTAAAAAAAATTTGAAGGGGTTAGAATTCACCATGTCACCCTGGGCACCAGTTCCCCCAGGGTGATTTAGAATTCCCCGTTAAGTAATAGTTGATAAGTTAATTAGTAATTAATAAATTAGTTGATAGTTAATAATTAATAAGCTAACTAATTATTTAAAAAATATTTTATAAAATTAGTTATTAAACTAACTAAAATTATAAAATAATATATTAATAGAAATAGATATATAATTAAAATAATTCATATTTATATAAAAATTAAATTATATCAATACAATTAAAAAGTTTAAAATAAAAAAATAATATTTAATATTTAAATTATATTTTATAAATTTATATATTTATTTACTTATACAAATTTTCTTTTATTATCATTCATAACAAAATTATAATTACTTAAAATATAATTAATTATATTTTATGATATTATTTATTTATTTACATATATATTTTTATATATTTATAATTTAAAATTAGGATATAATTATGTTAAAATTAAGTTAATTATATTTTATAAAAAATATTTATATTTATGTTATAAAAGGCATGGGTTGCAAATTAATAAAAATAATAAGGATATATTTGAATAAAATTTGAAGACGCAATAACTTATAAATTATAATTTATTTTATGTAATTTATTAAATCAAAGCTTATTTTTTCAATAAATTAATATTAGAATCATCCCTAACTTATAATTTATTGATCAAGTTAATAAGTTATAAGTTAGTATATTTGTTATGCAAAATAAAACATAAATTTTTCTGTTTTTATTTAAAAGATTAATGCAATTTTTTAGAAACAAACTAGATAATGTAATTTCAAAAAAAGAAAAAGAAAAAACTTTTGCATAATAACAAAAGTAACTTTTTGTAATTATATTTAATTTAAATATTTCTTTTGCTTCGTATTTTCCTCCTTTTGTGAAATTATGAAATTAATGCTTTCTAGTAATTGCAGATACATTTGCTATATTAACTCTTTAAGAGGCCTCATTTATATGGATAGTCAGAATCAGCTGTAGTTATTGAAGAGAGTTCACACATATATATAAGATAATTTTTTTAATATTTTAATATATGTATATTGTGTGTGGAATATGCAAAAAATAATCATCATAATTTATGATTTTCATTCTTACTGATTTGATTTTTTTATATTCTATAGCTTAATAATTTTATTTTTCTTAATTTCTCTAAAAGATATACATACTTATTTTTACATATAAATTCATTATTTTTATATTCAAATTTAAAATATTTTTATTTATCATTATTTTTTAAAAAAATATGAAAAATGAAAATTCTATTAATCATGCCATAAGGACGTTGAAGTTTAGAAGCTCAATGTAATCTTTATTTCCAAGAAATTGCATTAATTTTTAAATAAAAACAAAAAAGGAATAGATATTAGTGGGAACAAAATAAATGAGAGAAATTTGTGACCAACATTGAGCTGTCATCATAGGCTGTCATTTTAGGTTATTATCTCATACTTTTCCGAATATAATCAAATAAGGATTGTAAGAAAAAACCACTATAATATTTTTATTTGTTTGACTGACTCAAAGAATTGGATTTATACTGTTTGTGATTCTTTTTCCTTATTATTTTGATTTACCAGCGCGCGTATGTAATAATATTAAATTTTTAAAATTTATAATATATATATATATATATATATATATATATATATATATATATATTTGATTTTGACGGCGAGGATGCGTCAACGGTGATAGTGGCGACTATAATGACCAGAGTAACAATGATAGTATTAGTGGAGACGGTAGAAGTGACATGACAGCAGTGGCAGCAATGTCTGTTGGGTCATAATAGCAGGGAGTTGGGGAAGGTGGAGATAGAGTCCTATGTAAGTGGTGAATTATGGGAGGAGTGATGAGAGAAATATTTTTCTTTATTCCACTGGGAATTTGATATAAAACCTAAAAGAGCGGAAAGGTTTAGGAGTTAATTAAAGGTAAATAAGATCACGTAATCTGAACTGAGGACTCAGTAAAGAAACTAAACAACCCCCCAACCTAGTCTTAGTTGCATGTATATGAAGCATTTCTTGTATTTGTAGTATGCATCACAACAAAAACAGAATTCGGTAAAATTTTTGATATAATGTTATTTATGTGATGTTTATACCCATATCTTATGATACGCAGAGTGGGATGGAATTAAAAAAATTTGGCAAACAAAGAAGCAGAACAAGTTAGCGGAGGCTTTAGCAGAGGTGTTGGTGCGGAGAGACAACTCGTGGCAAAGAACCTTCAATGCAGGGATTTAAGCAGTTCCAGTTGCAGTGGCATTGCCAAATTGTGGATGTGATCTGCCCTGAAAATACAATATCGCATGCAATATTGGGGTCGCGGACCGTTTTTTAAATCCTAACTTCAATGCAAAACAACGATCGGTTGTCTTCCTACCTGAAATTCAACGTACAAATTATAAGGCTACAAGGAAAAATCAGATGGAAGTGAAGACGGAACAGAACCAATCTACCGGACAGACCTCTCGCAGTACTATAAGTACTGTTTACACACCACTACTCATGGCAGCAAGCACAGGAATTGCTGCAATCGTTGAAAAAATCATTGACATGTATCCTGATGCTATAAATCATGTCAGTGAAGATGAACAAAATATATTGCATATGGCAGTGAGGCACCGTCGAATGGAAATTTATCGGATCATAAAGAAACATGAGGCAATGACAAGGTTGTCAATGCAAATAACCAACAAGGGTCGTACTGTGTTACACCAAGTTGCCAGGATGGAATATTACAGAGATGGAGAGGAAGCTGGTGTTGCATTCCAACTGCAAAATGAGTTACGCTGGTTTGAAGTAAGCACCGATCACCATTTTCACTCTCTCTCTCTCTCTCTCTCTCTCTCTCTCTATATATATATATATATATATATATATATATATATATTCATTGCTTTAACGAAGTAGTACTATGAATATATGCATTGGTTTCCATTTTTGGTTATAGTCATTTCACTTCAAAAAAATAGAAAGAAAATATGAAACTCATCAAATTGTATTTATTATGCAGCGAGTGAAGAAGATAATTCCTCCAAATTTTTTGATGCACTGCAATGAGGACAACCTAACAGCAAGGCAGCTTTTTGAGATAGAACAAGCAGACATGCCCAAGGAAGCTCGAGATTGGATAAAGGAGACGGCTCAGTCCTGCTCTGCGGTTGTCGTTCTGGTAGCCACCGTCGTCTTCGCAGCAGCTTACACCGTTCCCGGTGGCACTGACCCCAGAGGCCTCCCCGTGTTCCTTACTTCTCCGGTGTTCCTCTTTTTAACAATCATGGACGTGGTGTCGCTTGCGAGCTCGCTGGCTTCGGTGGGGATGTTCCTTTCGATTCTCACATCTCCATTCGAATTGCAAGGATTCTATAAATCCCTGCCTCAAAAGCTAACATTGGGATTCAGTTTGTTATTCTTCTCTTTGACAACTACTACGCTGGCATTCAGTGCGACCATTTTGCTGACGATTAGGTTGGAATCAAACAAATGGACTTCGAGTCTGATATACAGTGCTGCATTCTTTCCGGTCACCATATTCGGGTTGATGCAGTTTCCATTTTACATGGCCTTGAAAGGCAGGCTGAAGCAGGCTTTCAAGAAGCTTAAAAAGCTGGTTCCCAACACATTGAAGAAATCCATTAAGAAAAGAAAATACCGATAAGCGATAACGAGGGCAGGGAGTGTTTCCATCCTTCTTAATTATGATTGCCTTTCTTTTCCCTGTTTGCGAGTGTGCGACTTGTACACCTGTGATACATGTGTAATTAAGTTCATCTACCTCAATTATGAGTTCTATTGTTAAAATATATTGTCTCTATGTGAATGAGTTTTTAATATAAAAGTACTTGTTTTTAATAAAAATGATTCTTATACGATTAACATCTTACGTTGAACGTTGAGGTCTATATGGAAAATCTTAAAAAAAAACTATTCAGATGGGTTTTCAAGTTTTGAGGACATTGTTCCTCAATCCCTGCATGATGTTTTTACATATAAGTGTACTTGTGATTCTTTTATGTATATATTAGTTTTCTAAGTAAAAGAAGCCAAGAAATATTATAGTCTCTCTGTATGTTAGTAGAAAAAAATATTTCATTGCAATACATTTATAAATTATCAACAGGTAAAAAAATATTTCATGTGTTCTATGCTAAATATAAAAAGTTTGATGCAAGATAATTTCTTATTTTTTAACAAAAAGTTTTTTTAATTATTATAACTTTTAATATCATTTTCTCTAATAATAATGTATAAATAAAATATGTCATTCCTTAATTTATATAGGAGCACATAATATTTTCCTACAAAAAATATCTTCCTAAAAATAAGTAGAGATACATTATGCATTTTATATAAAGTAACATAATTATTTTATGAAATAAATAATTTATCTAAAATAAACCAACTCCTTCAGCGTTGTATATATAGTAACAAGACATAAATGACTCTTGATATCATACCATGATACCATCTGAAATCAATTGTGAAGAACAAACTTCAATTCTTTTTATAATAATTATATTTATATCATAATTAAATTCTTCGACTTTATCAAATATTTATATAGCAATTTATATCATTCAGCGTAAAACACATGTTATATGTCAAACACTTATACTAATAAAATCTACTGTTCTGAATTTAAATGTTGCAGGCAATATAAAAAAAAGGATTGTCATGGAATATAAAAGGGTTTGTTTGCGGTAATTAAGCTAAAAACTTGAGTAAAGAGTACCATTAAACAAATTTAATATGTACCATCCCATTTTAAAAGATTCAATATAGACCATCCAAGCTGGGAAACATGTGACCTAATGGAACAACAACAATGAAATAAGGTGTAACAACATAAATTCTTCTTGATTATGACTGGGATGAAGAACATCTTCATGACATTCTTTATAAGCCTTTCCATATTTATTTGATATAACAAAAACTTGAAAGAGAGATTATATACTTGTATATATGCTATTATTTAGAAAAAAATTTATAAAAGTATTATATAATATTTTTTAAGGCTTACATATATATCAAAAGATGCCTCTTGTTTTGCACCTTCCTAATCCTACTATATATATGTATTACAATATTCTAATTTATGGATAGCAGATGTTGCCCATCATTTGAAAGTAGTGAAACTTCAGTGATAGTAGCCATAACTTGAATAAAAGTCCCAAACTCAATCACCTCTTAGGATCCATCTGGAGAGTCATATTTTCTTATCATTTTTTTAAAAAATTTCAATAATAAGAATAAGTATAAATACTTCGTATGTAGTTATCTAACCCACTCTTTAGTGAGTTATATAGTTAAACATATCCCTTATAAATAATATATTTAGGAATCCATAATTTATCATTATATAAGTACAAATACAATATTAATGGATGCCTAAATAAATTACCCAAAATTTAAATATACAATCTTTAAGTGTGTGAAAAGAGTGGCAGTAAAGTACATAAATTTCCATCTTACTACTCCCTTCAATCATAGCTCTCTCTCCTCCAACCTTATCCCTCCATTTAACCATAAATAGCATCAAGTCAATATTTCCCCCCCCCATCATCTTCCTTAGTAAAAAATTTAACAATTCAAAATATACCTTTGCAACCAAAATATATTTTTTTATTAGAAACATATTAACAGAATAAAAATGAAAACCAATATTAGCTCTCAATTAATAACGTAACTAATATGGAACATATATTCTTATAACATCATCTTTATGCATATATGCCTAGTATGAATGGCTATACGCCATACGTTTTATATAGGTTCATGTTAGTTGTCCAGTATTATCCATGTATTGTTTTTTTTTATTTTAAAAAAAGTTACATAATAACAAGTAATTAAAATTATGAGCAACAAGTAAAGAACATCACTTCTTATTATTTGGAGCCTCATAAATATTAGTAAATATCTCTAATAAATATATAAATATAAGAAAATTTTCTTACTATCTAACTCACCAAATAAAAGGAAGAGTGAAGAATTTGTGATTGAACACTACCTTGCCAAAGAGAGATTTCAGATTATAGAAGAATATAAGAATAACACTGCGTGTGTTGTGTTTGGGAGAGAGGGATGAGTGCTATTTATAAGCACTTATAAATTGTTGAAATAATAGTTAGGGAGACATGTAACTTGATAATAGAAAAAAAAGATTTCCGTCTCGCTTATCTGCTAATTCCATAGTAAGATAAGCCATGGAAATATCTTCCCCCTTTTCTTTTGTTTTGTAGTACCTTATTGATTATGTAGTGTGGTAACTATACTGGGTTATAGGCTCTTCCTTATTACTTTTGTCAAATTTTTATTAAATGAAATATTAATATAATTTTACTAATAACAATATAATTTTATAATATGATATTATCAATATTTATTAGCATTATATTAGTATTATTTAATATTAGTCTATTATCTGTATATCCTTATCCCATATTCTCAAAAATCATCTAGGGAGTTCTTCCAGGACTTCATGCATATTAATGTCATGGCTTGGACGTTTATGCATGACAAGTCCTGACTTGACTTTTTTTCTTCTTTTTACCTAATATTAAAAATTTTAGTACTCTTATTCCTAGTTTCAAATTTTATAACCTAATACTATTTAATCTCTAAAATCTTAACTCCTAACATTCTAAAATTTTATAATATTACACTCATTATATTAATATTATTTTATATTATTTTAGTGTAAGATTTTGTGATTCCCATAGAAAAACGTCACATCAAGATTTCTTTCAGATATCTCATGTACAATGTTATACATATGCACGTCATGTATTGGCAATACCACTAAAATATTGTTATTACACAACATTAAAATATCTGATATTAATATTTCAATTTTTTTAAATTCCAATTTCTAATACTTCATAATTTTATAACATTATACTATTAAATTTTAATTTTTACAATTCTATTGTAATTTTTAATTTAATTTCTGATACTTACACATCAATAGATGTTACATAAGGATATATCCAAATTGCCCATTTTATGCACTACCTCAATCTCTCTAACAACTAGCAAGGTATCCCAACGATTTCACGATGGGAAAGTTCATAAGAAGGAAAACAGACGCCGCAAGTAGTAGATCTATTGTCACCCTTGTCTTGAGAGCTTCTCCATGATTTCATGATGAGAAAGTTGGAGGACCTAGTGTAGAAAGGCAGATAGTCGAGAATAAGAAAGGGTTTGCATGGGCACCAACTTGCATATTGTTGATGTAGTGGATTTGCATAGGTAATGATAAAAGTTAACTTAGATGGTAACATTAGCCAAATTTTTGTCTAAATAATAACAAGTGTTAGCTTAGGTGGTAATATTACAATAGAAGTGAATGCCTTGTGCAAATTTTCTTATCCTCAAAAGTCATGCATTGTGACACTATTGGTTCCCCTAATATAAATTTGTGTATGTAATGTATATTGATACTATCTCCATAGTATAGTAGAGCTTTAATAAGTTTTTTTTAATAGAGATTGCAAATAAAGTTGCAAATTAGAATATACAAAATCGAATTGTTACCTGGGGAGGGTCAATTATGCAATTGGCCTTAGATGAATCCTTTTCTATTTCCACCAAATTGATTTGGATACAGGCTATTGGTGTTATGTCGAAGGACAACCCATAAATTAGAGATCCCAAAATTAGCTTCCTAACACGCAAACTACCTTTGCAATAAGTTTGGTGGCCATTCTTGTTCTTTGATGGTGATGATGAGACCGCTCTATTTCTTCTGTTGCTATCGAGGATATAAGTGTCTTATGAAAAATTCCCTAACTCACTGCAGAAAATTGCAATCGTTAATAGAAAGTAAACAGCGCACGTGTGAATCAGATATTGGACGGCTACCAAGAGTACCACAAAGTACCGTAAGAAAGTTACAATAGAAGCCCCTATAAGTCCTTATCCTTATCAGCTATTAATTGGTAGTTTTGAAATCCATCCTTCTTGATCAATAAATGAGATATTCAAAAAATTATTAAGCTCTTCTCCTTCCATATGCTTTAGCCAATTTGCTCCTACTCCGGTGTTACCTTCCTCTGCAAATGTCAAGTGGTCTTTTCTATCAAATTTATAAAATAAACATAAATTGCATGTACAATCCCATAACTTTTTCAAATCATCATGTGACATTCAAAAATGACAATATTGAAGTTTTGATCTCTAACATTAGAGGGAGTTGGCAAAATAATCCCTAAATTATATAAAGTTACAGGATCATCCTAAATGATCCACACATATAATTTCATTCTTCAATCATATTATTTAAGGATAAAATTGTCTATATGAAAAAATGATATTGTATATACAGACATTATTCAAAGATAAAATTGTAAATTTATATAAGTAATAGCTATCCCCAAAAACAAAAAGGTTTAATTTGCAAGGAGGAAAACAACATTTGGCTGTGTGCAAAAATTTCCACTACCCATGAAATGTGGGGGTGAAAAAATATAAGGTTATACAAATATATCTATAAATATATGCACACACGTAAAGAAATACTTTTACTTTAAAGTTTAGAAGTAGTAATATTTTCCATCATCCTTTTTTTGTAATGTCCAAACATGTATTTGAGCAATTCATACAAAGTTCTTTATTTAAAACTATATTGCTTTAAAATTTATACATTTAAAACTTGTAAAATGTATTTTAAAATAATTGAAAATAGAGAGAGAAATATGATGGAATAAATATAAATGAAAAAAAGTTATAAAATAATAAAGCTTTTATTAATGAAAAGAAATGATAAAATTGAAAAAAAATTATTGTTTTGTTAAAATTATAGAGCAATAGATAAAAAAAATAAAACATCTTTTCAAACTATGATAGACAAAGAGAAATGGAGAGAATATTATAAACTATTAAAATAATAGAAAATGATTGATATGTTTAATGCTAAATATAATATATTTAGTAAAAGTCAACTGCCTCTTATTTAGAGAAGAAGCTATTTTCCTTATATCATAATTCTAGAAATTTTTTTAATCACAAATTATAAATATCAATCCTATATTAATGGACTAAGCATCTCAATTAAGCATCATTTTTTCCTTCCATTGTCAACACGATTTATTATTTTGATAGATTTTTCTATTTGAATGCTAAAGCTAGAAATAAGTCAAGTTAAATTAAGCTGGTCTTGGCTTAGACTTGACTTACTTCAAATTTGCATTACTTTTAACTTGACTCAAACTCAATTTGATCCCATTTTTTCAACTTAAGCTCAACTTAAATTGAATTCACAAATACCTTCTCAATTCAACTTATTAACTTAAATTAATTATAATAATGAAATATTTTATTGATAATTTAAAGCTAAAATACTTATGAAAATGAATATTTTTACCAATTTTCCTAAGTTCAGGGGTACTTGGTTATTTTGACATGGTTCAAGAATTTAAGAGAGTTTGAAAAGATTGTATTTGTAATCTTCATATTTTTATCTTCATGTTAGTGTGTTTTAATGCAAATTACACTTATAGTTGTGATCCTCATAGTTTTATCTTTATGTCAGTATTTTTACGAATTACACACTTAAAGCATAACGGAAAGGTTTATGGTGACTACAAAAAAGTAAGTCTACTTGTATTAGATGGGATTTTATTCAAAATGTTCTTTAAAGGGGTAAAGTGTCAAGAAAGCGTGGATGTGCATTGCCACTAAGCTAAAGACTCGAGTGTGTTAGCTTGTGGCTACCTCCTATATACTTAAAACTATAGAATGAGGTATATATCAAACAAATAGATGTCCCTCTCCTTATTTAATTTATCCTTTTTTAAACTTGTGCTTGAAATCTCTTTCTATGGGTCGATCTTGCAATTCAGTATGTAAAGTGCTTTAGTAACATTTGATTATGACTTGCAAACATGTTGTACATAGGATTTTATTGTATAGGCAATAAATTTTTTATGTCTTGCTATCTTTTCCAAGTATGCCATGAGAGTTTAATAGGAAGGCTAGCATGTTCACCAAAAATGGCAAGCATATGATGCTTAGTTTTAGCTAAAAAGCTACCAACCTATGATAAATGGTATCAATGCTTAATTTATGCTAGAAGGTTAAGATTGGGTAGGTTACAATTGGTTTGGATGCAACTTGTACAATACTATATAAAGGATATACGAAGCAATTATTCTCAAACTTGAAAAAGTCATTACCAAAGACTTGACTAGAAGGTGTGAAAGATTAGGTTGGCCTAGGAAACTAAAGCGCAGAAGAATAATGCATCCAAGTAACCTTATATTAGTACATTAGGTGCAAGCAATTGTGCCAAAGGGCTAGCTTGCATGTATGCATAGGATATTGGTTATACATTCATTTATAATAGTAGCATCAAGGGATGTGAACCACCATTTAAAGGGATGAGTGAATTAATTGTTTATTCAATGGAAAAAACCTTAGTTTTGCCAGAAAGTTTGATCATTTCCAAGGGGATTAATGGAGCTAGAAGGTGAAACCTTAGTCATTCAGAAATATGTGACCATAATTAAAAGGCAAGAGTAGATTACTCTAAAGAAATAAGTCCAAATATTATGTTAAGGTGGTCCAGAGCGATCATTCGTGGCACTTAATGGAGTATAACTAAAAGGCAAGGTGGATTGCTTTAAAAGGAGTATTCCAAATTGTGTCGAGGTAGTCTAGAGGGATCATTTATGCTATAGAGAAGAGTATTGCTCAAGGAACATAGTTGGATAGTAAAATAGAGATTTAAAGGAATCAATGCAATGTGTAAAGTCAGGGGTTTAATAGAAAGTGCACAATCTTCTACAAGATTATTTGTTGTAGTAGGCTAGGCTACATAATCATTTAGTAGTATGACAATAATGACTCAAAAGAGGGGTAGTAGACTAACATTACATAGTCTTATTATCGAAAGACTTTGTAGTAAGAACCATAAGTTTACATTTGCTCGTGTATAAGAAAAGTAGAGCTCAAGCTAAAGTATGAGAAGCCTCTATGCTCAACCCCTTCTACATCTTGAAGTGGGGGAGTTATAAAAGGATGCACTTGAAGAAGTCATTAGAGGATGCATGTGGAGAGATTGTGGGGCCCCTGGTGTTAAAAGGCATTAACTTCGAGAGTGGGCTATGATGGTTAATGAGATGTCAAGGGATATCAATTCAAATAGGATTCAAGGATCTAATTAAGTGTAAAAGTGGTATTATGAAACATTATGAATTGATCAAACCTAATGTAAGTAGTCTTATGAGCAAGGTTATAAGGCTTTTGCATAGATTAAACGTAAGTTTTAGCTCTTGCATTTGTGCAATGAGACATTAATTGTAAGACATTTGTTAGTAAGTGATTCTAAGTACTAAATATTACTCATGAGCTATAGAGCTAGTACATTTTTTTGCTACAATGGAGGAATTTGTGCAAGCTATAGACATAAGAAGCACAAAGTTACAATGGCAACTACATATCAGACAAGTTACGTAAAGCTAATGAGAAAGTGGCACTAGAAGGCGTCGAGACACTTTGAAAGGAGTCCATAGGAGTAGCCCTTTGAAAGTTTTTTTAAAGTGCATTTAGCCATGAGGATATCGATGTTGTAAAAGCAATAGCCCAAATTTGAGATAGGAACGTTCATAGTGCTCAAAGAGATAGGCATAAGTGATCAAAGTAGTAACTCAAAAGAGTAAACTAAAAATCAACATGAAGTTTTGAGAGAGTAAGCAAGTTTTTCATGGCGCTATGCAGATTGAGTTATCAATGAGGGCATTGACATTTAAAGTGAGGAAGAATATCATAAGTTAGTTATTGTGACAATTCGACATGCAAACGTACTCAATTTTAGATAAGATTGTGTGGAAAAATTAAGTATGCTATAGAAGTCCTATAGCTGAAAATTGGGATCAATTTGACTTGTGTACTATTTTTCTTGATTGTCCCAAATTTGGGAGTATTTTGGTGATTTTGGCAATTTTGGTATGGTTTAAAATTCAAGGGAGTTTAATAGCCTATATTTGTGATCCTTACATTTTTATTTTTGTGTCAGTGTGTTTTGGTGTAAATTAGACACTTGGAACATTATGAAAAGGGCTTATGATGACTTACAAAAGAAGTTCCTTGACACTAAGCTGGGGACTTGAGTGTGCTGACATGTGGCTATCCTTTACATACTCAAAACTATGGAATAAGATATATATCAAATGAATAGAGTATCCTTCTCATTATTCAATTTGTCCTTTTTTAGGCCTATTGTGCCCGAAGGCTCCTTATGTGGAATGATCTTGTAGCTTGGTATGCACAAGTACTCAAGCAATATTCGATTATGGTTTGCAAACATGTTGTACACATGATTTTATTGTATGGCCAATAAGTCTTTGATATCTTGCTATCTTTTTCAAATATGCCACAAGATAGTTTAATGTAAAGGTTGGCATGTTCACTAAGAGTAGCAAGCATGGACCATATAGTTTCAATTAGAGAGTTACCAACTTGTGACATTGTGAAAGGTAGGCTAAAGTAAGCTTTCAAGAAGCTTAAAAAGTTGGTTCCAAGTCCACTAAAGAAATCCATCAAGAAAAGAAATTAGCAATTAGCGATAATGAGGGTAGGGAGTGTTTCCATCCTTCTTAACTAATTATGATCGTCTTTCTTTTTCATATTTATGAGTGCATGACTTGTACACTTGTCATACATATTGATTGTATGTGTACTTAAGTTCATCTACCTCAATCCCTACATGATGTTTTTACATACAAAGTGCACGTGCGATTCTTGATAAAAATATGTAGATATTAGTTTTCTAAGTAAAAGAAACCAAGAAATATCATAGTCTAATATAGTTATAAATTATTAACATTGTAAAAAATATTTTATATGTTTTATACTAAATATAAAAATTTTAGTGGAAAACAATTTCCTCTTTTTTAAAAGAGAAGTTACTTTCTTCCCTTATTTTATGTTTTGATATCATTTTTTTAATAATAATGTATAAAAATAATATATCATTCCTTTATTTATATAGGAGCATGTGATATTTTTCATACAAAAAATATGTTCCTCTAAAAACTAACAAAGATATAGTCTATTGATTATGTATTTTATATAAAGTAACATAATTATTTTATGAAATAAATAACTTATCTAGAAAAACCAACTCTTTCAGCGTTGCATATATGGTAACAAGACATAATTAGCACAATGATATCATACCATGATACCATCTGAAATCAATCGTAAAGAACATATTTCAATTCTTGTTATAATAATATCCTCTATAGAAACTTTTGAATTTCATTTTGTTTATAACATATATTTTAATTATATCTATATCATAATTAAATTCTTTGACTTTATCAAATATATATATTGAACTTTATATCATTCCACATAAAACATATGTTATATATCAAATATTTATACTAACCAAATCTATTGTTCTGAATTTAAATGTTGCAGACAATAGGGACAAAAAAAAAATATTGGCATGGAGTATCAGAGGGTTTGTCTATGACATTGGGGTAAAAGCTTGAGTACCAAAGATTACCGTTAAAAAATTTTAATATGGGCTATCCCATTTGAAGAGATTTAATCTAGGCCATTCAAGTTAGGAAACACGTGACCTGATGGAGCAACAATCATGAATAAGGACATACCCAAATTACCCATTATACGCACTACCTCAATCTCTCTGACAATAGCAGGGTATCCCAATGATTTTACGATGGGAAAGCTCATAGGAAGGCAAACAAACATCGCAAAGCTGTAGATCTGTTGTTACCCTTGTCCTGAGGGCTTCTCTCTGATTACATGATAAAAAAAGTTTGGAGTCCTAGAAAGGTAGACAGTCGTGAATGAGAAAGGACCTGCGTAGGTACCTCCTTGCACATTCTCAATGTAGTGGATCTACATAGGTAGTCAAAAGTGTCATCTTAAGTGATAACATTACAATATTAATAAAGTCAAATTTTTACATAAGTAGTAACAAGTGTTAGCTTAGATGGTAACATTAGTCAAATTTTTGCTTAGGTAATAGAAAGTGTTAGCTTAAGTGGTAACATTACAATACAAGTGAATGCCTTCTACAAATTTTCTTGTCCTCAAAAGTCATGCATTGTGACAATATTGGTTCCCTTAACATACAATTCTCAAGAAATATGTGTATGTAATGTATATCAATACTATTTTCATAGTATATTAGAGATTTCGTAAGTTTTTTTTCTTTAATAGAGGTTGCAAATTAAAATATGCAAAATCAAATCGTTACTTAGTGAGGATCAGTTATGCAGTTGGCCTTAGACGAAGCCTTTGCTATTTCCACTAAATTGATTTGGATATATGCTATTGTTGTGAACAAAACCACAACCTATAAATTGGGGACCCTAAAATTAGCTTCCTGACACCCAAACTACCTTTGCAATAAGTTTGGCGGCCATTTTTGTTCTTTAATGGTGACGACGGGATAACTCTATTTCTGTCTCATGAAAATTCCCTAACCCACTAAAGCAAAATTGCAATCCGTAATAGACAGTAAACAGCAAACATGCTAATCAGACATTGAACGACTTCTAAGAGTACCACAAAGTACCGGTAAAAAACAAAAGAAAAAAAAAGTACTATAGAAGCCCTAAAAGTCCTTTTTCTTATCAACTATTAATCGGTAGTTTTGGAATCCATCCTTCTTGATCAATAAACAAAATATTCAAAAATTTATGAAGCTCTTCTCCTTCCATATGCTTTAGCCAATACATTCTCCTTGACTTGTTTGCTCCGGCTCCGGTGTTAACTTCCCCCGCAAATGTCAAATCTTTTCTGCCAAATTTATAATCATAAATTGCATGTACAATCCTATAACATTTTCAAATCACCATGTGACATTCAAAAATGACAAAATTAAAGTTTTCATATTTGACATTAGAAGAAGTTGGTCAAATAATTCTTGAATGATATAAAGTTAAAAAATCTCATTCATGAATGGTTCGCACATATAATTTTATCTTTCAATCGTATTATTTGAGAATGAAATTATTTATATAGAAGGATGACATTGTATATACAAACACTATTTAGAGATAGAATTATAAATTTATATAATTAAGAACTATCCCCAAAAATGCAAAGGTTTCATATGTAAGGAGGGAAACAACATATATTGAGTATAAAACTCAGTGTGCAGAGATTTTCATTGCCCATCAAACTTGGGATGCAAGTTATATAAGATTATACAAATATATATGTACACACATGTAGTGATATTTTCCATTATTTTTTTGTAATGCCCAAACATGTATTTGAACAATTCATATAAAATTCTTTATTTAAGACTATATTGCTTTAAAATTTATACATATGAAACTAGTAAAATGTATTTTAAAGATTTTAGAACATAATCTTATTCAAAAAGTTATAAATTCATAATATTTGATGTTAATATTTTATGAATCAAATGCATCTAAAAGTGAGACGACACTATTTATAATTATAATTGATTTCGGTCAGTTTCTTAAAAAAAAAAAAATCCAAGGGTGATACTTTGCTACAAATAAATCGTCGATTCTTGCATATCATGAATCATAGATGTGAATTCTTCCTTACATATCCATGCTCTTTCTTTCCTTAAAGTTAGTCTCATATTACTCAAAAAGTTGTTCGACATGACAAGCTCAAGAGCAGTAGTTTATTTCATTAAATTAATTTTTTTATATTTACAAAATAATTTTATTAATGCCTTTATATAAAAGATTTAAATTTGAATCAATGTTGGCATAAATTAATCTTATATTGTCATCCATTTATGTATTACCATTTCATTAAAAAACTGTTGAAATTATTTTACCATTGATAAAAATTCTAATTAATATTAATTTTTTAATAAAATACTACATTTTTATTCACCGATAATACAAAAAAAAAATTACAAACTCATAAGGCATTATTCTTTTTTCTTCTTCATCAGGAAAATTATTTTCAATCACCCTTGAATTTATTTATATTTTTATTTATTATATTATTTTTTAATTTTTGGTGAGTTTGCTTCATGTTAATATTATTTAGAAGAGAAATGGGTCCGTAGTTATACAAGAGTTTCACATTGCTTTGGTGGCGTTTGGTTCACGGGATCTTACATTCCCAAGAAAATATACATTCTCGGGATTGTGATTCCTGGAAATTTAATTAACGAAAATGTAAAATTCCTATGTTTAGTTCACTATAAACTTTCCTGAGAATATTTTAATATCACATTCCTATAACATGGGAATCTGAGATATCCACCTCCCCTCATGGAATATTTTGGAGGAATGTTGGGTTAAAAAGATTTCTGAAATTTTTTTCAAATTTTGAACCAAACATGGGAATGTAATATTTCCTTAAAACTTTTCCGGAAATGTTAAAAATATTTCACGAATCAAATGTCACCTGAAAGAGTAGTGCTCTAAATATATCCACCGCTTTCCATTTTTAGTTATAGCCATTTCACATTAGGAGAAAAAAATTATGAAACTCATGAGGACAACCGAACAGCAAGACAACTTTTTGAGATAGATCATGCAGAAATGCTCAAGGAAGCTCAAGATTGGATGAAGAAGACCGCTCAGTCCTGCTCCGTGGTTGCCGTTCTCGTAGCCACCGTTGTTTTCGCCACGGCTTTCACCGTTTCAGGCGGTACCTTTAAGCAAAATTTGATAAAAAATTTTATGGAATGATAATAAAAAAATTAGAAAGTCAAATGAATTATATAATTTTCTTAAACAAATTTTAGGTGTCGTGCCCTCTTTGATCCTTTTGAGCTCTGCTACCGCGCATTTGTATTTTCTATTTCTGGGTTCCATAGACATGTGAAGAAAAAATGAATAAGGAGTGAACATTAGTTTTTTATTTAGAATGTAATTTCTTCATTGTTTTATTCATCAAACTTAATATGCATAGTTCTAAGGAAAATAAAATAGAATCTTTGAAAAAATAATCTTCATAATAATATAATAGAGATTATGCCTAAATTTGATTAGGAGAAAAGTTATATTTACAAACTTTGCAGATTTGAGCAGATGAAACAATACATGTTGTTGATTGGAATAAAGATCATCTTTACAAATGCCATCACTACAAAATCAGTTGCAGTATGAGCAACTCCTAACTTTGAAAAAGGATAAGCCTTGGATGTAAAAGGAGATACAAAGTCTTCAAGAAACATTAGATGCCACTTAACATGATACTGTATGAAATAACCATGAGAAGCAAAGCAGCAAATTAAATTTATGGATCACATTGTTTTACTAGTAATATTATATGCACTAAAAATGAGATTTGAAATTAGATTTCCAATAGAGATTAAGAGTTATCATTAAATACAAATTAAGAGTTATTATTAAGTATAAGAAGGTAAGATAAATTTGTAAAGGTTAATCCAATAGATATAAAAGATTTGGAATTCAATTTCAAATCTTATTTTTTATAATTGTTTCATTAAGTTGTTAACTACTTAAGAAAAGATTGATCTGATTTTGAAATTAAAAGTACAAAATAAAAAACGTATGTAATATGATAGTCATTTTTCTCAGTTTCATTATAACCGAGGAGTTCTAATTATCTTATGAACTTAGTTATAATTACCCCTCAATAACTACAAAAACCCTGAGAAAATAACTTTGAGTCACTTCTAAAAGAAAATGCTATTAAGAAATATATGTTACAGGGCCAATGAATTTTATTGTTTAAAATAAAGACTAAATCTATTTTGATCCTATAAGATTGAATTTATATTACTTTTATTCCTGACTAGAAATTTATATTAATTTGACCTCTATAAAATTAAAAAATTTTAAATTTTAGTTCTTCTATACAGTAATTTAGTATTTGATTTTATGTATTAAAGGATTAAAATTTAAAATTTTTTAATTTTATAGGAATCAAATTAATACAAACTTTTAGTCACGAACAAAATTGATAAAAATTTAATTTTATAGAAATCAAGACACATTTTTAGTCTAAAATAATTGTAGTGAATCATGGCGCATCAATGATGTAACTTTAATTTTGTCGGTTGCTAGTTATCTCAACTTGGATGGTGAGTATCACTCCACCCTTATATCAAGCAAATTTTGTGACGAAAAAATAGTTTAAAAAACTTGAAGGCCAAATAATTTATTTAAAAAAATTATTTTAGGGACTCATCCACCCTCTGATTATTTTGAGGTCCGCACTATTGTCGTTCTTGTATTTCTCATTTCTGGCCTCCACCAAGACATGTAAAAGTTAAGTGAACAAGGAGTGAATTTAGAAATTTAGGTCAAATTCAAATTATAAGAAAAAATGCATGTACGCTTTTGGTGTAGAATCAGAACCCATAACGAGAATAAATTACCTTTTTTCATAACCAGTAATTCGTTTACCACCAGGCTGTGTAGATTACAAGATCAGAGAATAATTAGGGCAGAATTTCAAGCCTTCTACGACAAATTAACACGCAGAAAGAATAATTAAAGGGTACCAGCTCGTCAATAATATTTTAATTATACTGATTAGCTTAAAGCATCTATTGAAGCTTTTGCCACCAACTAATTCCCATTGAGAGTTTCTTAGCAGAACTGCATTCCTATATTTTGACGGTTACATTGTTAATTTTGTACCAACTGAAGCTTTAAAATTGAAGTTCTCATTTTAGTGAATGTAATAGTATATATGACTTTTTTGTTTTCGTCCTGAGATGCCGCTCATCAGCTAGTTTACATTGATCACTGATGGCTTTCTGAAGCAAAGGGAAAATTGGTTCTTCTCCCAGTGGTGACATTATATGCCATATTTCAAGCTGTTGAAGATTATTCAATAGATCAAATTCTTTATTCGTCCTCGTTTTTCTTTCTGCATATAATATGCCTCGGATAAACAGTGAGAATAGATACATAAAATAGTCGAAGGCCCGAGGGATCTATCCTCTTCATTTCATTGAGTAAATCGGAGGTATCTATTCTTAACTTTATGAAAAGATGATATAATATTCCTGATATCCATCACGCAATTACAAATTCTTCATTCGTCCACGTTTTTCTTCTGCCGCAGTCACGTCCATGACAGAGCCACGCACAGGGGCGGAAAAAATTAATGAAGCTGGATTAAAATTTATTTATAATTTATATGAAGTTTTTAAAAATTTTTGGGGTTAAATATAAATTTTTTATAAAAATGAAATAGATATATATAGGGGAAATTTTGCAAAATTTCCAAAAAGCCACCCCAAGCATGTACACAGCCTCGCCCCTAGTCATGGAGCCAGAAATTTTAATATGAAGGTATCAAGAATCTCAATTTTTGTAAAATAGATATAATTTTAAAATTTTTATATTAATCACCAAATAGGCCGCTAAGAGACCCCGATCCTTCAGGGGTCAAATTACTAATTTATTATTAAAAAAATACTATACATAATAATGAGATATTAAAATTTTTAGGGAGATCGGCGTCGTTGCTTATCTCCCTCCCTCCGCCCATGGTGGGGATGGAACTAATCCTACATTTGCCCTAATGGAATAAAAATATATTTCTCATTGTGATTATAATATATTTTTGCAATAAGATTCATTAGACTCAATCTTTCAAATGTATATGTAGATATATATATAACTAGTTGGATATAAAATTACAATTATATGTTAATTATTTATAAAGAAGATTAGATAAAAAAATAATATACAATAATAATTCTAAAAAACATCTTATAAAATGAAATATTATAATTTTATTACACGTATATCATTAAATAATTAAAATTAATATTATAATATAATAAAAATTGAGCCTACCCATTCTTTCATATACAATAAATTATATAAAATAAATTTAAAAAATTTTCTTACTTTTGAATACTCATAAGTTAAATCAAAGTTAAACTACTCTAAATTATTTCGAATATATGCTACAATCTTAAAAAAAAATTCATTCATAGTTGTATAATCCCAAATTGTACGCTTATAAGTAGATAACAATTTTATTTAATAGAAAATTTTTTAAAGGATAAGTATTCTATAAATAATAATAATTACAGAATCTTCAAAGAAAATATATAAAGGAGAAAAAAAGAAAAAATCCAAGGTAAATGAGGGAAGCAAATTAGGAATGTTTTAAAAAAAGATTCTTTAAAAATAGCTAAAAGAATAAAATATTTGTCAAAAAAGATAGTTAAAAGAGAAGTATTCAATAAAACTAAAATTGAGAGAAATTGAAGGAAAGAAAAAAGTTATCTTCTCACTCATTTAATTTAACATTGAAGTAGATAATTGATTTTAAAATTATTTTACAAAAAAGATTGATTTTAAATTTAAATATCATATTAATTAGATATTATTTTTTAAAATAATTATTATCATTAATATTAATATTAAATAACATAATTTATGATAAGAATTTTTTGTAATGGCAATAAATTTTTTATTTATGATATTAGTGCATCATAAAAGAAACTTGTGAAATAATATAATACACAAATTACTACCTATTTGTTAATTAAAATTTAAGATTTTGTTATCAAATATTTTTCATTTTTTAATTCACATAGAAGAAAGAAATAACTTTTAAAAGGGAAACATTAATAAGGAACTGTTTAAGTATTTTTTAAAAGTTGCATTATAAGAAGATGAGGTTAAAAAGATTTCTATTTAAATTAAATGAAGATAAAAAAGTAAAAATTTTTTTAATGAAATTAGATAAAGACAGAAATAAAATGAATTTTAAATTTTAAAATAGAAAATGCTATCGAGTTTATTTATAAATTTGTTGAGTTTGATTATAAATTTGTAAAAAAATTTAGAAATAGCATCACATGATAGTTCCAATCCTCTCATAATTTCCTTCAAAAACGTGTAACTATCTTTTCCTATTAAAGCATGTGTGAAATAATCAAAGAATTTACCTAATGAAATAAACTATAAAAAATATGCTTTTGCAATTTTTATACATAAAAAATTCAACAAACTAATGAGAATGAATTAAGTTATGAATCTTAAACAAAAATAAAAATTCAATAAAATCAAGTATTCATATGCAAAAATGGACAATCAAATTAGAACAATAATAGTATAAAAAAGAAAAAAAATTGTAAATAAAATGTACATGGTAGAAATGTTACTAAACAATTACAAAAAGTTAAAAGTAGTAAAATTTCATAAAAGAGAAAAAAAGATAAAGATAAAAGTTCTCGTATTAAAGAAGAGAATAAAAAAGTGTAAGAGAAAAGAAGCAAATATAAATGTAATTTGAGAACTTTTTAAAAGGCTGGAATAATTTACTATTTATAAATTTTAGTGATAGATAAAAAGTAATTTAAATTCAAATTTTTATTAGAAATTAATTTAATATTAGAAGATAAATGAAAAAAATGACAAATTGATATACAACAAATTATGAGAATAATATTTATTATAAAAAAGTAAGAAATACTATTGCTAATATATAATATATAAATTCTACTTTTGCGCTAGTTAATGGAGTATGAACATATTTTCTTTGTAACCATAATATTTTGTAAAATAAAACTCAATTCTACTCAATACTAAATATCTCTACTTTTGTGCTTTGCACCGTTGCAGTTGTAATAGTGTCGTTTGTGATCCTTTTGCAATTTTATTCTGCAATAACTATATATATATATTACAATTTTACTAGTCATGAGCTCAACCGTAATTCTGAAGAACAATGATTATACTCTTAAATCCGGAATAAATGCAGTTTGCCTGAAGTCTACCAATCAACTAACAATTAATTCTACATATTTTTCTCTTTTCTCTCGCTTGTAGATTGGATTCGCTCATCACTTTTCTAGCTAATGGACTTTTACTCCGAATATTTATATTTCTCATCGCGATAAAATTTGTGGAATAAGAATGCAGAATCAATCCAAAATTAATGGACTAAGTCATCTCAATTAAGCATCTTTTTTATATTTTGTCAAAAATAATAGATTTTGATGTAGTTAAATACAGAAAAAATACTAATATTATAATGCAAAATCATTAAAAAATAAAGTCGCAACCCGTAATTTTAAATCTTGATTAAACGTAAATACTCATGTTTTATATTTTGGATTTTAAGCTTTCTGACTCTTTGTATAGAAAATCTTTAAAACTATTCAGATTGATTTCCAACTTTTTTAGGGACATTGCCCCTCAATCCTGCACATTTTTTTTACATATAAAGGGTAAATGCAATTCTTTTCAAAATATGTACACACTAGTTTACATTTTTTTACATAAAAAGGGTAAATAAAGGAACATCATCCCATATTTCTTTATATTAATTTATTCTTGTACAAAAACATTTTAAATTTTTTACAGAGACGTAACATATTCCACTCAATTTTCATTCCTTTTCATTTTCACTCCATCTAAACAAAGCCGTGCTCTATGATAATTAAATTTAACTCTAAAACATTTTCAGTAAAATTTTCCGATAATCATGTCCTGCACACTAAATAATTTTGTTATGTCACCCAATTTTACCAATTAATTATCTTCACACCAAATTTCATTTCTAATGGATGTAATATAAAATGGAGCTTTAAAATTTAAAGGAAAAAATTATTTTTTTAATATTTTAAAAATAAAGTATAAATAAATTTCTTGATGTGCATATATAAACTAATCTATCGGTGTGATTGAACAAAGTCAGCTTCTTCTTTACTGTCATAATGGACAGAATCCTCTGAATAATTAAATGAATACTTATTAGATTTTAATGGATTGGGTTCGATTTGAATATAACATAAATTGAATGTGAAATTCAGTATAAGATTCACGATTAAGTAAAACAAAACTAATATAAAAGGGTAAGATATACTTTTTATATAACTGAATTATTTAAATGAGTTGAGATGGTCTAAATCTAAAATACAATTTGTATATAGGTTTATTAAGGAAAATTTTCAATTGAGTCACTAATAAAATAGGTCTTTAGAATTTAGAATTTTTTAATTTATTAAATATTTAAAGAGATAAATTTTAAGTAAATATATTGACATGCATATATAAATTAATTTTTGCATTTTTTTGAAAAAAGTCAGCCTTTTCATTTTTAGTCACAGTGGACAAGTCTTTTGAATAATTATATAAAGAATTTAATGAATTAAAGTCAATTTGAAAATAACATAAATTCTGAAGCAATATTAAAGGCAGAAAATACTGAACAATATACCACAAATTACCTATTAATTTGTCGATTATTTTTAATTTTTTAAAATTAAATGTTTATCATATATCAATACCTAAACTTTTTAATTTTGTTATAGAAGAAGTATCCATTGTTATAAGACGGCTTTTAAATAGAGAAAATCCATGGAAAAACCCAAAACCCTATGCCCGCGTTTGGCCCACTCCTTCCCCATTATTATTTTGTCATTGTTTTCCAGGCTAAAATTCATTTGCAAATCTATCAATCTATCGACAATGGTTTTTTGGAGGCTGGGTTGCTTTTGTTTTTTTTTTAATTTCACATGTCAAGCTATTGGGGAAAATTTTCCTGCCAATCACTGTATCTATTTTTTGTTTTATACTCATTTTTTCATACTTTCCTATATATATATTATTTTTTATTTACTTATATTATTTATAACTCAAATATTATTAAGTAATATCAATATAAATTTTTTAGTATAATAATATTTTTTGTAATAAAATTAATTTACTCTGCTATATATATTAATTTTAATGTTTTTAACTCTTATCACTTTACATGATTATTTCATCTTTTTTTTTACCCTATTTTATATTTTTTTCTATTTTTCAGGTCAACATCTATTACTCATACATTAATATTATTAAGTAGTATATATATATAACATACTATATTTCATTTTATTTTTAGTTAAAAATTTAATACATAAATTATTAATTGAATTTATTAGTTGCATGTTCTACTTTTGATAAGATATTTGAATATTAAAATTAAATTTATTTGTTTATTTAACATTTATTAATGTTTTATTGATATCAATTTTAAGTACTATATGTTAAATTAAATACACATTACTTAAACTTGATTTAGATTTTACGACTCATGTACCATTTCTTTTCTTTTATCAATTCAATTATATACTTTTTTTTTATTCATTGTTGATATTTAAAACTCAAATGTCAATGTTTCTTATATAATGAAACACATTTAAAATATAATTATATAAATAATTTTAACTTATATGAAACTTAATTTATAATTCGTGCATCGTGCTTCTGAACTAATAAATAGAAAAGTGAATTGAATTCTATTATTGAAAATTATGGGCGGAAAACAAACGATTAATTTTCCAAAAAACGAAATTTCCCCTTACTTTAATTTTGCCCCTGTCTTTTTCGTCGTTACCTTTTCGCCCATGTCTTTTTTGCCATTGTCTTAGGGTCTGTTGGGAATGAAGTTCTTGTAAAATTGATTTTGTTTTATTTTTATAAAAATTAATTCAATTTATTTGTAAATAAATTATTTTATTTAGAACCTATTGAAAATTATATATAACTAGTGTAGAGTCATGCCCAGCACGGAATAAAATAATATAATGATTTAATTAGAATTATTTAGTAATATATAATTGTACACAGCATAAGTATTTAATGAAACAATTATTATCAACTACATTTCAATAAGAAAATTAATAAAGTATTACAATAAATATGAAATTGATTTTTATAACTATCTACGAAATAACGATAAAAACAAAAGTTTTCATAATTTTTGATACAACAAATTCATGATAATAATGTTCAAAGATTTTAAAAATAAAATTATTACAAATAAATTTGTCACTTTCTTTCTTCATAGGTAATAATAAGAAATTATTATATATAATGTGTGTCAAAATTTATAATGTAAAAATTATTATATATTTATCACTAAAACAAATTTTCAAATGCCTCCTAACATTATATTATATTTTTTTATTATATTTGTTAGTTGACTGTCATCATTCTTAAAAATAAGTATAATGCACTTACTCAAATATCAAATGTAAAGAGCAAGTGTAATGCACTATCTCAATTATTCATTTATAGTTTGTCTATTTCACTCCCCTTACTCTTATCACTCTATTTTGAATTTTCACATAGTATTCAATATATCAAATCATGACAACTTAGTGCATATAAAAATAGTAATTAACAATTATTATATTTCAAATGTATTAAATTATGACTAATAAAAAATTGAAATGTTATAATAATTTGAATTAATTATCCATTTGGAAATTCTTCTATTTTTATTTTATTATTAATTTGCTGATATTTTTTTTAATAGAAGAACAAACATATTTAGGATGGATTAAATCACGATTAATCAAATAATTTAACATTATAGTAAATTGAGTTGATTCATTGATTTTGAAGAAGTCTTTATATATTTTATTTTATTGTTGATGTTTTAACCTATATTAAAATATTAATATTAATTTTTTTCATCTTTTGAACATAGATAATTTAAATTTTAATGTTTAAAATATGAGTAATGATATATTCACTGAAAATAAGATTCAAATTTGAGTTTAAATATAAATTAAGGATTGTTATTAAATTTAAGATAGTGAAACAAATTTGTAAAACCTAATCTAATAAATATAAAAGATTCGATATTAAATTTTAAATTTTATTTTAGTGTATATTAGCATTTTTCTTAATATATTTGCAGAAGTTTTAAACATGCTGCACATTACCTAGGGTTTTATGCATATCATCTTATATAGAGCACACAAATTTAATCTTATATATTGCATATTAATTAATTTCAATCAATGCATTGATTTGAAATTTTTTTATTTTTTATTATTTATGCGTTAATAATATTCTTGTTATATCATCTTTTTTTGTTTTTTACCTTTTAATTATAATTTATTGAATATTGATAAAGAAATATATCTATTTTACAAAATAATATATCATAATTAATCATAGAAACTAAAAAATTATAATTAATTTAAATCATGCAAGTAGTGGTTTTACATCTGCCAACACATTAAATATTTTTTTAATTATTTAGTTTTCTTTTTCTTTTTCTTTTTTCTCATGTGTATAGTTGTCCCGCAAAAAATATATTATCCTACTTTTGCTAAGAATTTTTATGATAATTAGAAATTAATAAGAAAAAAATTAATAAATAGAAACCAAATAATATGCAAAAAGGTTTAAAAATAGGTATAAAAGATTTTAATTGTATCAGTTATATGTGAAGTATGAAATATCTTTCATCTTTGTATTTATGAAATTCCTAGAATTAGGATTAATTGGATAAATTGAATTTTTCTATATTTAATTTTTATATAAGACAATTCGCATAATATATTTTTTTTAAAAATGATATTCAGAATATTGTTAAATTAAAATTAAGCATAATGAAAATTTTGCCAAAAAAATATTTTACTTTAGGTGGTAAATGAAATAGTGAGAAAAACCAATAATTTTCAATAAGTGAAATTTGATGATGAGAACTTACTCAAAATTCTTAGGCTTTATTTCACATAAGTAGGTAATACGTTGGTTGACTGTATAAGAAATATTTCGTAAAATTAGCTATCAAACTAGTTAAAATTATAAAATGATATAAAAATATATATTAATAGAAATATATATATAAATTAAAATAATTTATATTAACGAAGGATATGAGTTATAAATTAATAAAAAGAATAAAGATAGATTTAATTAAAAATTTAAAAAGCTAATTGCTTATAAGTTATAAGCTATAAACAACTCAAATTAACTTATTAAATCAAAAGTTATTTTTTTTAATAAGTTAGTGTGTAAGATACTTTTACAGGTTAGCTTATAATTTATTGATTTATTCAATAAGTTGTAAATTATAATTAATTATTATAACTTATAACTTAGGCAATAAGTAAACTTATTTGTTAAATGAAATGAAGCTTTAATCCAAATGACAACCTTTGTATTGGTACTTTCTCTAACCGGTACAATTTACAAATTATTGTATGAAACTAATTTTTCAATTATATATAAAAATAATATGTTAGTCATTATAATGCATTCATAAATTAAAAAATAATTAATAATGAACATATAATAATTTTTTTAATTAAATGTCTTGTCTTGACTCCCATTAATTCTTTCGAATGAAGTAAAATTCGTATCAATCAATTCATCTATCTTCATATTTAAATAATTATGTTTCCATATTTAAACCCAAGAAGCTTATTTCAAGAATAATGATAATCCATTTAAACCTTTCAAATTGCAAGCTTCAATATGATATAAATAGCTCCTTCATGAAGATATTTCAGGAATTTGTTATCGTGAATCTCGAGAACAAAAGAATGAATCTTACTTCATTTAAAAAAAAAAACAATACATCATATAAAAGAAAATAAGGTACAGCAGAAAACTCATATATATTAATTAATTTTTTGAAAAGACGCACAAACCTGCCCCTTGAAAAGGACCATTTCAATACTCTTTTGTTATATTGCTTTGCCATCTATTGTTGAATAGAAAAATAGCATAAATCAAAACAAAGAATGGCATGGTGCTAAAGAAAAAATGTTCATTAGTATAAAAGGAAGAATGGTAATCAAGAATGACATAAAATTAAATTAGAAAGTTTTCAAAATCAATACATTAATTCAAATTGATTATAATGGTTTAAATGTTTATAATAAATTCAATCATGAATAGAATCATTCTATCAATCATTGATATAACTCATTTGACTGAATAAATTTCCACAATTATGGTGTTTTATAAAATTTCAAACATCTAAATAAAGTGAAGAATTATATTCTATTTAATTAAAACGATGATATAATAAGAATGCTTTATTAAAAATACTAATGTATCAATAATCAATAATTATTAATAAAATAAAAATGGAAGAATTTTCTAATGAATGGATTAATCCAAATAATTATAAAAATAGAAAAATGAGATTATTTTTTAATTATTAACGCTTCAAAGTTTAAGATTGAAAAAAATATTCAAATCAATGCAATATCCTAGATTACTTTACTCCATAATTTTTTTATTAATAATTAAAAATAATGAATTAGTGTATTAAAAAATAGGTTCATTCCTGTATCAAGATTCAATAAATTATAAATAAAAATTAAATATTTTAAGTAACATTTGATACAATAATTATGAATGAATTTATTCAATTAGTCATCTTACTAATTTAATTGCATATATTTCCCCAATTATAATTAAAGTGATGCTACATCACTCAAAAACAATCTCTCAAATCCGAACAAAACAACTTAAGAAAAAATATAGCAGTTATGCCAAAATATTGTGTTCTAGTTCTTAAAATAAAAATAAAAAAGAAATTAATATTATATGTTGCATTGGCAATTGTTTCGGAATAACTTTTTTGGGGTTTCTATTAATTTTTTATAATTATAATCTTTTAAAATAAATTGAAATAATGATCTTGATAATGTGATATAAAAATATTTTATTTAGTTTAGAAGATGATATTAATTAATTTAATTATAATTATAATATTTTAAAAAATTAAACTAATGCTTAGAATAATGTGATGAAATATATTTTATTTAATTAAAAAGAATTAAGAGATATTTTGTTGAATTTTTTAATTAATCATGATTTAATGCAAATAAAATATATTAATTGGTGATTAAAATCTTATCAATGTCCTAAATTGCCATGGTATTTTTAATGTTGAGATTTTAAAATGGTAGAGATTTTTCAAAGTGTTGAATTTGCATAATATTAATATTAATATTTAATATTTAATTATATTAATTGTCATATGATTTATCACGTAGCATTTTGATAATAGACATTTTTAATAAATTGATATGTGTCACTTATAAATGCTACTTTTATATACTAAAATATAAATTTAATTAAAAAGTAGATTTTATGGTATCATGGCAAATAGAATAGAGGAAGAGAGTAAAACTTTTAATATAATATATACTTTAGAAAGTCAAATGTAATGAATTATAGTGAAATTGTTGATAAATATTCAATGGATTCCATATTTGGCACAAAGGTATTTTAGAATTTTTTTTTTTACTTTTCCTTATTTATTTATTTTATTATATTCATCGTTTCCTCAAGCAAAGAATTAAAAAGAAGTAAATATAATAATTAGTTCCTCATTGATAAATGTAGTAGCTATTTTATCTTTTAAATTTCATAAGTAATACTATGTATCAATACCTTATTTTTGTTTTTGTTATAACAATTTGCCTCTTCATTCACTTAAAATGTCAAAATAAAAAAAAAAAAAGTGAAGTTGATTATTATATTTCACATTAGCAATGACAAAGATATGCTTAATTTTTTTTATATTCATTTTTTTATCATGGTGTTATTAGTGAATGCAGAAACAAATAATTATAATAAAAATAAAAATAATTAATTAATAATATTAGTTATAAAATTTGAGGAATATAATGGTGATATAACTAATTATTGTATTTACATTAAAAAAAATGTACTGACGGCATAAAGTGGCCAGACAGTTTGTTCAATAACCTTTTGTTTTATATATATATATATATATATATATAGCTAGAAACTAAATGGGTTGAATACAAAATTCACTGCTAGGTTTCTGTGTGAGAGAAAGAATGGAAAGAGGGGTAGAGGAAGAGAAGGAATTCTATTTGTTTGATAAGAAAATGGAAAAACCTCAAAAGGCTGTCATACGCAATGACTGGGTAGCTTTAAAGAAATTCTTCGTGGAAGAAGTGGAAGAAAGAGAAAGAGCTTTGATGAAACCCTTCGACTTGGCTCAGAACACCGCCATCCATGTTGCGACCCGCTCCAACAGTCCACAACTCCTCGCAGATTTACTGGATATGCTGCCGCCGACGGACAGGTGGCGCGCGTTGAGGAGGAGGAATGCCAACCGAAGCACCATTCTTCACCAAGCTATCTTCTGCACAAACCTCAAGGTAGTGGATGACATTCTAAGATACGAGAAAGAGCTGCCGACGCCGCCGAATGAAGAAATTGATGAACAAGAGAAACACCTGCCGTTGGTGGAGTTGAAGGACGACGCCGGCGAAACGCCGGTTTACAAGGCGGCGAAAATCGGGAATCTGAAGATGTTGGAGCACCTGTCGACAAAGCATGTGGATGATTTTCAGAAGCATTTTGACCGTAAAGACGGAACTTCCATTCTTCATGCTGCTATAATCAGCCAACGCTTTGGTGTACGTCAGTGTTATTTAGTGAAAACAATTAATGTCTTATTTTTATTATTTTTTTAATGAAAATTTTATTTAACATTTTTTAAAATAATAAATTAGATAAATAACTTATTCATACGTGACATAGAACTTTAATTTTAAGTGCAGCTATAGCTATCTGGTTACTGGAAAAGGATCCGAGTTTAGCTGACAAAAAGGATGCAAATCTACACGACGGCCTTCAGCTGCTATCCAAGATGCCATTTGTCTTCCGGAGCCATTCTCACTTGGGAACCAAAGAAGGCCTCATATACTCTCGTATTGTTCTGTCTTCTCCCTCTACGTTTAGAGGTGTTTAACGGGCCACTAGCCCGCAGGCTTTCTGGACTGGTTCGTGGACTTTTTGTGGATCGAACTTGCTAAAATTAGGCTTGTAAAAAATGCAAACCTAAACAGGCCAGCTCATGTGGTGTGCACTGCAGGCCGACCCGTGAGTTAAGCCTGTTTATAGTGTAAAATCTGCAGGTTTTGCAAATTTTTTTACAAACCAGATCAATTAAAATAGGCCCATATAAAATGCGGACTTTAACATACCGATTTTAAACGGGCCCAACCTGCACGGGGCAACCCACAGGTCATGCAAACTGACCCGTTAAGCACCCCTATCTATGTTGGTGTTATAATTTGCACACAATGCAGAACTTTTTGCTCAATCTTGGAATCCCCCTTTAGCAAACTGCATGCAATTTTCATTTTTTACTCTTCAAAGAAGTTTTAATGATACTTTACTTTAAAACTATATTCGATTCGATTCCAACCACGTTGACGTAACATTATCTCTAACTATGATAGCAAGCAAAAATACTATATACATAAAAAAATCTTCTATAGCAATTGAATTGGATTTTGGTGGATATGGCTAGCAAAATATTTAAATGTAATTTATCATTTATTTTTAGGGGATATGTAAATCCTTTCATTTTTCTCTTTAATTATTTTTCTTGTATTAATTAGAAAGAGACACGCACAAGATTTTTTTTGTAGGTCTCATTATATATAAAAAGGAGTTCTGTCTTTTGCACAAAATAAGAATTCGGTATCTTTTTCTCTCTAATACAATAAAAAAATTGATCAAGAAAAAGGAGAAGATCCAAATTATTTTTTCTGTAAGTGGCTAGATGCCATCACTTGGAATTTCATAGACCACTTGTAGTAGAAATACGTATAATGCAATTATTTTTTTCTAAAATTTGATTTAATTCACTGTACTTTGGATGATAGTTCTTCCCGTGCATGGGGTGCATGATGATCACAACAAAAAGGGCATCTTACAGACTAGAGATATAGAAAATGGAAAAGACGTTGCCAAGCGACCCACCTCAGGTACACATGATCAAATGAAAACAAATTAAATTGCATTTTGATTTTCAAATTCCTAATAACGAATGTACAAATTGCAGTTGTTTCGAGGATCAACTACGTTTTCTGGAAATCACTGAAGAGAGGTTTGAATTATATACTTAAATCAGCTATCTGTTTTGAATAGAATAATAATTTTTTTTAAAAAAAATTGTGTTCTGTTGGTTTATTTTGTATTAGTTGGTTTTTTTGTAAATCAATAAACATAATACCGTTAATCTCATAAGCTAAGATGAAAGAGGACGTGGCGAATATTTTGGAGATAAAAATGTATTGGAAATAAATTCTTTCATCAACTATCTTCAACTTATAGCAACTATTTTCAACTTATAGGATTGAAGTTTCTCAACATTCATAAATGGTAAATTTTGAAGATAAAAATCTGTTGGATTTGAGTTCTAAAGTTTAAATATGATACATTCAAATAATTAAAATATATTTTGTAGTGCTAATTAATCACCTAATATGATATAACAACTTATTTATGAAGTTTAATGAGAAAAAGGATTAAGTATACAACTTATATATAAAGTATTAGGAGCTAGTTACTACACATTTTCATAGGAAGTTATGTGGACATATTAACTTAGATATATGAAGTTTTAGGAACTGGTTACTACACATTTTCGTAGGAAGTTTTGTGCACGTATTACGAATAGTTGAAAGGGTTCTGTGTAATTTATTGTCAAAATTTTATTTCAATAAATGAATTAGGTTTTGATAACACATTTAGTTAGTTCTTGTTCACACCCAGCTATCTATGTCTGGGAAAAATAATTGGCCAGGACTTGCATACTAATTTGATATGCAGTGAATATAAATGAAGAAAAACACAGAAATATTCACTTTTAAATAGAACTTATATTTTATATGATTGCACACGATGATCATAATTATATATCCACCGATAAAAATTTTATAAAATATTATATATTATGGTATCTGATTATACGCAGAGTCGGATATAATTAAAAATATTTGGCAAGACAAGAAGAGGCACAAGTTAGTAGAGGCTCTTACAGTGATGTTAGTGAAGAAAGACAACTCATGGCATAGAACTCTCCATCCAATACAACGAACAATTGTCATCTCGCCTGAAATTCAACCTTCAACTTCAAGTTATAAGGTTTCCAGCAAGAAACAAATCAAAGTGAACCAATCTACTGGACAAACATCTCGCAGTGCTACAAGTAATGTTTACACACCATTACTCATGGCAGCAAGCGCAGGAATTGTAGAGATCGTTGAAGAAATCTTAGATATGTATCCTGAAGCTATAAATTTTGTTAGTGAGGATGAAGAAAACATATTGCATATGGCAGTGAAGCACCGTCGTAGGGAAATCTATCGGATCATAAAGAAACGTGGCGAGTTGAAAAGGTTGTCTACTCGAATAAATAAAAATGGTCGTACTGTGTTACACCAAGTTGCCTCGATGGAGTACTACAGGGATGGAAAGGAAGCTGGTGTTGCATTCCAACTGCAAGCGGAGTTGCGTTGGTTTGAAGTAAGCACTCCTCTGTGTGTGTGTGTGTGTGTGTGTGTGTGACCAAATGCAACATGAAAGAATCTGAATATTATATATATGAATATTTCATTTCCTGTCCTAGGTTTTATCATGTTAATTTTATTTAGAAGAGAAAAAGGCCCTTTTATACAATAGTTTCATATAGCTCTAACGAAGTAGTTCTGTGAATAAATCCATCGTTTTCTAATTCTAGTTATAGCATTTCACTTCAAAAAAATAGAAAGAAAATATGAAACTAGTCAAATTGTATTTATTTTACTATAAATATGCAGCGAGTGAAGAAGATCATTCCTTCATTTTTTATCATGCACTGTAACGAGGACGGCCTAACAGCAGATCAGCTGTTTGATACAGAGCATGAGAACATGCTCAAGGGAGCTCAAGAATGGATAAAGGAGACCGCTGAGTCCAGCTCCACGGTTGCCGTTCTCGTAGCCACCGTGGTCTTCGCCGCGGCTTACACTGTTCCCGGTGGTACTGACGCGAGAGGCCTCCCTGTATTCCTTACTTCTCCGGTGTTCCTCTTTTTCACTATCATGGACGTGGTGTCGCTTGCAAGCTCGCTGGCTTCGGTGGTTATGTTCCTTTCGATTCTCACATCTCCATTCCAAATGCAAGAATTCCTTCAATCTCTGCCTCGAAAGCTATCATTGGGATTCGGTTTGCTGTTCTTCTCTTTGACAACTACCATGCTGGCATTCAGTGCGACCATTTTGCTGACAATTAGGCTGGAATCGAGCAAATGGAGTTCAAGTCTGATATACAGTGCTGCTTTCTTTCCGGTCACCATATTCGGGCTGGTGCAGTTTCCCTTTTACATGACCATGAAAGGCAGGCTGAAGTGGGCTTTCAAGCAGCTTAGAAAATTGGTTCAAAGTACACTGAAATCCATTAAGAAAAGAAAATCTATCCTTCTCAATTAATTATTCTCTAGGTTACTAAAAAAAATAATTATTCTCTTATGATTGTCTTTCTTTTTCATGTTTGCAAGTGGGTACCTTGTTAGGCAAGCTAGGGTTTTTATCCCAAATAAGAAGGTTGCCTTTTTGTACAAAGGTGTGAGATGACTTCAAATAAATCGCGTTGCATTTAATGATTATTAATGTACCAGCTGTTTCAACCTGAAGATATGAAATTATGTTTTCAAATATGCAATATGTAAGAATAGTTTTCACAGTTTTTACAAATTACATAAAAGTGATTCTTTTATGATTAACATATATTACGCTGAACGTTAAGGTCTGTGTGGAAAATTTCAAAACTACTTAGACTGATCAAATTCGCATTAGAAGAAAAAATGCATGTACGCTTTTGGTGTAGAATCAGAACCCATAACAAGCATAAATTACCGTTTTTTTTTTATAATTAGTAATTCGCTTACAACCACGTTGTGTAGATTATTTGATCAGAGAATAATTAGAGCAGAATTTCAAGCCTTCCACTACAAATTAACATGCAGAGAGAATAATTAAAGGGGACCAACGCGTCAATAGTATTTTGATTATGCCGATTAACTTAAAGCATCTATTGAAGCTTTTGACACCAACTAATTCCCATTGAGATTTTCTTAGCAGAACTGCATTCCTATATTTTGACTGTTGCATTGTTAGTTTTCTACCAACTTAAGCTTTAAAATTGAAGTTCTCATTTTAGTGAATGTAAATAGTATATAACTTTTTTATTTTCGTCCTGAGCTGACACTCATCAGCTAGTTTTAATTGATCACTGATGCCTTAAGGGAAAATTTGTTCTTCTCCCAGTGGTGACATTATATGCCATATTTCAAGCTGCTGAAGATTATTCAATCGATCAAGCCACGCAACTATTACAACTTAACTTTATGAAAAGGTGATATAATATGCCTGATATCCATCACGCAATTACTAATTCTTTATTCGTCCTCGTTTCTCTTCTGCCGCAGTCACGTCCATGACAGAGCCATGCACAGGGGCGGAAAAAATTAATGAAGCTGGATTAAATTTTATTAATAATTTATATTATTTTTTTAATTTTTGGGGTTGAATATAAATTTTTTATAAAAGTTTTGCAAATTTTCCCAAAGCCATCCCAAGCATATACATAGCCTCGCCCCTGGTCATACAGCCAGAAATTTTAATATGAAGGTATCAAGAATCCCAATTTTCATATGGCCGCCAAGAGACCTCTATCTTTCAGGGGTCAAATTACTAATTTATTTTAAAAAATACAATACATAATAATGAGATATTAAAAATTTTAGGGAGATCGGCGTCACTTCTTATCTCCCTCCCTCCACGCATGGTGTGGATGGAACTAATCCTAAATTTGCCCTAATGGAATAAAAATACATTTCTTATTGTGATTATAATATTTTTTGCAATAATATTCATTAGACTCAATCTTTCAGACATATATAATTCTACTTTTGCGCTAACTAATGGAGTATGAACATGTTTTCTTTTGTAATCATAATATTTTGTAAAATAAAACTCATTTGTACTCAATACTAAATATTTCTACTTTTGTGCTTTGCGCTGTTCCAGTTGTAATAGTGTTGTTTGTGATCCTTTTTGCAATTTTATTCTGCAACAACTGTATATATTTTTTTTTACAATTTTACTAATGATGAGCTCAACCGTAATTCTGAAGAACAATGATTATACTTTTAAATGGAATAAATGCAGTTTGCCTGAAGTCCATCAATCAACTACCAATTAATTCTATATGTTTTCCTCTCTTTTCTTTCGCTTGTAGATTGGATTTTCCCATTAATTCTATATATTTCTCTTTCTTATCGCGATAAAAGTTGTGGAATAGGAATGCAGAATCAATCCAAAATTAATGGACTAAGTCATCTCAATTAAGTATCTTCTTTATATTTTGTCAGAGATAATAGATTTTGATGTAGCAAAATACAGAAAAAAAATACAAATATTATAATGCAAAATTATTAAAAAATAAAGTCTCAAACCGTAATTTAAAATCTTGATTAAACGTGAATACTCTTGTTTCATATTTTGGATTTTAAGCTTTCTGACGCTTTATATAGAAAATCTTTAAAACTACTTAGATTGATTTCCAACTTTTGAGGGACATCGCTCCTCAATCCTGCATAATTTTTTTACATATAAAGGGTATATGTAATTCTGTTTAAAATATGTACACAATAGTTCTCATTTATTTTTTATATATGAAGGGTATGGAAAGGAATATTATCACATATTTCTATATATTATTTTATTCTTGTACAAAAACATTTCAAATTTTTTTCGGGGATGCAACATATTCCACTTAATTTTCATTCCTTTTCGTTTTCACTCCATCTAAACAAAGCCTTACCCTATGTGAATTAAATTTAACCCTAAAATATTTTCAATAATTTTTTTCCCATAATCATGCCATGCACACAAAATAATTTTATTATTTTACCAATTAATTATCTTCACACCAAATTTCGTTTCTGATGGATGTAACATAAAATGGATCTTTAAAATTCAAAGAAAAATTTTAATTTTATTTAATATTTTAAAAATAAATTATAAATAAATTTCATGATGTCCATATATAAACTAATCCTCCGGTGTGCTTGAAAAAGTCAGCTTCCTCTTTTCTGTTGTAATGGACAGAATCCTTTCAATGATTAAATGAATACTTACTAGATTTCAATGGATTGGAGTCAATTTGAATATAACATAAATTCAATGTGAAATTCAGTATAAGATTCATGATTAAGTAAAACAAAATTAATATAAAAGGGTAAGATATACTTTTTATATAACTGAATTATTTAAATGAGTTAAGATGGTCTAAATCTAAAATACAATTTGTATATAGGTTTATTAAGGAAAATTTTCAATTGAGTCACTAATAAAATAGGTCTTTAGAATTTAGAATTTTTTAATTTATTAAATATTTAAAGAGTTAAATTTTAAGTAAATATCTTGACATGCATATAAAAATTAATTTTTGGGTTTTTTTGAAAAAAGTCAGCTTTCTCATTTTTGGTCACAGTGGACAAGTCTTTTGAATAATTATATAAAGAATTTAATGAATTAAAGTCAATTTGAAAATAACATAAATTCTGAAACAATTAAAGGTAGAAAATACCGATCAATATACCACAAATTACCTGTTGAATTGTCTATTATTTTTTACTTATTAAAATTAAATTAGTTTATCATTTATCAATTTCAAAATTTTTAATTTTGGTATGGATGAAGTATCCATTGTCATAAGACAGCTTTCAAATAGAGAATATCCGTAGAAAAATTCAAAACCCTCTACTCCCGCCTTTGGCTTCCTCCTTCCCATTACTATTTTCTCATTGTTTTCCAGGCTAAAATCCATTTGGAAATCTATCCATCTATCGACATCTATTATGAATTAATGGTTTTTTTCTTTTTTAAGGATGGGCCTTTTTTTTTTAATCACATGTCAAACTATTGAGGAAAATTTTCCCGCCGATAACTGTTTGTTTTTTGTTTTATATTCATTTTTTTCATACTTTTTTATATATATTATTTTTCTATTTACTTATATTATTAATAACTCAAATACTATTAAGTAATATCAATATAATTTTTTTAGTGTAATAATATTTTATTTAATAAAATTAATTTAATCTGCTACATATATTATTTTAAATATTTTTAGTTCTTATCACTTTACAACTCACCTATTATTTCTTTTTTTATTTATCTTATTTTATACTTTTCTATTTTTCATGTCAACTTCTATTATCCATGACTCACACATTAACATTACTAAGTAGTGTGTGTATATATAACATAATATATTTTATTTTTAATTTTTAATTTAAAATTTTAATACTTAAATTATTAATTGAATTTATTAGTTGCATGTTCTACTTTTGATAAAATATTTGAATATTAAAACTAAATTTATTTGTTTATTTAAATTTTGTTAATATTTTATTACTCATTTTTTAAGTACTGTAAGTTAAATTAGGTACACATTAATTAAATTTGGTTTAGGTTTTATAACTCATGTACGATGCCTTTTCTTTGTTTTCTATTTAGTTGCATACTTTTTTTATAATTTGTGCATCGCACATGCTTCCGAACTAGTAAATAGAAAAGTGAATTGAATTCTATAATTAAAAAATTATGGGTGGCAAATGGGTTAAGTTAGGTTAGGCTTTGCCTTAAATAAGCCGGGCTTGTATTATAAAACATTGATCTGAGTTTGGCCTATTAGCCTATATAAGACTTTATTTTCAAGTTTGGCCTGACCTATTTTAAAAGCTTAACTTAACCTGTTAACCTACTTAAAAATTTATTTTTAAATTTAAATATTTAAATAGACTAACAATTTAAGACTTAAAAGACCTATTATAAAAAGGTCTTAAATAGGTTAATAACTTATATAAGCTTATATCAATATATTCTTAAGATGTACCTAATAATACTAAAATTAATATAAAATTTTATATAAGAACTAATTAATAAAAAATAAATCTATATACTCATAACACAAAATTACTAATTTAAATATTTAATATTTAATTAAAAGTAAAATAACATCAAGTTATTATAATATCAAAGGTTAACAATAAAAGTAAATTAATTCATCATAAATTATACAACAAACATTCAAAATATTTAATTTATATAATAGGCTTTAAAAAAAGTCTATATGTCATTACCTTTATAATAAATAAATTTAAATAAAAAATATTAAATAAGCCAACCTAATAGACTTATAAGCTAGGCTTAAAATAAAAAGCTTGGCCTATTTAATTAAAAAGATTTTTATATTAGCCTCGGCCTGATTCATTTAACTAAATAGGTTAAGTCAAGCTGAGCCTAAATTAGGCTAGGCCATATGTCCCTAATAGGCCGTCCGGCTCATTTACATCCCTAGTGACAAACAAACAATTAATTTTTGAAAAATAGAAATTTCCCCTAACTTTAATTTTGCTCGTGTCTTTTTCATAATTACCTTTATGTCCATGTCTTTTCTACCATTATCTTAGGGTTTGTTAGGAACCAAATTATGGTAAAATTGATTTTTATTTTATTTTGAAAAAGATTATTTGAATTTTTTTATAAATAAATTTTATTATTTGATAAATATGCTAAAAATAATAATTTTAATTACTTGTAAATAAATACTTTTATTTAGAACATATTGAAAACTATATATAACTAGTTTAGAGCCATGCCCGGTACAGAATAAAATAATATGATAATTTAATTATAATTATTTTAATAATATATAATTTTGTATAACATAAATATTTAATGAAAAAATTATTATCAACTACATTTAAATAAAAAATTTAATAAAATATTACAATAAATACAAAATTGATTTTTAGAACCATCTACCAAATAAGGAAGAAAACAAAAGTTTTCCTAACTTATGATACAACAAATTCACGATTATAATGTCAAAATATTTTTAAAACAAAATTAATGTAAATGAATTTATTTCGTAGGTACTAATAACATAATGTTAAGTATCTCATAATGCATAATATATAATACATGTTAAAATTTATAATGTGAAAATTATTATATGCTTGTCACTAAAACAAATTTTTGAACCCTTCCTAACATTACATTTTTTATTGTATTTGTGGGTTGACTGTTATTGTTCTTAAGAGTGAGTATAATGCACTCAAATATTCATTTATAGTATGTGTATTTCACTCCCTTTACTCTTATGGCTCTATTTTGAATTTTCATATAGTATTCAATAGATTAAATCATGGCAAAAAGCAATTATTATATTTCAAATGTATTAAATTATGACTAATCAAAAATTAATATGTTATAATAATTTGAATTAATATATTCATTTGAGAATTTTTTTTATTTTTATTTTATTATTAATGTGTTCATATTTTTAAAAATAATCCAATTATATCATATTTTTTATTTTTTATCTATAATTTATTAGATATTAATAGAAGAACCACCATATTTAGAAGACAAAAGCATTGTAAGATTGACCACCATTCTAAAGTAGAAGATTAGACGTAAAGCTCTACAGTTCTATTCCATCTTATTCCTATATTCTTCTTCTACTTTTTTTTTCTTCTGCCCTTTTTTGGTTCAAGTCATTTGATTGCAAGGAATTAGTTTTCTATGAAATTTTGGTGATTTCTGATTTCAGTTGTTGGATAGCAAGAGGATAATTTTTCCCGTGAAATTTTGGTGATAGAAAGATGAAGAAAGGGAAAGGGCTAAAAAAAAAACAAAGAACGACAAAGACAGCCATATTTAGTGAGAATTTTGCTTTTGATCTTTTGATACTTCAGGAAAAAAAAAAAAAAAAAACTTGCTTTTGATTTTTTTAGGTAATTTGCCTACTGCCATTTTCAAACGAACTTGGATGAGGCTATATGGCAGTGGTGGCAGATGGGTTGTTTGGAGGGCAATGGCAAGCAATGTAGTGGCAGTGTTAGAAGAAAAGGAAGGAGGCAATGCTGAATCCTCCAAAAAAGGAAATTTTATTTAGAAAAAGTAAATAATAAAACACTAATACTATTAAATATCCAATGAAAATTTTACTTTTAAAAAGATGTTAATTCCATTAATTTCTATTAAAGATAATTTTTCCTTTAAGAATGTAAATCTCAATATCTAATATCATAAAATAAATTGATAATTGTAATTAAAATGAGTGTTTTATTAATAAACATTAAATAATAAAAATAATTAAAATATAATTATAGATATATTCTTACAATATTTATCGGAAGACACATCCTTTTAAACATTTTTAAAGTCAAAGTTTTAAATATAGTTAATAAAATATTAAGTGCTTTTTTTAACTCTTTTATTGCATATATTTTATTTTTTATAATTTTTATTTCTTTGAAGTAATAGAATTTTTTTTAAAAAAATTATATTGTACTTAAAATTAGTATTAATGTAATATTTTTAGACAATTTTTCTATAATCGAAATATCTTAAATTATTAAGATATAATAATTACAAAATAATTTACTGTTGTGTTGTTCGAGCAATTGAACTTTTAGGATTTATATAAGAAATTTTTTTATTGCAATTGAAATTAGTAATTAGTGTAATTATAATTATAATTTTAGAGTATTTTATGGTAGTAAGTTATTCTAATTAAGTTATAATTAATGTAATTCTATATTTTAAATACTTAATTTATCATTTTTTTCCTCTTAATTTGAAATATTTTAAGGAACTGTTAATTTTGTTTTTAAATTGCAATTAGAAGAGTAACTATGAATTTGGGAATGCTCTCCTATGCATTCTTTTAGACAAAAATTATGTTATTGATGTTGTAATTGGAATTAGAACTTTTATAATGATATTTTTTTTATTCATTTCAATTCTTTATTCATTTTGTCATAAAAAATTGAACATTATTCATTTTAAATAACTAAAATAAAAAAATTAAAACATAATAAATTTATATATTATTGTAAATAATTATAACATAATAGAACTGTATTTTTAAATAAATAAAACAAAAATGATGACATAACAAAGTCTCTATTTTTAATTCAAATTTTTTTGGTGCCTACTACATTATCCTAAGGTTTGAAAATCCAGAATAATGTAACAAGTTCTAAAATCATTAAATTTAGATTATTAAATTTTAATTAATTATTTTTTAATAGATATAATCAAATAATTTCAATCTAATTATTTTTATAATTGTCACATCATCTCAAATTTTAAAATTCTAGATATATCATAAAATTTACCTTTTTTTAATTAGTAAAATAAAATAAAACCCGTTGGCAGTATTTTAAATAAAAAAAAATACTATTAACTCATAAGTGGTGTTCTTGATTAAAATATAATAAAATAATTAAGATGGAGGATTTTGTCAACTAAAATATAATAAATAAAATTTAGTTGTAAATTATTTTTAAAATTAGAAAATTTCCATTTAAAAAAATTGATGATAACATTTTAGAAGGTGAAGGTGTTTCCTGGACCAGAGTTTCTCGATGGTAATGCCATAGTAAGAAGGTATTTTAGGCATAAAAATTTTAAATTCAAACAGCGTCAATTGCAATTGGACGGAAGGGGTATTTCGGCATTTTCAAAACAAGAGGGAGGGACTAGCCCTAACCTCGAGAGTAATTTATTGAAACTGTAAATTTTAGATTTGAGGCGGCTGAAGCACGAGATTTATGCCGCCTCAAAATGCTTGCCCAAATCACTGACACTTCTATAGCGATATAACCGTAAACTTTTACATAGCATTGTAAAATATCTTACAGGAAAAAAAAATAAAAAAAGAGGAGGATCAAGTTTCTAGGGATCCTTATGCATACATAGGAAAAAAAAAATCCCTTGATATATACCTGCCCAATCATATATATACAAGTCAATTGCTTCTATATTACATTTCCTCTCCTGTCATTCACTTCGGGGAGTCAGTTTGCAAAGGAAGTTAGTCATCAAAGGCGGTGTTGGGAGGAGTTGGAGATGGACTTGCATCATGAATCATGTCTGTGCCGTAAGAGAGCTGGGCCTAGAACAGATACTCGAGTGTAACAAAATACAAGACGACAGGAGCTAAATGCGATGATAAAATCTCAGTACCAAGAGTCTTGACATGTTTCAGTGCTTTTGATGCGGAGAATTTGAATTATCTATGATATCTGAAAAAAAATATTTAACAATAAAAATGAGTACAAATATGTAATAACACCAAAAATTCCTCCTGAATGGAAGCCGCTATATATTACTATAGATGCAGTTAAATAAACCGGCGTTATTTTTATCATTTGTTCGCTTATTTGGAAGCTGATAGAAGGCATACGCCTCCATGTTTTAATCTTTAACATTTGTTGATGCCTTAACCCTCTAGTCATGTACTGCAATTTCACGAATATGGTGTTGATCTCCCTCGGTTGACGAACCCTTGCCACTCTGCCTTGCAATCTCAAGCTTAGTTGTGGAGATAATAGCAATCCAAAGCTCAATCAACACGTATTTCTCTCCTTTTCTCCCCCAATTTAGCATTAAGGTTTGATAGCCAACAGCTGGCCGATGTACATAGATTCTGAGTTGCCCATGAAGCAGTCTGGGTTCTGAGACAGCACATCCCTTGCTTTTATGCGCACCTTGTACTGCTGTAGCTTACCCTCCGCACTGATCACGTTCATTGTCGATCACGGGTTAAGCTTTGCACCTTTGTTTCCGTATCGAGAAGATGCACTATTTCCTATATCTATAGCGGTCTCTATTTACTTCTTCTTTGTTGGTTTCTCTGGGCTTTGTTGGGTCAGGAAGGAAACGAATGAAGCTTTATATATCTAGATTTTAGAGATTGAAGAAAGAGATAGAAAAATATGATGCTGTTGGGGTTCTGACTGTGGCAGAAACTGGGATCAAGGAAGCATCCTTCAATTAACTAATTTACTAATTAGTTTCTTGTTTTTCACGTGGCTTTCTTTGTGTTGTTTTCAATCAAAACACTTGGTCTCTTGGTATTGTACCTTCCATTTCATGGGCTAACCCTTTTTCTTAATGGTCTTTTGACAAAGTCAATGGACTGACAATCAACGGGTTGTGTGCTTTGAGTTATACATCATTAGATAAAACACAAACATAGCCACCTTCCAAATTATTGTCTATAGAAAATGATAGCCAACTAGCATGCAACTTGGTCCGCAGCTTATTATCTACTGAAGCAACTCTGTACTTAACAGACCATGTTTTCCCATTGAAGACTTACAGGACGACAGTCCCTTGCTGCTTCTTTAAATATTTTCTAGAAAATTCAGCTTCTATACACTAATTTTGTTTCAAGTTTACTAGAAGTTTGGAAACCCAAGAGAAAGAAAGTGAAATTAGATTTTGTATTGAGCAGAAAGTGAGAAAGAATATTATATATAATCTTGCTAAATTTAAGGCTTGCACTTTTCAAAAAATAAGCGGACTAGAAAATCTTTGAAAATATATGATGGCTGCTCCCTATGTCTCTTGTTAAAGAAACACCTCTTGACAGCAATTTCTATTCCATCGGGTAGAACTCCTTGTAAAAACAAAATACAATTGTCCTTTCAATTAGAAAATATAAGTGATGGGTTTATATTTGGGCAGATGAAGGGGACACACTTTATAGACAGTTCCAAATCCTCCTTGTTAGTATCATCAAAAGGATCCTGTAGCCATTTCCGAAGTAGAGTACTTGAAGTTTAAGCTATTGTGGCTAAGGGTCTTCATCAGCTTTTCTGTTTCATTTGAACCTGAAAACCTTAATGATTACAATTAATGAATCACATGATATTTTCTTAGAAGAGGATATTGTTACATGATATGTGTGACACTAGTTGTCATTTATGAAACTTTGTGAATCCTTCCTCTGTTTTCAACTCAACAAGCACAGTTAACTTTGTCAATATAACTAAAATAACATTCTAAATCAAGGACGTTTTGATTTCTGTAATTGATTTCCATAGCCATATCATTTTTATAGGTATCATTTTCTTTATTCTTTTTTGAGTAAACTCATTTTTTATTTTCCCACCTATTGTAGTTAATCGCTGTCTTTGCATCAAGTCACCTCCATGCTCTGACTTTTTTCTTTCTTTTAACTAGTTTATAGTAAGTGTAAATCTACTAGATTTTATTTTGCAGCTGCTAAAATCACTATTGCTTGAGCCTCCGATTTGCTGCAGTAAGTTTCAATTTTGCTAACATAACTTTTTGCATTTACATGCTATTTTGATTTTGCAAACTTCGGTCAATAGGGTGAGTTCTCTTCCCTTAGTTTTGCGGGTTGTTTGCCTCTTTCCCTCTCTTTCTTACTCATCTAACCACATTACACAAGTGCACCTACACATATCTGAAAACACAAATTGCACATTGATGCTTTATGAAAGTTTATCCCTGCAAATGCTAAGGCAGAAGTAAATTATAAAAAGTTTTCTGTGGAAGCCGCTGCAGGTGTGATTTATACTGCTCTAGAAACAATTTGGTGAGAGTTCAGATCCAATATAAGGAGAGACAGTTTTTTGGACTGTATTAATTTTTTATGACCTCGATCTTTCTTTGAGAGTAGAATATTCCTTCCATAATAAATTTTGTTGCTGATTTGGCCTCCTGTATTTTCTACTTTACAAGATTCTTTGGCAAGAAGAGGGGGAAAAAATAAAAATAGATAATTCAAGTATGATAGATAACTATTTGTTTCTGCTGTCGTATTCCTTCTTTACGCCGCTTGCTCTGTTGAAGTAAATGCTATGTGATCTTTTGCTTTATGTATCATATTGCAGATGTTTCCTTGCTTCCTACTTAAATATTTTTTAAATTGAGTTGCATTCCTATAATGATATCATGCATGCAGGCACGATAAGACATTTAGAAAATAGCATCATAAAACAGATAGGTAATATAGTAGAAATTTCATCCAACGTTGAAAATTAATAAAACAACAAATGATAGAAAGCTTAACGAAAATGGGGAAAAAATCTACAGTAATGCCCACTTAGTTTGTAAACAAGACATTTAGCTCCTGACTAAAGGTAGAAGCATATACATTTTGAAAATTGCCTTTCGTATATTAGTCATTTTCACTGGTTGCCTTTTGTTTATTAGTCTTTGTTTGATGATGCAGAAGATTCCACTACCTTATTCAATGACCTCAATTACTTGAAGTCCTTGATATGTTTTAGGTTAGCCATGTTCTCATGCAAGTATCTGGTCCAATCCCTCATGTGAACAACCCTCATTGGAAATCAAGTATAAATTATTTTAATAGTTTCTTTTTTAATGATTCTAATAAAAATTTGTGACTTTTTTTCTTTTCTTTTCTTTTTTTTACAAGTCAAGTGCTTATCTGCCCGGTATGCCATTATGTATAAATTCATTGTTTATCACTCACTTGACAAATGCACTGTTATTAATGAAGATTTACTATCCTATTTTTCTTGTTGGTTCACCTTGGATCATAGGATTACTACATCAACCAAGTTAATAATAAAATATGCCCTGTAAGTTTCCTGCCTAAGGAGAAATAAACTTTCAATTGTAAGTTCAATTCAGTAACCAATGTTTGATTTTTTATTATAAATGTGCTTATTTTTGGAAATATCTATTTAGTTAAATGAGTTTACTATATATTTTATAATAAAATTATTTTCAATAAGTCAAACATTTTATTTAGTTAAATGAGTTTACTATATATTTTATTTTAAGTCTTATTACTTTACAACTCACATATTATTTCTCTTCTTTTAATTTATTTTCTTATATATTTTTCCTTTTTAATGTTTACTCATACTATTTATAGTTTAAATATAAAGATTACAAAATAGTATAAATATAATATGATAATTTTATTTTTATTATAAAATTTTTAAAATAAGTTAAGGTCATAGAAAATATTAATTGAATTAATTATTTACTCATCCTATTTTTAATAAAAATATTTAAAAGAATAAAATTAATATCATTCATTTAAAATTTATCAATATTTTCTTGATATCAAATTTTAAGTATTATAGTCCAAATTAAATATACATCAATAAAATTTTTTTTATACTTTACAATTACTTAAGATTTATCTTCCTTATATCTATTGCATTGTATTATATAATTCATTTAGAGTGATTTGTGAAGAATTTTTTAAATAATAGAATAATGTTTGACAATTTTTAGTTTAAGGTGAAAATTATTTATTAAAATATATAATATAAATGTTAATAAATATAATTGACAAAATTATTAGTAAGTTATTAAGATTGTAGTTTATATTTACTCCTTTAAACATGTACTACTCTTTACATTATTAATGAATAAGTTATTTATATTTCTTAGACAAAGTCTTTTTAAATCAAATATATATTTAAATATGAATTGCAAATGTTTTTATTATAAAAATATTTTAAATTAGTCAAAAATTTAATATAAAAAGCATAAATTGGACGAGTCAACTAGATTTTCTATTTTTATAAAAATACATAAAATTAATATTTAATTGATTTATTAAATTTTCAATATTTTCTTGATATATATTATATGTTGTTTTTCTAGATTTGTTTAAAATTTTTTCTTTAAATCAAATTCTTCTTAAAATATGATTTGCAAGTATTTTTATTATAAAAAGTATTTTAAATCAGATAAAATTATTTATTATTTTATTTTATCAAGAAGATAGGTGAATTCATTAATGAGAAAGAAGAAGAAAATATAAAAAAATTAATTAAAATTATTTACTAAAATATTTCATATAATTTGTTATTTTTGTGTTTAAATTTTTTACTTTCATATAAAATTTGAAAAAAATATGTATTAAAATATAATGACATAAAAACACCTAAAAAATACTACTACTTTAACCGATCAAATGATATGTTTATATCTAAATTAATTTGATTTATTGTGAATTAAAAATTATTCATATTATTAGTGAGTACAAAAATGTTATGTTATTAAAATAAATAAATGTGATTAAAAGTTATGATAAAAAGTTAAAAAAATTAGAATTTTCTTATAACATAATAATATATGAGTGATTCAAATAATAGAATCTATTTATATATTTAAATAATTTAATTAATTTTATAACTTAAACAAATCTATAAATATAGACACTAGATTTTTGAATATATAGTACAAACCAATAATTATGACACATTTTTAACAAAAATCATGAATTATACCATATATAGTTAAAAAAAGAGTGCATGAAACCTTTTTTTTATTTTTTAGGGAAGATAAAAAAGTGAATGTAACTTAGGTTTAATTATATTGATTTTATTTATTGATATGAAAACAGAGTAATATTAACATTCATTTTTTGTTTCACCGTAAGAAATATTAGAATTATGTCTAAAGAATTTAGCTTATACTGACTTAGAAAATAATGGTATTATTTATTAAGTAACAAAATTATATTTTTATTCACAATATTATTTTCATCAAATATGAATTATCCATTTTATTCCTACATTATTTTCATGTATCAAACATAATTATAAAAAGATTTTTCTATTCGATTATTATTCTTTTCCTCATTTCATTATATCAAATGTAATATAAATGATATAAATATTATTTTTTTACTATTATATAATTATATAAATTATATATGATAAAATTTAAAATAATAAAAAACTTAATTTATATTTTAAATCTCATTTTTTATTAATTAAATAATATATTTTAATATTTCAATAAATTATTATATCTTTAAAAATATTATTATCATTTTATTAAATGCTAACCCTCGCGTAGCGCGACCTTTGTTTACTAATAAATATATAAGAAAGAGTTTCTACTATATAACTCATTATATAAGAAGAAGAGAGTCACTTACAGATAAGGTGTTTGAGCGCCCAAACGAAATAGCTTCTGACGAACAAAGAGCAACCAAGATGAGAAGGTTTCTTGTGTTGAGAGCGGAGGGTAGAGAAGCGAAGCGTTAGGCTTTAAGAAATAACAAAATATTAGGAAATAATGCTTATATCTAGTTGTTAATAGGGTTACTTTTAGGGTTCTTTACCCCTTACAAAAGAGTTTCAATCCCAAATCATCTGCTCACTTCATTCATGTTGGCATCGCATGAGGAGAGTTTAAATCCCCGTCTCATTTGCTGACTTCAACCTTGCTGGCATGATGTGACAGGATAAAAGTTAGGGAGATATTTGTTTCAAATTTCTCATTGGCTATAAGGTACTACAAAATGCGACAAGTACATTGGATTATACGCAATTTAATTGTAACTTTGGTCGAATTTTATATTAGAAAAATATTAGTCCAATTTTGTTAGAAATAATATAATTTTATCTCAATATAATACTAATACATTAATATTTTCTTATTACTATATTAATATAAATACTATAATATTTGTCTTGATGCCTACGTTAAAAAATTAAGATTTATTTTATTTATTTTTATTAATATTTTTATGTACGTATTAATTATTATATTGTTGTGTATGCGTTTAGAATAATATATTAATTAAGGATAATAAAATTTCATGACATAAATGGGAAGAAATAAAATAACTTGTAGTTACTATGCTAGATTTGAGTACGATGGGGAAGATTTTGAAATATGCTTTTTCATTTTTCCCTCGAAATTTTTAAAATTTACTAAAGTGCCCTTACATAATTAAAACTCTTGGCCTTTCTCTTTTATTGCCTTATTTCTCGAGCCAAGCCTACAAAACCCTCCTCCTATTCACCATTTTTCTTTTCCTTAAAGTGATAGCAAGAACATCAAGCTTCCATCTTCGATCTATCAACGATTATTCTCCAAGTTAAGGTAACTCTACTAAGTTCAAGCTTGCAATGAAGGATTTTATGCTTTATTTGAAGATGGGAGAAGAATTAGGGAATTTGAGAGCTTCATCTAATTTTTCCCTTTTTTCAATTTTATGTTGAATAGGATGATTTATCTACCTTTATAATCCTTTTGTATATCCTCTATACCATAAGTAAGTAAATAATCTAATCAAATCATTTATGTTAGTAGAATTTGGTGATATATATTTGGGTTTAAACATGAATTATGTGGAAAATTTGATGTTTGATTATATAATAGGTGATTTGGAATGGAATTTTTACTGTGGTTAGGTTTAAATAAAGAGTCTGAATACTAAATTGTTGTAATTTTTAAGTTGTGATGTTGTGACGGATGAATTAATTAATAAAATGGACCATTTGTACATAAATTTAGTGAGAGCTAGAAAAAAAAATTAGTTAGTATTCAAATATATATTTGAATATAGGCTTGGAAATTTTTCCTAATAGGCCATATTTGATTGCTACAATTCAATACTCCAAAGATCGGTTGCCTCTAGTGCAAGTACACAACTATGGTATTTGAATATGTTTTGTGGGTTATTTTTTAGGGTTCCATATTTAATTATCTTATCAAATATCATTGGAACTACTACTTCTGGATAGTAGTATTTGACTACCATAATTGAATATGGGTTCCAAAATTTACTTCTTAGCAAGGAGATTGCCATAGGAAAAAAAAGTTTTGTGGTATAAATAAATTTTTTTTTATCACAGGTTCACCTATGACTAATGAATTCTTCTACCCAAAAGTATAAATGTAGTAAGAAAGGTGCATTCATGGCTGTAATTCATATTATCACGAATAGAATCGTGGCAAAAAATAAAATAAAATAATTACAAAAATAATATAACTAACTAAAATAGTTTTTATATATTCTAATTGAATTAATTATCTAAACAATTTGATCAGGTGCTATCCTATTATTTTGTTTACATGTCCATTGAAAACCTGTTAATGTTTTTGACCTATATTAAGTTAGTATAAATTGTTGAAACTCTATCCATTTAGAAATTATAAATTACATTTATGGGGAATCAAACTTGAATCTCCAAGCTATGGAATGGCTAGCCTTACCATTGTGCTAGTTTGCTTCTTTAGTATTATAATACAATATATTTTACACAAAGTTTTAATTGACTAATTGATTTTAAAAAATAAAACTATACTAATGTGATATTAATCATATAATACTAAAATATTACATAAATACATATAATAAAAAATATTCTAATACTAAAAAGCATTATGATTTTATTTTAAAATTTATTTTGTATAGACTAAATTCACATTTGTTCAGTCACTAATTTTTCTTGTATTGACTTTATTCTTTACAAATATCTTATATCAATTTCATCTCTAATAAATAATTAATTAGTCAATTTTATATTTTTTTATTAATATTATTTATAAATTATTGTTAATTGAGTTATTACAAGACAAAGTAAAATTTTTTCCTCCTTCAAGTAATTTTTTATTATTTTCTAAAAATTCCTTAAGTAAAGATTAAATTACATAAAGCAAATATTTATATAAATGATAACATTGAACTATCATACATACTTCAATTTTAATTATAAATTATTTACTTTTAATTTTTTATTTACAATACATATTTTTTTATTTACAAATGTAAATTAAATCATTCGGTTCTTCATAAATTTTTAGTATTAATTTCATTTCTCATATATTATTTATATTTAATTTTTATACTTCTATTTATTAAGTCATTAATCTATCAATAAAATTATAAATGAATGAATCAAATTAATTAAATTATTATTTTGAAGGGAAAAATTAATACAAAATATCTATGGGGAACGAAATTGATAAACTAAAAATAATAAGGGATGAAAGTGAAATTTTAAATTATTTTATATATATCACTCCTTTAAATATAATTTACTTAAAATATTTCAATATAATAATTTAATTATTATTAATTTTACATAATTATTATTTTTAATTTTTTAATAAAAGTCTTATTAATATTATATTGATGAATGTAAAACTTATTATTACATATTTCTATAATAAAACTTGTTATCATTTATGCCACAAATCATATTATTTATATATAATATAATGATTTTAGTATTTTCATAATATATATCTTCTTCATCATTACATTTTTTAAGAATAATGTGATGTGATAAAAAAATCTTTTTATAATGTTTTGTACATTGAATAATCTATTTTTGTTTAAGCGATATTTTAAAAATTGGATTGAATAACAAATTGAAAATTTTATTGCATATGTATGTATTATATATGTATAGGTTAATCCTATTAATTTTAAATTTTAATATGTAAAGAATTTAAATTCATTACATAATTATCTAACACAATCTTTAATATATTATAATATTTATTTTATTGATATATATATTTATTTTATTATATAAATTTAACTGATAGAAAGTTAAATGATTATTTATTATTTATGAAAAACTATTACACACAGTAATAGATATTAAATTTGGTACATATGTAAACAAAAATGCTAAAGAGCTTAATAATTAAGCTCTTTCTTACATATCTTAAGGTTTTGGGTTCAACTCTTACCTTTATTATTTTAAGAAAAATAATATATGTATATAACTATACCATTTATGATTTTACATGCATTTTATGAATCGACTAATTGAAAATGCTTGGTTCTATAACTTTTTTTTTGGTTGATTAAGGGCTAATCAATTAATCAAATGAATTGTTTACCAAATTCGTAAAATAATTATTTGATTTGTTCAATTAGTTAAAAAGCCCTAACTCAAGTAATGAATTAGCTATTTTCTAAACACTCACAATATATAAATATTTGTATCTTTTATTATCTACTATATTGTGACATATTGCTCTTATTATAAATACCATTTTTATAGGTATAGTTACCACAGAAATTATATATTTGGCTATGATTTTATCCATTAAATTAATTTATGGCATAAATAATACTTTGCGATGGGTAAATTTTTTCAACTTATATGATAGAATAAGTGATACTTTGTCATAAGGAATGTGTTCTTATAACTTAATTTATGACACAACTGATACTTTGCCACAGAAAATGTGTTCTTATAGTTTAGTTTGTGACATAAGTGATATGTTGCCACAAGCAAAGTTTTTTTCTAGGATAAGTGATACTTTGCTATAAGGAATGTATTTTTATAGCTTAGTTTGTAGCACAAGTGATATTTAGCCACAAGTAAAGTCTTTTTTATAGCACAAGTGATACTTTGTTATGGAGAATATGTTCTTATAGCTTAATTCATGGTATAAGTAATATTTTGCCAAGGGCAAATTTTTTTCATGGCATAAATTTTTTAGTTTTTTATACATGTGTTTAAATTTTTTTCCTATGGTAAGAGATAAAATTGTCATAATTTTTTAATTTCCATAGCATAATTCACAGTATAAGTGTTAATTTCTTATAGTGTATATTATTGGTTAGTTTGCTTATATAACATGTATAATGTTGTAGTTAGGTTATGAATGAATTATATGATATTGATAATGATGAAATCTTGATTTTGAAGTGTGTTAATATTGATTTGAGAAGGGGGTGACAAAATATGAAAAATATGAATTAGTATCAAACCCTAAAAGAAATTCATAAGGGAATAAGGTAGACACTAGTAGAATAAGGATAGAGTTTGTAAGATGGTAAGAATGACTTAGGAGGCATAAAGTAATTTAATTATTTTTTTGGTTATTTGTGCTTGATATTGTTCATTGTTCTTTGATATTATTATGCATAATAATATTTTATGAGAAGATTTACATATGCTTGTTAAGTAGATCATTTATTCACTAAGTTAATGCCTCTTTATTTTAGTATTTTTCTTTTTTATAGATATGTCTACTGAAGCTCCTCCTTTCCACTAATAGCTTAGAAGTCAAAGCTTCCTTGGTAATTTATGTTAATAAGCCATAGTCAAAATTAAATTATAAATAGAATTAGTTTGGACCTTGTATATGGTTATAGATATGCATCAATGTAAATTCTACTTATAAATATTTCTAAAAATGTTTATAAAAATGTGTTTTTTCTAGAAATCTATGTAATGATACCAATCTTAAGGTTAGTTTAAGCTGGTGAAAATTGGAAGATAGGTTCCATGTCCAGTATAGTCTTTTGGGCTATGACAAAGTTAATATTAGAGCATAATCTAAGGTTTTAATAGGAAAAAAATCCCCAAGATAGGATGATTAGGATGTGATTATGGTTACTTATTTAGATATTGGTCAAAACTGTATAAATAGTACATGTATGCTTGGGAATACATATCACTAATATCATTTCAACAAGTCTTTAATTATTTAAAAGACTAGTGGTGGAGCTTCTTCCTTAAAATAACTATAGTAATATATGTTTAAAGTAAACATTTAAAATTTCTTGAAATAGGAACATGGAAAAATTTGGTAGTAACTAAATTAGTGATCTCAATAAGGTTCACAAGCTTAAAGTGGTCAGAATAAGGGAATGATAATTAGAATCGCCTTTTGTGGGCTACTACTTTTAGATAACAGATTCTAACTAATGTAGTGCAAGTTCTCCACTAAGAAAAAAGTTAAAATAACATAAGGATTAGGAGGATCAAACATCTAGTCAAAGAATAGAATGAAAGAGAGAGATTAATCCCTATCTAGAGAAAATCTAACTAACGAATTGCAAATCATTCATGAATTCAACAAATTGAAACCCTCTCACTTCATTGGTACAAATCTAAATGTTGATCTGCACTAGTTTCTTACCTAAATTGAGAGATAGAGAAGAATATTCCCTATTTAGATTAAATGCTTATCAAATTAGTAGGTTACAAGCTATAGGCCATTGAATATTGCTAGTTCACTAATACTATGGAAAAAAAAGAAGCCACCTTGCCACCTTTAACCTAGGCAACATTCCAAAAGCTTTTCATAGATCAATTCCTAACACCAAGTGTGTAGGAAGCTAAAATCAGAGAATTCAAGCACTTGAAAATGAGGGGCCATGTCCATTAGTGAGTATATTGCATAATTTATTTGCCTATCTCACTATCAAGATATTTGATTCCTAATGAATGAGCCAAAATAAAAGGATTTGCATATAATCTCTAAGACCATTTCTTTAATGTTAAACATGTTACCTAAACCACCACCTTTTAAGAAATTGTTGATCAAGCCCTTCAAGTACAACTCTAAATCAAAGATAAAGAAGAAAGAAAAGCATAATTAGGAGGAAGGAAGTGTAATAGATCAAAAGGATCTAATTTTCCAATAAGTATAAGAAGAATGCCTTTTCCTAATATTTCTTACTATAGAGGAAATCAAACTTTCTTAAATCCTTATCCTAGAACTATTTTTAGTGAACTTTTAAGAGGGAAAGGTTAAGGTGATAACAATTTTGGTCTAATGCTCTAGCTAATTTTGATGGGGGGAAATCCTAATGTAAAGAAAATTTTCAAAGGGAATCACCTAGATATGTGCAATATGGAAATAAACATTAAGGACTTTCTACTCAAACAACCATTATATGTTATCAGTGTAGGCTAATAGCCCATAAAAAGAGAGATTATCTTAGGAATCCTTCCAGTTATAGTGTGAATCTCTTTATCATAGTGCACCAATAACATAACTAGCTACCTTAGCCAAACTTTAGATGTCTATGAGACCAAGTAGTAGTAGGAGTAATACAAGAAGAAATGTATCAAGGAACTAAGATCAAGCTTTCACATTAATTTGATAGGATGCTTAGCTTCAAATGCTATTATTGTAGGTACACTATCAATTGATAAGTCATAAGTTTATGTTTTATTTGATCTAAGAGCCATACATTCTTTTATTTTAATGAAATTTTCCTTTTTGATAATTGAATCCTTCAATAAATTGCCAAATCCTCTATTAGTAACCATATTGATAGATAAAATGTTGATAGCTACTCAATTTATAAATGCTTATACCATTTGTGTACATGATCAAGTGATGCCTATTAATTTGATCTTGTTAGAGATAGTGGATTATGAAATTATTTTAGGAATGGATTTGTTGTTTATCTATCATGCATAAATAGATTGCTTTAACAAGATAGTTACTTTTGTTGTAGAGGAAGCCCCTTTTGTTATGTTTCAAAGGTGAAAGAATTTAATGATTGTTAGAATAATTTCCAATATTAAAGCTTAGAAGCTCATTTAAAATGATGCACTACATACTTTACTATAATTCAAGATCTAAATCAACTTTCTCTTATATGAATGATATTCTTGTTATACAATAATTAATGGATATATTTCTAGAAAAATTGTTAAGCTTACCTTTTGACCATGAGATTTAATTCATGCCTTTAACATAGATCCAATATCAATTCCACTATATCAAATGGCCTTAACTAAATTGAAAAAGCTCTAGAAATAGCTACAAGAATTAATCAATAAAGGGTATATCTATCCTAATTTTTCATTATAGGGAGCACTAATGTTGTTTATTAAAAAGAAAAATAGGACTTTGCATTTTTGTATTGACTATTAACACTAAATAAGGTGACAATTAAAAATAAAATACTTTTTACTTTACATGAATGATATATTTGATCAATTGCAAAAAGGAAAGTGCTTTTCCAAAATTGACTTGTGATCCAAATACCACTAGTTGAAGATTCATTTAGAAGATCTTCCTAAAATAGCCTTCAAAACTTGTAATGGCCATTATGAATTTCTTATTATGTCTTTCAAACTCATTAATGCTCCTATAGCATTCATAAATCTCATGGATTGAGTCTTGTTATCCTGATTTATTCTAAAAATGAAAAAGAACATACTCAGTATCTCAAGCTATCTTATAAATTTTATGAGAAAATGAATACTAGCAATATAATAACATTGTGAATCTGAATAAATTTAACTATTAAGGGGGATCATAGTAACCATTCACAATTTCTTCTCTAAATTAAAAGCATACTTTTGCAAGTGGCAATTATTATTGCTTTTGATTTTCCCTTAGAGAATCTTATCTTTCAATTAATGGGTGCACTTTACATAGGAAACAAACCAATTGTTAAAGTTAACACTAAGGTTAGGTTTTTAGCTCTTGCTTTCTCAAATCAAGAGATGACTATTTGTCTATCCCTTATGGCTTAATGTTGAAAGTCTTATTGTCTCTCATACTTAAATGAAATTTGATTATTTGCATCACTTTGATGTAGGTCTCTATCTCTATATTCAAGTACAAGTAGTGGAAAGAATTTATGGTTAAAGTCTATTCATAATTTAGGCATTGGAGCTAGTCTTGTTCTAAAAGAATTACAGCTACATTATCTTAGGGAAAACATTGATGGGTATTATAATTTGGATTTAACTAAAGTGCTTATGCTACTTAATTTTTAGTGATGAAGCTTTAGGCACAAAGTAATTGAAGTTTAATTAAGGATTTTAAGTTTTTTACATTATTATGGTTTTATTATTTCTTTTCTCCTCTCTCTTTTTTCTTTCGATAATTTTCATTTATATTTTACATAAACTAGAAAGCTTCTTAATCTATTCAATAAATTAAGGACTTTTATTAATGAACAAAACTTAAATTTTGTTGAAAAATCTAGGTTTTCTTTTTGTTACCATTGATCTAGGTTTTCTCTTTGTTGGTAAGACAAACATGCCTAAAATTCCCACTATATGTTGGCAGTAGCAAGTAAACATAATAGTTATGTTGGACTTAGGTGTCGAGTACATAAAAGATCTTTAAAAACAATTCAAGGTGAAATTTAATTAAAGTTTGATATTAGTTAGTCCAATCTCCAATAACTAAGTGACTTTATTTCTATCAACATTTACATTTTATGTCACTTATTATAGATTGAATGAAAGAAAAGCAAATTGTTGACGTATAAATCTATTAAGTATACACCAAAATGCATAGACAAATCAAATAGTTTGACTAACTTTTGCATAGCTAAAGCACACATGCATTAAGAAATAAATAGAAACAACAAAGAGGCATAAAGCATTTCCTTTACAAGGTGTGATACTAATAAAAAGCAAGTTAGTGGCTTTATCCCACAACATCTAGGATATTTAAATTGCTTGCTCATGTATGATATATGAGCTTATTACATCCTTAATTATTAAAATGTATGTTCAGCAATTGCTTAACCAATTTTGGATGTTTAAAGTAATTGTTTTGTGGGATGTATTATAGTTTTTATTATGAGTGTAGTGCTGAGTTTCATGCATCAAACATCTACATTATACAGTAAATTAAGGAAATTAATATTGATGCTCTTTTAATTTTTTAAGATTATTTATTCAGAAGTAGTTTAAATAGAAAATTTTAGATTCAATAGTTATTTTAAATTAAATACTTTAAAATTTTAAAAATTTAAAGAAAGTAAATAAAAATTAATTAATTTAATAACCCAAGATGTTATAAGTACAAAGAATAGAGATTAAAATAGAAGCAAATCTAAGAAAAGATTTGAAAATATTAAGTGTCATTATTGTAAAAAAATAGGGCATATCAAGAAATATTGCTAAAAGTTGAAGAAGGATAATAAAGACAAAAGTAACACAAAAAAAGGGAAAAGGATAAAAGATAAAAGTGGTGAAAATAGGGTTAATACAACTATTAATCACTTTCTTTTGGTTCGTGAAGATGATATTGTCAACCTTGTACAAAATGAAGCTATTTATGTAATTAACAACAATGTTTCCACTTATATTACATGTAGAAGGGAATTTTTGCATCCTACACTCTTAATAATTTTAAAGATGTAAGAAAGGCTTATGAAGGTGCAGTAAAGTATACTAGTATTAGAGATGTCATTCTAAAAATATCCAATAAAACTAGGTTAACCCTCAAGCTTGTTGTTACACCCTTAAAATTTATTGAAATATTATTTTAAATTATGTAACTTATAATCTAATAAATTTATTGTTAATTAGAATCTTGTGGGAAGGATTAGGATAAATATTTAATTATAGAAAATGGAGTTTTAATGTGAAAATATGTGTAACTAAATTAAATATAATATTATGTCAAATCAAAATTTGAATAGAATGTTTGGAGAATTAGGATTTTAACTTCCTAAATTGCCCTTATAAATCTTGGTCCCCCTTCCTTTAAGGTTTTCCATCTTCTTTCAACCAAATTCTTGCATTAAAGGTTTCAATCTTAAGAATTTCTTTTTTGCACTTTCATCAACTAAGGTAATTTCTTTGAAAAGGGGTCTTATGTTGATTTTCTTATACAAATATTAATGGAAGTAATTAAGGATTTAAATTCAAGCTTTCTTTGTTGAATAGGATAGGTTAAATTAGCTCATCCTTTTAGTATAGCACTTAATCTCCTCCATTTCTTCCAATTTAAGGTAAGTAAATAATCTATTTACTCAATTAATTATATAAATTATGAATATTTATGTTAATTTATTTAGAATGAGTTAATTTATTATGACAAGAATCATAAATGATGATAAAGTACGATATGATATACTAAATCCATGTATTGATGATAATATTAATAATTGGATGCCATATATATGATTGGGTAGCAATTTTAGGTGGATAAGTAGTGAAAATTCATGAGAAACTAGAAAATTACAGAGCAAAATTGAGAGTGCAATTAATTCTCAATATCCAAAAGCAAATCTAGGTTTCAAGAACCAACTACACAATTGATTCATTATGAACCTATAAATTATTCATGAGTAAATCGATTGCACAATCATTTCTATTTGGCTAGGAAGAAAACTCAAGCAAATGAGTTGACTATATAATTGATTCTTGAGGTCCAAAACTAAAAATAGTAGTTGTGAATTGATAGTATAATTGATTTACAAGCCTTATTTTTCATTTTAGCATTCTAATTAACATCAATGGGTTTCCTAATGTAAGTTTAAACATAATAATAATGAATGAATGAATACCTTGTTCAGGATTACTACTTTTTTACTCAAGGATATGACTATGTTATCTTATCTTGTGTCATGATTTACAATAATGCTTGATAATCAAATAACATGAATGTTGTTATGATAAAATCTCAAAATTTGGAGTTTAAATTTGAATCACATGTTTATGATTAATAGGTAGTGGGAGGAAAAAGATTGGGGTTATGACTAATAACTATTGGGAAGGATAAGGTTAGGGTTATGACTAATAAGTAACTAGGAGGTACAAGGAGGGATAATTGTTATTACTTACTATTACTATTTATGACACTTAATTGTAACTATGAAATATAAGTTGAAGAATTATTAATGAATATCTTTAAATAAGTAAATTTTCTACTTACTAAGATTTCGAGACTCAATATTTTCTCTTAAATGTTTTTTAGATACTTAAGTTTAAGTTTCATAACCACCATTAATAATGTAGGAATATGGAAGGCATATGTAGTTAATGATAATGAATAGAAAGATAGAGTAAAGGGACTTGGGAACTTTGGAAGAATTGAATGGATATTTTGAATATGAAACTAATCAACATATTATAAATAATATTTTAATAATCAAATTTTATATCTTAGATAAGTAAGTTTTTAGTAACATTATGTGATAATGCAAAATTAGGTTTAGATAGGCTAATGGATACTAATAATGGGATCTGTGCCAATCAAGACTAAATAGGTCATGACATGTGTAAAACATGTTCCAAATATTTAGTAAAACCTACTATTTGTAGGTAAACTTTATAAGGAAAGTTATGATAATTTCTTCTCATGTGATTAGTAGAAGCTCACCAAAGGTTCCATAATTGTGGCTAAAAGTTAAAAGTATTCTAAACTTTTCTTGACTTAAGCAAAAATTGTTAAAGACATTATTAATTTTATAGAGTTAATTGATGAAACCAAGTTATGGCATAAGAGATTGTGTCATACAAGTGAAAAAGAGATTATTGCTCTAGCTAAAAGAAATGCATTATGTGAAGTGCAAAGTTCACATTTACAAAATTGTAATAATTATCTAGTTGGAAAATAGAATAGAGTAGCCTTTAAGATTTATCCACCTTTTAGAAAATTAAAACACTTGAATTGGTACATTATGATGTACGTGGTCCTTTGAGTATAAGGATACTTAGTGGTTTTCTTTATTTTGTTACCTTTATTGATGATCGCTTACAAAAAAGTTAGATATACACATTAAAGACAAAAGACCAAGTGCTTGTGGGGAATTTAAATAATTTCATACCTTAGTTGAAAGAGAAATAAGGAAGAAGTTGAAAACCATTTGCACTAGCAACAAAGGTGAATATATAGAATCTTTTGATTTTTACTATAAAGAGCAAGGTATCTTGCATTAGAAAACATAACCAAAGTAATGTACACATCACAATGCACCAAAATTAGTTAAAAATACTGGTGTGCTAAAATAATAATGCAAATAATGGCACAATTAGGTCATACCTCTAGTGATCCTTTAATTTTATCCTTTCCATTTTATCTTTTCTAAATGATTTCCTAACAATATCTATAAAATAGTTAAATTATTAATGCAATAAAAATAAAATAAAGCAATATAATAGTATGTTAATGCAATGAAACAGAATGCTATGCAGAAATAGAAACAAAAATAGAATTAGAATGCAAAATACAAAATGCAATAATGTATTGCATGCAGAACATAATTAGAATTGACGGGGGGTTTGGTTGCAAAAAATTAAAGTAGAAGAAATGAAATAAACAATCTTAAAATATAAGCAAACCAAAATTAAAACGAAAGAAACTTAATGAAATCAAACAACCAATTCAAGGAAATTGAAAGCCTTAAATTGGATTAATCATAAATCAATTAGAACTTGACTTTTTCTAATTAATTCTGTAACCTTAGATTACTTGAAACCTTGCAATAATTTATAAATTCTATGCTAGACAACTACCTAGGATTTGATTAATTAAGATTAGCCAATTAAGCAACCGCTATAATCTTTATGCTTCAATTAAATTGAGAAATTAAACTAGAAACCTTCAAATCAATCTCTCAATCCTTTGACCCTATACGTGAAAACGTGATTTACCAATCACAATTCATCATCAAAATAATAAAGAAATAAAAAATCACAAGGAAGAATATCAATTATAGTAAATCAACATCCAACACATGTAATCTCAATAGTTTAGTACAAGAAAATAAAGAAAGTGAAAAATTAATTAGGAAAAGTCAACATTACAAATCATAATCTCATAATCCTTAAGAGGAGAGCCTTAACTCTTTGAATCAACCACAAATTTAAACTTCCATTGATGAAGAACAAAGAAAGCAAAGAGAAGAAGAACACTATCTGCTGAATTTTCTATGTATCTAAATATATTTTTCTCATTAGCTCTCTTGCCTATCTATACAACCTAATTAGCCCAAAACCTTATTGGACTAGGATTAGATGACTCTTAAGATTACAATTTCTAAAATCAATTAAATCCATCAGATAAATTAGTGAATTCCTGCTAGCTTATCTTTCAAGTAGAATAAGACCACAAAATCGACAAAATCTGGAAGATCCATAACCATGAAAGTTGTAGGCCTCTGTCTTCTAAGAATTTGGGTGCTAGTTTCAAGTTAATTAGACTACTATAGCTCCATATATGGCCTAAATACAGAAATGGGTTCAATTGGGACAAAAATACAACTTCAGCTTCTTGGCCAAATAAAGGCTTGAAGAAGTCCAAATTAGACTTTGACCAACATAAAAGTTGTAGATATCTCTTTTAGCTTTCCATCAATATAAAGTTTGCCTCAATCTAACATCTAGAACCTAAGATATAATGAAAAATAGAAATAGTATTAAAATCCAGCATTTACCTAATAATTCACAATATTGTAAAAATGATCACAATTTATAAAACAAGGTCTTATTATGTAAAATTAAGCATATAAGGATATTTCTTATGACCAATTTAAGTTTTTAGATGGAAAAGAACTATGCATATTCCTAAAGATAAGAGATTCAAGCTTGATATGAAGATAAAACAATGTATATTTCTAGATTATGATGAAGATGAATTTAACTACAAAATTTATAATTTTGTTGAAAAGAAATTGATCAAAAGTAAAGATATTATGTTTGTGGAAGACCAAACATTAAAAGACATTAGTAATGAACAAATGGTGGTGCCTCAGCATAGTGAACCATCACCTAATTTGGATATAGTTCATCCAAAAAAGGAGTACAATAGAGTCAAAGCTCAGAGTTTTGAGCATATTGTAGTTAATACAAATGATTTTACATATAATGAAAGAAATGACAATATATATGATGAACAAGTAACACCAAAGGCTCCAATTGTTGCACTAAGAAGATCCACTAGAATTAGACAACTTTTTACTAGGTATATTGAAGATATGTTCACTCTGTTAACTAATGGAGGAGAGCTAAAATGTTATGATGAGGCCATGAAAGATGAAAATAAAAGTGAGTGGATTGAAGTTATACTAGATGAAATGAAATCTTTGCATGAAAATCAAATTGATGAATTATTAAAATTATTGAAAGATATAAAAGCTTTGATGAACAAATGCATAAAATAAAGAATGAAGAAGATAACTCTAGGCCTTGATATAAAGCAAGACTGATTATGAAGGGATTCAATAAGAGAAAAGGAATTGATTTTGGTGAAAAATTTTCTTTTATTATAAAAATATCTTCTATTTGTACTATGCTTGACTTAATAGCTAGTTTTAATTTGGAAATTAAGCAGATGGATGCAAAGATAACCTTTCTTCATGGTAATTTAGAAGAAGAAAGTTACCTGGAGTAGCTACAGGGTTTTCAAGTGAAGGGAAAAGAAAATTATATACCCAGATTAAGGAAGAGTCTTTATGGGTTAAAGCAAGCTCTTAGAAAATGGTATAAAAAGCTTAAGTTAGTTATAGGGGTGCAAGGCTATAGAAGATAACCTTTGATTATTTTATGTTTGTCTAAAAATTCTCTAATGATGATTGTATCTTTCTTTTGCTTTATATTGATGATATTCAGATTGTTGGCAAGAAATGTTATAAGAATTGATGAATTAAAGAAATAATTAAGTCTTTTACAATGAAAGATTTGGGCTAAGCAAAAATAGATTTAAGCAATTGATTACTCAAGATAGAGGTGCAAGTAAGCTTTATTTGTCATAAGAGAAGTACATTAGAAAAGTACTTTAGAGATGTGGTATGGAAAATGCTAAAACTATTTCTAGTCCCTTTGCTGCTCACTTTAAATCGAGTACAAAGCAATGTTTAACTATGGTTAAAGAATAGCAAGATATGGAGAGAACTCCTTATGCCTCAGTAGTTGGAAGTTTAATGTATGCTATGATATGTACTGGACCTGACATTGCTCATGTTGTTGATATAATAAGTTATTTTCTCTTAAATCTAAGTAAAAAGCATTGTAATGGTGTAAAATGGATTATCAAATGCTTTTGAGGTAAAACTAATTTGAGCTTATATTTTGGAGATGAAGTACCCATACTAATTGGTTTTACTAATGTAAACCTAGCTGGAGATATTAACTCTCATAAGTCTACATTTGGTCACTTGATCATGTTTGTAAGAGAGTTTTGGTGTGGCAATCTAGATTGTAAAAGTGTGTTGCTCTTTTAACAATAAAGATAAAATTTATTGTTGCAATCAAAGCATTTAAAGAGTTCTTGTAGATAAAAAAGTTTATTCAAGAACTTGGATTTAAGCAAAATTGTTATATTTTATTTTGTGACAATCAAAGTGTCATACACCTCGGTAAGAATTTTGCTTTCCATGCAATGTCAAAACATATTGATATTCGTTACCATTAGATATGAGATGTTTTAAGTAATAAGTTGTTAGAACTTGAGAAAATTCATATAAAAAATAATAGTGCTGATATGTTAACTAAACTTTAACCAAGGGAAAAGATTGAAGCATGTTGCTCAATAGTTGGAATGGTGTTCCCCACTTAGTCGGAGGGTGGAGATTTGTTAATAGACTCTTCCTAAGTGGACTCACTATATCATTTATTTATATTTGTTGTTGGTATAAAGGAGGAAAAGAAAAAAAAATTAGCTTTGAGTAAAAAGCTATTTTAAAGGCTTTGCTTTTAAAAGACATATATTGCACATAGGGTTCAATGCGTGTGAAAAGTGGAATTTGAAGTCAAGTAGAAGATGGGATTTCGTTTTTGTCCTTAGAATGGTGCAGGAAAAGAAAAGAGTTTTGCTAAATTACGTCATAAGATTTATTACCATATTCACTCAAGTTCACAATAAATTTGGGTATGTTATTCTTAGTGATTGGAGTAGTGTAGTGTATATTTTTTTTTTTGTTCTTTTTTCTTTGTTGGCTATTTTTTTATACCATAATCAATGTTAATCATTATGTTGATTCTATTCAGAATTCTATCCATTTTGGTGAAGATATTTTATATTGATTATTCTCTAAAATTTCTAAGAAGACATTGTATCATTATTTTATTAATGGAGTTTTTAATTGGACTAGATTTCATGAATTTTACTCTCACATTGAGAAGTTTTTCATATTAAAAATTGCTGGTTTCTTAATTTATTTTTCTTATATTATTTTCTAGTAATTTATTTAATTGTATGTGGCGGAAAAATCAATCTAGGTAATTTAATTAATTTTCGCTGCGTGTTACTCTCATCCCGTTTTTCCTCAATAGATCTTGTAGTACAAGTACTGTTTACACACCATTACTCATGGCAGCAAGCGCAGGAATTGTAGAGATCGTTGAAAAAATCTTAGATGCGTATCCTGAAGCTATAAATCATTTTAGTGTGGATGAACAAAACATATTGCATATGGCAGTGAAGCACCGTTGAAGGGAAATTTAAGGGATCATAAAGAAACATCACGCATTTAAAAGTTTGTCAACTTGAATAACTAACAATGGTCGTACTGTGTTACATCAAGTTGCCTGGATGGACTATTACACTGAAGGAAAGGAAGGTGGTGTTGCATTCCAACTGCAAGAAGAGTTGTGTTCGTTTGAAGTAAGGACTCGCCATTTTCACTCTCTCTCTCTCTCACTCTCTCTCTCTCTCTCTCTCTCTCTCTCTCTCTCTCTCTATATATATATATATATATATATATATATATATATATATATATATATATAAATATATATATATGTATGTATGTATATATTTTTGTGTGTGACCAAATGTAACATGAAAGAATCTGAATATTACATATATGAAAGAGAGAGGGCCGGTCACAAATTACAATAGTTCATTTCCTGTCGTAGGTTTTATCATGTTAATTTTATTTGGGAGAGAAATGGGCCATCGTTATACAATAGTTTGATGTTGCTTTAACGGACAATAAATCCATCGTTTTCCATTTTTACAGTTATAGCCATTTCACTTCAAAAATTAGAAAGAAAATATGAAGCTCATCAAATTGTATTCATTTTGCTATAAATATGCAGCGAGTGAAGGAGAAAATGCCCAAATTTTTTGTCATGCACTGTAACCAGGAAGGCCTAACAGCACAACAGCTTTTTGAGAGAGAGCATGCGGAAATGCTCAAGGATGCTAGAAAATGGATAAAGGCGACCGCTCAGTCCTGTTCGGCGGTTGCCGTTCTCGTGGCACTGTCATCATTGCGGCAGCTTACACTGTTCACAGTGGTACTGACACAGAAGGTCTCCCTCTATTCCTTGCCTCTCCCGTGTTCCTCTATTTCACCGTCATGGACGTAGGGTCGCTTGCGAGCTCGCTGGCTTCAGTGGTGATTTTCCTTTCGATTCTCGCATCTCCATTCGAATTGCAAGAATTCCTTAACATAATTACCAGAAATGTGGTATGTAAAGGAATGCAATACGAATATAGGTATAAGATATGCTACGTCTAAGAATTAGGATACTTTTGGTATAGGCTTAGTTGATATGTTGCGAATACATTGATCCATTTGTGGGTACGGTTGAATTATAAATTTTTTTATATATAATATTTCATATACCGTATTTTCTTTTGCATGTACTTATCTATTTCGTGATACTTATCTACTGATTTTATTCTCTATCCTAATAATAATATTATATTATAATCAAAACAATTATTATATATATCATAAGATATTTTGTAAAACAGAATATAATTAATATGGATTATTCAAAACCTAGTAAATAAATAATATAATAATAAGTATATATTGGAAAGATAAGTTTTAAAGAGGGGAGAAGTTGTTGGTTAACAAATAGGTAATAGAAAAAAGGAATTCTAATGGTATTTAAATATCTCTTTTTTACTTGTTTTTTCTTCAATAAAAAAATCCTTCCATCTTCTACTGATTACTCCTCTCTCCTCCTCTTTTGAATCGTGATCGATCCTTTCTTCTCCTCATTTTGAGATGATTTTAGTTTTTTAATCAAAATTTTCAACACTATTAATCTCTTACGGAATAGAGTAAAGAGAGAGAGAGAGAGAGAGAAGAAATTTGAAAATGGATGAATATTTTTAGGTGCGTCAGATTTTCGTTTCAGATCACGTTCCACCAACATTTTGGGATGAAAACGTATTGTGTTTGGTATGTTTCGTACCAAAATGTGATATGTAGGGGATTTCAATGTTTCCTGTTAGAAAAAAGTTAAATCAAACTTGATGGCACCATGCTGCAAAGAATTGAAAGTCACACTGCGAGGCTGAATATCGGTGGTATGACATATCAATGAGCACCATACTGCACCAAATTGCAACAGCTCATATTAAGCTTTCTTTTGCCATAGGTCAATTACTTTTTATTGTAAAATTATGCTTATAAAAGGCCACAACATTGTACTCTATGATATCAATTGAGTAGTAAAACGAAGAATTAAAATTCTCTCCATCTACTGTGTCTTCTACTATGTGAGTGTGTGATATCAAATTGGTATCAAAGCTGGTCAAGTCCAGTGCTTTTTTTTTTCTTTTGAGAATTTGTGAGGAATGAAAGTGTTCTCATAGTTGTAATATTTTTGTGAGAGTGTTATTTATCCAATAGTGAGATATGGTAAACAATTAAAATATTATTTATTTGATCCCAAATTAGATGGAAAACTTAATTATAATTATTGGGAAATTTAGATGTCCACTCAGTTAAGGGCTTACAATATTTGGAGTCTTGTTGAACCAAGCATTCAAGAAGGAGCTGATGCAAGTGCCCAGAGGCGAGATCAATTGATGCTAACCCAAATTCATCAAAGAGTTAATTACTTAGTATTTGAAAAAATAGCAAATTTCGAAATAGCCAAAGAAGCATAGGATATCTTGAAGCTATCATATAAAGGCATTGATAAAGCACAAAAATCTAAATTACAGCCCTTACTAAGAAGACAAATGGGAACTAAATTGGATTTATGAAATATTTTAAGTTGGAATTTGGGCTTATAAGATTTTGTTATTATCCAACTTATTTGGGTTCAATAATAAATGCATTATATTTATCAAACTTTTCAAATATTCTATGGACTTTAGGCCATCATACTTTCATATTTGCAAAAGCTCAATTAACTTCTTAAAATTATATGTTCCCATGTGATAAAAATGCTTTATAATTTCCTATTTATTTCTATTTTAAAAATGTCAAACTTGCTTTCCAAGTAATAATCTTACTAGTTATAATATAATATTTATTTTTCAAAGGAAAGATAACAAAATCTAATGGTCAATATTTATTAGTCATTTCAAGCCTTTAATTAATTAAGAGTGGAAAAGTCAAAATGAGAGGGATTTTCAAAACTAAAATGCCTAATGAGTGCTAAAAATAATATTAAAATATATAGGCTATCCTAACAATACTCTTATAGTTGGATGAATAGTTTTGGGTGGTACAAATACAATACAAGCCAATTGAATTAGTTTTCTAGAAGAATGTACAATTTCAATGAAATAGCAACATGATTACTATGCTAAGCATAAAATCAAGAAAAAGTGAAAAAAATGGTTAAACATCTAACATACATAGTACATATATGACATTTTCAGATCATGTGATATATTAGGAAGCTTCTAAGGGAAACCAGTACTTTATGGAGCCATTTTTCAAATTTCAAATTCTTAGGGCCTAAAAAAAGCTTGGAGCTTCAAATTTGGAGTCTAAATTCAAACTTGGAGCCCAAGTTGGTTTTCTCTATAAATAGGCTACATACATATGAAGATTAGATCAAATAGAAGATATAGAAGCCTTGCACTACAACTTGAAAATTCTCCCTAACTTTCTTTTTAGAAAAATCTTAGTTCTAATCTTGTTTTCACTTTAAAGCCAAAACTTGCATATCCACTCTAAGAGTGTTAGTGAGTGAAAATTTGTTGTGAGGAAAATCCTTCTTATATCTTGAAATCCTAGTGGAGATTGTGAAGATCTTGTAAAGGTGATGATTGAAATCCTAGTGGAGATTGGTGAATCTTGTAAAGCTAGATTGTTGTGAAATCCTAGTGAAGATTGGAGAATCTTGTAAAGCTAGGTGGTGATTGAAATCCTAGTGGAGATTAGTGAATCTTGTATAGATAGGTGCTTGTGAAAATCCTAGTATAGATTGACAGCATCTCATAAAGTTAGGTATTGTAACTTGATAAAAAATTAATGAATACCTCAAGTGATACTTGGTAGCTTAAGAAGAGATAAGTAGACCCAAAAGGTGTTCCTTTTGGGCAGTTAAAGCTCGATAAAAAAATTTTATGTCTTTCTCTTTACTTCTTTATTTGAATCTTGTTTTGAAAATTGCATTGAATCTTTGAAAAAAAAAGTACATGGTTTTCTTCATCATATTAAGTAAAGAAATAAATTTTAAATTATTTTTAAGAAAACTTTTTCAATCATTATAAAAATATTTCATATTTTTGAAACTACATATTCATCAAATTTTAAGAACCACTTTATTGTACTTCATAATTTTTATTACATCAATATCATAAATTTTATTTGTAAATTTTTGTTAAAAGCCAATTCACCTCCTTTTGACTTATAAGCTCTATTACTTATGAAGAGAATATAAAAGGTATGAAATGTCCAACTTAAAAAGTGTTGAACAATATTTTTCCCATGTTACCAATCTTGTTAACAAAATAAGAATATATGAACAAGAGATACTAAAGAATAAGGTGGTTGAAAAGATTTTTCACACTATGCTAATCAAATATGACCATATGGTGACTATTATAATAAAGTCACACAACATAAATACAATGACAATTGCAGAATTGCAAGGAAGTATAGGAAACCATGTGAATAAAATTTTAGAAAAGATAAAAGAAGAAGCCTTAAAGGGTTTGGTGAATTTGAACCACATTACTGAGTCAAGCCAAAATGGAGAAAGAAGAGATCATGACCACAATAATGGAGGAAGAAGAAACTTTAGAGGTAGAGGGAAAGGAAATTTTAGAGGAAGAGGTCACTATTTCAAACCACCCAGCTAAGGAAGACATTTAAAGCATTTGTGGAGAAACAAAGTGATTACAAGATTAAAACTCTAAGAACAGATAGAGGCCAAGAATATTTTGCCTGTGCAGATTTCTTTGAACAACATGGAATTCAACATCAATTGGCCATTGATACACTCCTTAATAAAATGGAGTAGTTGAGAGGAAGCACAAAATAATTATGGATAAAGTAAGATGCATGCTAAAAGCTAAACAATTGCTTAAAAAATTTTAGGTAGAAGCTGTTACTTGTGTAGTATACATTTTGAATAGGTGTCTAACAAAAAGTGTTCATAATAAAACACCTAAAGAAGTATAGAATGGAAGGAAATCTTCACTACGTCATCTCAAAATCTTTGGATTTATTGCATCTGCCTATATGTTGAACTAGCTAAGGAAGAAATTAGATGATAAAGGAGAGAAATGCATTTTCATTGGCTAATGTACAACTTCAAAGGTGTATAAACTATATAATCCAGAAAAAAAATAAAATGATTATAACCTAAGATGTAACATTTAATGAAGAAAGAATATGAGACTACTCTTCAAAAGTCCAAAATATGCCAATGGTGATTTCTAAAAATTATGAAGGAAAAAATGAATAGACAGAACTAGCACCTTAACTGAAATCATCCAATCGACCTCTAAGCCATCATTAATTACGAACTAGATTGGAAGATTATATTATAAGCAATGATAATGATCCATTTGATGAAGAAATTATCAATTTTGCTTTGTTTAGAAATTGTGAACCAATGAATTTTAAAGAAGCATCAAACAACTTGTATTAGAGAAAAGCCATGGATGAAGAAATTCATGCAATAAAGAAAAATGAAAAATGAAAGCTAATAGATTTACCTATAAATCAAAGCCCAATTGGAGTAAAGTGGGTAAACAAGACCAAATACAAGCCTAATGGTGAAATTGATCACTTTAAAGCAAGATTGGTTACAAAATGATACAAACAAAAGCTAGTTATTGATTACTTTGAGGTATTTGCTCTTGTTGCTAGATTAGACATAATCTATATAATTATCTCACTCTCAGCTTGAAATAAATGGAAAATATATCAAATAGATATTAACTTTACTTTTTTGAATGGTGCTTTGGAAGAAAAAGTATATATTAAGCAACTAGTAGGATATGTAATCAAAGGAAAAGAAGAGAAACTCTGCAAATTAAAGAAAGCTTTATATAAATTAAAACAAGCACCAAAAGCATGGTATAAGCATATCGATTTCTATTTTTCTCAACATGCTTTTCAAATATGTCTATTTAAGCACACTTTATATTTCAACTTTGTTGACCTTAGAGATATTCTCATCATGTGTCTTTATGTTGATGGTTTGATTTTTACTTGAAATAATTTAATAATGGTTTCAAAATTTAGGGAAGCTATGGTGAGTCACTTTGAAATGACATATTTGGGCCTGATGTCTTATTTTCTTAGAATTTAAGTTCTTTAGAAAAATGATAGGATTTTTATCTCACAAGAAATATTCTGGGTGATATTTTGAAGAAATTTCAAATGAAGAATTCAAAGCCTGTTTCGACCCCAATCAAAGAAAAGCTAAAATTGGTTAAGGAAGATAAAGGTAAAAGTGTGGATCTAACCCATTACAAGAGTTTAATTGGAAGTCTGAGATGCTTCATAATAACCAAACTAGATATAGTCTTTGAAGTTAGATTATTCAATAGATTCTTGGAAGAGCCATATGTTTGTCAACTACAAACAGTAAAAAGAATTCTTCATTATAATGGTACCCTGATTGATGGAATATTTTATGATGGTACTAATAATGTGAAACTTATTGGATATATAAACAATGATTAGGCTGGAGACATAGAAACAAGGAAAAGCATGTCAAGATATGCATTTCATCTTAGCTTAGGCACAATATCTTGGTTTTTAAAAAAACAACCTGTTGTTGCACTCTCTTCAATTGAAGCAAAATATATAGTAGTAGCTAAATGTGTTACATAAGCAATATGGCTAAGAAGAATTCTTGAAGTGTTAGATTAAAAGTAGAATACTCCCATAGAAACATTTTATGATAATAAATCTACTATTCCATTTTGCAAAAATCCAATTTTTCATAGGGGTTCCAAACACACATAAATAATCGATTTCATAAGATTTAAGAATTGGTAGTTGAGAAGGAAGTTTTGATTGATTATTGTTAACTAAAGAATAAATTTCAAATATTTTTACAAAGCCATTAAAGGTTGAATTATTTTACAAGATGAAAAAATTGCTTAGAATGACAAATTTTACAAGTTTGATTTAAGGGAGGTAATGTTAGAAAAAAGTTAAATCAAACTTGATGGCATCATACTACAAGGAATTGAAAGTCACACTACAAGGCTAAATGTCGGCGACATGACATATTAGTGAGCACCACACTGCACCAAATTGCAATAGCTCATATTAAGCTTTCTTTTGTTGTAGGTTAGTTACTTTTTATTGTAAAATTGTGCCTATAAAAAGCCACAACATTATACCATGTGAATATTACCATTTCATCTAATATCATTTCTAGTAACTATTTTTCATAAATCTCTACCTCGAAAGCTAAAATTAGGATTTAGTTTGTTGTTCTCTTTAACAACTACCATGCTACCATTCAATATGGCAATTTTGCTAACAATTAGGCTGGAATCAAACAAATGGAGTTCAAGGCTGATATATAGTGTTGCATTCTTTTCGATCACCGTAATCGAGTTAATGTAGTTTCCTTTATATGAGGCCATGAAAGATGGGCTAAAGCATTCTTTCAAGAAGCTTGTAAAGTTACTTCCAATTCCACTAAGGAAATCCATTAAGAAAAGAAAATCCTTCCTTCTTAATTAATTATTGTCTTATGATTGTCTTTTTTTTCATATTGGCAAGTGTGTGCCTTGTTAGGCAAGCTAGGGTTCTTCTCCCAAATAAGAAGGTTGCCTTTTTGTATAAAGGTGTGAAATGATTCCAAATAAATCACATTGCATTTAGTCGTTATTAATATACCATTTTGCTTCACAATGAAGATGTGAAATCATGTTTTCAAATATGCAATATATAAAAATAGCTTTCATAATTTTTACAAATAAAATGAAAGTGATTCTTATATGATTATCATTTATTACATTAAATGTTAAAAATCTTAGGGTTTATATGGAAAATTTCAAAATTATCTAGATTGGTTTCCAAGTTTTATAGACATTATCCCTCAATGTCTACATCATGTTATTACATATAAAGCATATGTGTGATTCTTATTAAAATATACAAATATTAGTTCTTTAAGTAAAAGAAAACAAAAAAATTATAATTTTATGAAATATATAATTTATCTAAATCTTTTAGGTTGATTATATACTTTATATAAGATTAAAATACTCCACCCACCACTGAAGTTCATCTATATTATTTAGGGTTCCTTTAAGTTTGAATAGTTGATAAAGACCTCCTTTGACACAATATTCATTACACATAAATCCAAATTGAATAAATAGTGTTACAAAGGTCAATCTTATGGTCTTACTTATTAATTCCCAAAACAACCTTCTCTCTTTGATTATGTTTTTCCTTTAATACCCAACCTTGCAAATAAAGCTGAGATGCCTACAACCAAATGCTAACCCAAAAAAATTCACAAGTTCCATGCTAGGAAAATAGCTACATTTCAAATTAGATAGATGTGTAAATTAGCATTGTTCATTTTATCTTTTTTTCCCCTAACAATTTTCAATAAAGAACTAAGCATAAGGATGACCAAGTTTAAGTTTAGCCACATAAACTTCTTTTTTACTACATAGGCTACTCTTTCTTTTCTAAAGTTAGTTCTTTTTAATTTTTTCACCGTTTTCTTTTTGTAATTACTTTGTTTACTGCACTTTTTTAGCTAATTGAACAATATTAGTGATATTTTAATTTACTAACTTCTTGTAGATGGCATAGTTGAATCCTACCACCACTATTTTGGCCATTTTACTCATAGTAATTTGAGTAAAGCACCAATTGCAAGCCTGCTAAAGGAGAAATAAATAAACTTTAGCTGACTTTATTGAGCATTTTGGAGATTCAAAATTTATCTTTGTAAGAAATAATAATTAACTAAATTATGTATTCAAATAAGTAGTTTTATGTATTGAAAGAAATTCTAAGCTTTGTAAGAAAGTTATCAAAAAATATATTTGAATTAAGTTAAAATTGATGTTATTAAATAAAATTGTAAATTAAAAAAATTCCTTAATCATGATTGTCTTAAAAAAAAGTCATTTTTGCAATTAAATGGGTGATCAAATGTATTCAAAATTGTAATAATTTTAATAATGTTACTGATGAAGTTATTATTAAGTATTCTTAAAAAATAAAAAGTTATAAAGGTAATTATAATTTAAAATAAATTATTTTTGTTTATTTTAATATATCTTATTATACACAATATATAAAAATTGATCCCACAAGACAAATTTCCTGATTACGTGTCACAAGTTGATAGTTATGATAGTTTAATAAGCAAACATATTTGGTTTTAGATGAGACTTAATGGAAAAATCAAATATATTGTAGAGGTTTAATGGCTAAATTTTGGAATCAATATAATTTATATATTATTTTTCTTGATTTTCTCAAATTTGGAGGTATTTTGATAATTTTGATATGGTTCAAAGGTATTCTAAAAGTTTATATATGTGATCCTTAAATTTTTATCTTCATATTAGTGTGTTTGGTATTAATTGGACATCCAGAGCATGACAAAAAAGGTTTATGATGAATTAGAAAAAAGTATATCTATTTGTTCTAGATGGACTTTTGTTGAAAATACTCTTTAAAAAAGTAAAGTATCAGGAAGGGTTAGTAAGTCACCTTGGCACTAAGTTAGGAACTTACGTATATTAACTTGTGGTCATCCTTTACACACTCAAAACTATAGAATAAGGTATAAACTAAAAGAATGGAATGTCTTTCTTCTTATCCAAATTCATCTCATTTTAGGCTCATTATTCTTGTAGACTCTTGATATGGGGTGATCTTTTAGCTTGGTATGTGCAAGTACTTTGATAAATTTGATTGTAATTTGTGGACTTATGAGTTCTGCTATTTATTCCAAGAAGGCCACATTGGTTTAATGGAAAGGTTGTCATGTTTACTAAGGGTGGAAAGCATGTGTCCCATGATTTTGGCTAGAAAGCTAAAGCACGTGATAGTTGGTATTAGAACTCAATTTGTGCCAAAGGGCTAAGATCGAATAAGCTATAATTAGTCTAGATGTAGCTTATCCAGTGCTATATGAGGGATGTATAAGGAAATTATTCTCAAACTTGAAGAAGTCATTTCTAAAGACTTAACTAGAGGATGTAAAAGGTTAAATCAGCTTAAGAAACTAGTGTGTGGAAGGATAATTTATTTGAGGGAACATGAGTTAGTGCATCAAGTGCTTGCTTATGTGTGTGGAACATTAGTTATGTGCTCAATTATAATAATGGCATTGAGGGATGCAAATCAATACTTAGAGGGGATGAATGAATTAATAACCTATCCAAAGGGATAAACCTTAGTCTTGCCAAAGGGTTTGACCATTTTTTAAGGATTGGTGGAACTAAAGGGTAAAACCTTAGTCATGCAAAAATGCATGGCCACATTTAAAGGGAATGAGCAAATTACTCTGGAGAGAGGAGTTTAAAATCATATCCAAGCAATCTAAAGGGATAATTTATGGTGATCAAAGGAGCATAGCTAGAATGAAAAGTGGATTACTCTAGAAAAAGTAGTATAAAATCATACCCAAGTGGTTTAAAAGGATTGTTTGTGTTGCTTGAAGAAGCATAACTAGTAGGCAAAATGGAGATTTAAAGGAGTCAATGTTATATCCACAATCATATGGGTAATAAGCAAGTTGTAACGCTTTCTCATAAGATTCTTTGATGTAGTAAGTTAGGTTACATAGTTACTTTGTAAAGTAGCAATAATAACTCGAATGAGGGGTAACAAAGTAGCATTACATTGTTGCTTTGTTGAAAGACTTGGTGATGATTGAGTTCATGTTTGCTTATGCACTAGCAAAGTGGAACTTGAGATAGAATGTGAGAGAACTCTATGCCTAACCCTATTAAGCCTTTGATATGGGGGAGCTATCAAAAATGGATGTGCTTGAAAAAGTTATCAGAGGATCAGAGGATGCACATAGGAAAGGCTTTAAAGACCATGGTGATAAAGAGCATTAACTCTGAATGCATTGTAGTGGCCAATGAGATGCTAGAGGGTATCAATTCAAAGAGGATTAAAAGATCTAATCAGGTGTGAAAGTGACATTGTAAAGTGTGATGAATTGACTAAAAGCAACACAAGTAGACTTGCGAGTAAGGTTATAGGGCCTATGTGTAGATTAAGTGTACGTCTTGACTCTTGCACTAGTATAATAAGATATTAGGTGGAAGAGAGCCTTTTGAGAAATCTATGAAGGATGTATTTTGCCAAAAGGATACTAACATTGTAAAAGCAATAACCTAAATTTAAGATAAGAGAACTTTCATAGTACTTAAAGAGATAAGCATGAGCGATCAAGGTAGTAATCTATAAGAGTATACTGGAGATTGACATGAAAATTTGAAAGAGTAAGTAGATTCTTCATGGAGTTATGTCAAATTAAGTTGTCAATGAAGGTTTTAACATTTGAAATGTAGGAAAATGTCACAAACTAGTAGTTATGACAGTTCAACAAGAAAATGTGCTTAGTTTTGGACAAGACTTGGTGGAAAAATAAAGCATGTTGTAAAGTGAAGTGGCTGAAATTTGGGATCAATTCAACTTGTATACTATTTTTCCCAATTTTCCCAAGTACAAGAGCATTTTAGTAATGTCAATGTGGTTGGAGAATCCAAAGGGTTTTGAAAAGCCTATATCTATGATTCTCATATTTTTTATCTTTATATTGATGTTTTTATCATTGATTAGACATGAAAAAGGACTTATGATGACTCGAGAAAAGTATGTCTACTTATGCTGGGTGATTTTTTATTTAAAATGTTCTTTAAGAGGGGTGGAGTGTTAGGAAGGTTCAATGGAATGCCTTGACATCGAGTTAGGGACTTGGGTGTGTTAACTTGTTGCTATCCCTTACACACTTAAAACTATGAAATGAGACATAAACTAAGTCAACGGAGTATCTCTCTTCTTATTCAAATTTATCCCATTTTAGGTCCGCTATTCCTAGGGGCTCTTAATGTGGGGCAATCTTGCAACTTGGTATGCAAGTGCTTCGACAATATTTGATTGTACCTTATAGACTTTTAAGTTATGTTATCTATTCTGAGAGTGGCACATGGGTTTAACAAGGCTGACATGCTTGTTAAGAGTAGCAAGCATGTGCCATACAATCTCGATTAGAGAGATACTGACCTATGACATTAGGGCACTATATATATGTGTGTGTGACCAAATGCAACACAAAAGAATCCTAATGTTATGTATATGAAAAAGTGAGAGCTGGTCACAAATCACAATATTCATTTCCTGTCCTAGGTTTTATCCTGTTAATTTTAGTTAGAATAGAAATAGGCCTTTTTACAATAGTTTCATATTGGTTTAACAACCAATAAATCCATCGTTTTCCATTTCTAGTTATAACCATTTCACCTTAAAAAAATAAAAAGGAAATATGAAACACATCAAATTGTATTTACTTTACTATAAATATGCAGCGAGTGAAGGAGATCGTTCCCCCATTTTTTATCATGCACTGTAACGAGGGAGTTTAACATCAAGACGACTTTTTGAGCAAGAGCATCAGGACATGTTCAAGGAAGCTTAAAATTGGATAAAGAAGACTGCTGAGTCCTGTTCCGCCATTGCTATTCTCATAGCCACGATGGTATTCACAACAGCATACACCATTTCTGGTGGTACTGACATAAGAGGCCTCCTAATATTCCTTAGTTCTCCGATGTCCCTCTTTTTCATTATCATTAACGTGATGTCTTTTGCGAGTTCTCTGGATTCAGTGGTTATGTTCCTTTCAATTCTCACATTTCCATTCGAATTGCAAGAATTCCTTCAATCTCCACCTTGAAAGCTAAAATTAGAATTCCGAATTTGGTTTGTTGTTTTTTGTATTTGACAATTACTGTGCTAGCATTCAATGCGACCATGTTGTTGACAATCAGGTTAGAATTGAGCAAATGGAGTTCAAGGCTGACATACAGCGCTATGTTCTTTCCGATCACCATATTTGGGCTAATGCAGTTTCCTTTATACAAGGTCGTGAGAGATAGGTTGAAGCATGCTTTCAAGAAGCATAGAAAGTTGTTTCCAAGTCCACCGGAGAAATCCATTAAGAAAAGAAAATACTGATAAGCGATAACGATGGTCCGAAGTGTTTCCATCCTTCTTAATCAATTATGATTATCTTTCTTTTTCATAGTTGCGTGTGTGACTTGTACACTTGTAATATATATTGTTTGGATATGTATAATTAAGTTCATTTACCTTAATTGTGAGTTTTATTATTCAAATTAATTATTGTGTATGTGCCTATATAAAAGTACATGTGTTTTTAATAAAAGTGGTTCTTATATTAATAGAAATTCTTGTGTGCTCTCCTTACATGAATAACATGTGTAGCATTGAATAGATTTAAATAATGAGCATGATATGTTATATCCCCTTCCAGCCTTAATCTCTCCTCATGTTCCTTCCTTTTTGAACCTCTTTATTTTAATTGTATTCCTCCTTATAGAATACCCTAATTAGAAATAGAAGTTAACATCGCCTATGACACTATAGAATCCCCATTTCAACAAATTTAAAGAATAAATTGAATAATAAAAGTTCGAAAATAATGAAAAGTTATACCCAAAACCCTAATCAGAGATATGGGTTGCACTAAATCTTTCTTGATATCTGTTGCTTCATACATGAGTTCACACTCCCTAAAAAAGTACCATTGAATCTAATACCTAAAAATGTAACAAGCATTCATTAAAATTTAATATATGATATTATATAAATAAATTTTAGATAATACCACTGAATGTCAAAGAAAATAAATAAAATTAAATTTCTTAAATGTACAAACTTGTGAAAAATGCATCAAAATGATAAGTAACAAAATATGATTAATTATGAAACTAAAAACGAAATTACTTGAACAAACACAAAAATTATGCTAATCATTACTTTTATATTTTGCATTTTTCTAAAGAGTACTAAACTTCACATATTTAGCAATGGGTTAATAGAACTTTAGCCTTACGAAATAATTTTAGCATTGGAAGGTGATCATAAACCAAAATTGCAATTGATATCAATGCTTTACTTATTTTATTTTCAACTTGTGCTAGGAGGGACTATTAGCTATAAAATCAACATTTATATGACAACAATGTCATCCTACTAATAAATTTTAGGACATCAATTGTTACTTACTTAAAATTAACATCCTAGTTTCAAAGATGTCAATTTTTGGTAAATAAATGATGTCTTTTTATGATCTAATTTTTGGTTTTAAAAAAAGCATACATCAGAAACAACTAATTGATAATTACAAAATTAGATTACAATAATACAACAATTAAGGATAGTAGGAATAATTGTTATAGCTTTGATATAAAGTTTTTGAACTTTCCTTTCATTTACACATTAAAATACAATAAGTTGCAATGAATTATTTACAACCAAAGCACTATTATCGAGTAATTTACAATAGGTTATATCCATTACATATTTAGATGTACCTAAAGTCATTCAATTCAATTCAACTTTGATCCTAAGAAAGTACCTTGCCTAAAATTCTCTCATTTCATCAAACTCGTCTTAAGTGAATGGATCAATGTTACTAAAATACTGTAATTTGCACACAATTATCATGTTTTCAGCAAGATCTATTTAGTTAATAAAACACGTAAAGAGCTATAAATAAGTAAGTAATTATCATAGTCGGGTTTTTTCCCAAAGACATATCATATTGTGCATGTCTTGCTTAATGTAGTAGCCACACTTCACATTACCAAGATATGTAAGGCATTGCAATAAAACAACAAATTAGTTTATCCCATTGACACGCAAAGTTCTATTTCTAATGTGTTGCAATCTTGTTCAAGAAATATCCCTACACATCAACCCATTTTTCTTTTTTATCCTTCCCTTCTGGTTGCAAGGTCTTGTTGTAGCATTCGTGGAAAGCTCCTTGCATGACATGTTGTAAGTTCAATTGCATTTCTTTGCCTAAGGGATCAAACCAGAAGATGGCCTTTATCTTCAAGTACACCATGGAAAGCATCTAACGGTGCCTATAATCCACCAGCATAACAAAATAATGTCAAATCTATTTATGAAAAATAAAAATCATAACTAACACATGAAACTTATCCTTGTGGTATGACATGAAGTAATAAATGTTTCTAAGTTCTAGGAGTAATGTAGCCATAACATATGCCTCCCTTAACTTGTCATTCGGTTGGGCATGAGGGTTGCCCTATTGTAAAATGGTGCATTTATGTTAATTGATAAATGTCAGTCAAAATTAAAATTAATAAGATAAATAAGACAATGGTTAATAAATGTAATCAATGTTGTGATGACATTTTTTAAATTCATAAAAATCTTATAATGATGGTTGATATCTATTTGGGAAGCAACTTCATATTTGAAAATATTAGGAAGCTTTAGATGTTAATTTTACACTGCAAGAAAAAAAAAAAAAAAGAAGAAGCGGAATGATATGGCAATTTCTTGTGTACAATTGTGGCGGTTCCAACAGCCTTCAATGTAATTCAGGACGGTTAGGTGAAATCATGATTGAATAAAGCAATGGATTGAATGAACTGCTGAAGTTTGGATGTAAGGTAATAAACGGTGGTTTGGAACGGCTGTTACATTTGTTGGATTTTTTTTTTTTAAATGGAGGCGGCTGCAAACCGCTTCCATGTGTTTTAGCTTTTTTTTTTTTAAATAGAAAAAAGGAATGGATAAAATCCCCTTAAAGCAACCGAAGGAGCTTGTTTAAGGCTCCTAGTGCCTAGCCTCACCCGGAAATTTGGGACCACCACATGTTCTACACACTTTTTTCATTATATTATCTTTAGACTGTTAACCAAATTTACGTGCAAGAACTATTCAAATAACATAAAATCAAATCTAACAAGTCAAGAAGAAACAAAAAAATAAAGATATTCAATCAAAAGCAAACATTAGCATAGGACTATCCGTCAATTCTTTTATCAAAAAGGAACAAAAAGAACAACCAAAAAACAACACTAATCTTCGAATTAAAAGAACTCAAGTCCATTAACTCCTGAATTATGGTTGACATGTTGGACCTTGTAACCATCATGACTCCCCATGCTGTCTTATTATATATTTATGGGAAACATTCTCCCTTTTTTCCTCTAATCAATGGCCACATAATGTTCCAAGATAGCATGACACCAAAATGCAAGGATAAGTTAATAAGATGTGAACATATCATTCCAACTCTAACCCTAGTCATACCAAAATCAAAAGTAAAACCTGAAATGCAAACATTCTAATTAGTGACAACACAAATTAAATGAAAAAGATTTCATGAACCTATAAACCTGCTTCTTGAAAAAACAAAACTATTTTTAGTTCATAAGAGATACATTTTTTAGAGAAAACAAAGCCAACAGCCCATCAAAACTTGTCACGTAGAGAAAAACAGTCATTCAACCAACACCGGTCGCCTTGATGCTCCCGAGACTTACTCCCATCAGTTGAAGCCCCTTCTTGCTCATAGCTCTTTTTATTCAAACCCAATAAATATGACCCAAAGCCACCTAAAATTACACCCACCATGTATCTAAACATATGTACAAAAAATAAAGGCTAATCTAGCATTACTAACATACTAAGACAATCAAGTTAATGTAGACATAATTCATAAGATTATGTGTGCTCACACCTGATCAATACGAAAGTTGCTGTAACAGATATTATAATTTTGGAAACTTAACAAACAACCGAAGCATAAATGTAGCATATAAGCATAGCACACAATGCAAATATCAGAATGCAAGCTCATTTTTCATGGCTGAGTTGGATTAGAACTTATCTTGCTTACAAGGCCTCGTTAAATCAACACCAAAAGAAGAACCTTTTCTGTCACCCACGAATCATCCTGCAACGGCCTCGACATTGTTCGTAGTTGTAGAAAAGCAAACAGCATCGTATGGATGATTAGAACTATGAACAACAACTTCCAGCTACCAGAGAAAGCCAATATAAAATTATGTGCTTGAGGATTTGGTTTGCTTTTTGATGTGAGCTTTGGATGAAGTTTCGTAGAAAGAATGAGTCCACTTTGATTTGAAGTTGATGGATGAAGTTGAGAACATAGAGGAACTTATATTTATAAAGGGTTTTAACTTTTGAGTTTTAGTTTAAAATGAGATTTTGAATTGATCGGTGTCTCTATAGTGGTTTTAAATTAACGTTAACGTGACTGAGTATATATCATGCTTTGAAATTTGAAGATTGACAAATTGAATAAATTAAATGCAGTCCTCCATTCTTAGTTAAATTCAAAAGCTTTGAACTTTAAAAATTGACAAATTGAATAATAATGCGATACCAAAAACATGCATGACTAGGTGTTCCTTCATCCTCAGCTAAATTCAAACCAGCTGAATTGTACTGCGATGGAAGTTATAGTTAGAGATGATGTGAGAGAAGGATATTCCAACCAATTTTGAGCAAATGATTTTAGGTAAAACTCTAGATATGACTAAAAATGAGATGAGAATGAGATAACAAGGCAATAAAAAATATCAAGAAAATTATTAAAAAAATTAATACATGACATTTACTCACAGTTCGCTTATAAACAAGGTCAGACCTCAAATGCCTTGAAACCTCAGCATCTAAACCGGCATGAATCACATACTGGTCTCTGGCTTTTGCATCAGTGCGGCGATGTTGGAGATTTTCCTGTAAAATTAAAAAAAGAAAAAAAGACCAACTTACATTACAAAGCAATAATATAGCAATATTAAAATAGGTGAAAACTAAAACTAAAAAAAATATTACCCCTAAAGCACATGTTTGAATTTCAGGAAGAACCCATTCACTTGGAACTTTCATGAATTTGTCAAAGTCAAAAAACGTGCTCACAGAAAGAACGAGTGCATGACCCAACTTGTACCTCTGTGTAATCTTTTTCACAAACTTAACTTCTTATAATGGAACCCAAAATTAAATCAAACAATAACAAAGAAACAATGATCAGCTATATGCATCTTTTTAAATTGTTAGCCAATGCATCTCTTTAATTCAAGGCACTGAATTCAAATAACTTCACTAGAAAGTCCCCCATATACTTTTTAGCTTTCAGCTCCATTCCACCCATGTATAAGCATAAACTGTATCTTCTTAAGTCTTCCTTTCTGCAGAAGTCTATATAAAAGCCAAAACCATACTTATATATCTAACATGAAAACAAAATTTCAAAGCATCTTGTTATTATAAAACTTGAAGGTTGATGAAGAAAGAACTTACCGTAGGTTCTAAACACTATGGAATAGTTTGTCTGCAAATGAATCAATAGAGTTAAGCTTTTTTAATTAATAAAGAGAAAAATAAAAGGAAGTTATAAAGAAAAAAAGCGCGAGGAGACATAACAAAGCATAATCGCTTCTGAATGATAGGATTTCTAGTGAAAATACATAATGAACTTCACCTGAAATCAGTAGAAAAAAGCAGAGAATAAGAAGTATAAAATGGCAAATGGAACATATTCGCCTGCAATTAGTGGATAAAGGACTGAAGATCAATGATCAGTGACACCTATGAGAAAAGCCAAAGAATGAATAAGTCATTACACACAGGAATATTGAAGCTTGACCTCTAGTGAAGTCTGCTGATGCTTTCCAAATGGTATGCTTTCTGGGCTTTGGATCACTCTCACAAAAGATGTCAGTTGTTGATTATTGTTTGAAAAGAAAAATCTGACATCAAATAGAGTTCTAAAGGAGAAATCATGAACATATAATTAACATTAATTTTATTTTTTAAATAATGAAAGTATATACCTTAATTTGAATAATTCCTGACCTGTTTCTTCTCATATTTCTCACATCGCCAAAATGCCCTGCCATTGTATTCCAATGTTGTTCTTTAAATCATTATCAAGTACCTCCCATACCAATTTTCCCTTTGCATAGTAACACTTAACCACCAAGTGTGCAAATCATACCAACAAATGCGAAATAAAAATCGAAAAAGGAAAATTTCAACAATCCAACAGAATATCGATAAATACAATATATGAATTTGTAAATAAATTTGTGATTATTGAAAGACAACTGTATGATGCATAAAAAGCCACATTATCAACACTTATTCATCAATAAATAGTTAGAGATAAAATTGAAAAAAAAAATAGTATCTTCATTTTCCTGATAATAGACCAGAATGATGTGGGAGACCTCCCTGTGATAATGTCAAAAAGTGAGAAAAGGGAATCCAATGGCAAGTCCTTCCACAGATAAAAACCATCAGATGAAAAGATGAAGAAGAACTATAATTACCACATGTGATCTGTTATCACCATATCCGCCACACATACTAATTTACTTCCTTTGTGCACATGTACCAATAATAAAGAAATTTGGCTTCATTTATATAACATGAACAAAGTATATAATAAATAGATAACAGATTACATGTTTTGTGTAATACAAGACAGAACTGCAATCCTTTGACCTAAAAACCTATTACAAGATAAAGGGTTCACAATTAACATCATCAAAATGAAGTTCATTGAAACAAAACAGTGAAACGATTGGAAATGCGACAGAAAAAGTAATCATGACCTCAATTCCAGTCTCTTTCTCCAAATGTTCTCTAATCCTAATCCTTTTATTCAAAGGCCCAACTTAAAGTTTCGAATGGAACCATCATAAGATGGAGTCTTCATTTTTGCTAATTTGGACCGTAAAACAACACAGTAATCCGCAATAAATCGAGTTCTCAATTTTCAAAAACTTCTAAAGAAAGCACAATAGTTCTCTTCAATTCTTTGTAAGCCATAATAAGCCAGCAAACTGTAACGGTAAAACTCATTGGAGGAAGAAAAACTTAGAAGCAAACTAGATATTGAAGGAGGTTGAAATCAAGCTCAGAGCAAATCGGGAAATATTGAAAATCATAAAGTCGAGATCGCAATTACCAAGGTTGAAATCGCGAAGTTGATCTCCAAATTTCTCGGGGTAAAATTGCAAAGTTCAACTCTAAATTGTTTAGAATTGTCAAAACCAGATAATCCAACCCTACTAGACTAACTCAATTAATGTTTTTAGATTAGGATTGATCATCAGCCCTGTAAGGCGAGTAGGTCAAGGACAAACCAATTCAATAGATCAAAATGGGTGATTGAATTGGTTATTATATTTTTATATATAAAAAATTATATATTAGATATATGTATACAAAAATAAATTTGTTTAATTAGTATAAGTTTATTATTATATTTTTGAAACACACATAAATATTAATCCTACTATAATTATAACCAACGTAGCAAAATAATTGATAGGGAAACTAATATCAGAAACCTCCAAATATAGTTAAAGCATAGTATTTTATATTCAAACTATAAAACCATCATTTGCTAGAAATTCATATTTTAGTAGGTTTAAATATACTAGTAAAATATTACTTTTGAATATTAATCTCATTACAATTATAATCATATGACACAGATTTAGTATTATTTACAATATTAAAATTATACATAATTTCAATTTAATAAAAAATTTAAATTAAATATATGTTTGCCAAATATGAATGATTTAATTATATATAATATAAATATAAATTAATAGTATATATTATTGATATGCATTATATATAGAAAAAGTCACCTATATAGCAAAGAGTGAGGTGGTATCAGTGGCAAAGATGTGTGACCTTAAGTTTGGGGTTTTTAGCTCGATGCTTGTACAATGTTGTGTCTAATTTTTCTTAAGACAAACGAAGGATTTCTAGTTAACCCCTTTGGAAATTGGTTCACATCGGTTTGGTTGGTTGACTAGAAAATTAATAGGTTAGATCAATTCAAAGAAAAAAAATTGGTTGCCCAGGTTTCTAGTAACATTTGAATTGAACCAGGGTTTGGTTCTCAATTGGACCAATTAAACCGACCAATTCAATTTGAGTTTAAAAATACTAAATCCAATGGACAAAAATTATATGTGAGGTCAAGCTACTTTTTTGCCAAGTCAAGTCATGCCAAGTTGCTATAATACTTGTTCTTGACCTAATCCCAAGTGGATTTTTACTAGGCAATCCTAAATGAGTTTTGTAACCCATTATATTTTATTATTATTATAAAACTTATTTATTGATTAATTAAAATCAATTATTATCATTTAAAAATTTATTATTAATGAATATAACTAAAATAATAAGAAAATAAATCAAAGCATAATATTTTTAATATCAAAAACCTCCAATTAGAAAAGCAATTAAAAACTACAAGACCTACACTAGAAACATTTAGTATTAATTAAAATGGATACAAACATTTTGTTATCCTAATTCATAATATATATATATATATATATATATATATATATATATATATATATATATATATATATAAATATATCACTATTTTACTGTACTAATAATAATTTATTATTCTAATTAACATATTTTATGTAGTTTAGTTATAATAATTATATATAATTATTTTTATTAATCATTAAGTTTTTATGATGATAAATTGAATTTTTTGCATAATTTTTATTATTTTTAATTTTAATTTAATTTTTTATTTTTATAACTTTGTATAGTATATATTAAAATATTAAATATAAATATATAAACTCATTAATTTTAATATTAAATATTTTTAAATTTTGATATAATTATTTATTTTGATAAACTTATATAATATATGCTGACAATATTAAATATGAAAATTTATTAATTTTAATATTAAAATTATTTAATATTACTAATATTTATAATTTTAATACACCAAAATTATTATTTTAATATATATAAATATATAATAATAAATTAATCATTAATTATTATTTACTACTATTATTAGATTAATGAACTAATCCAATAATTCAATGAGTTAATATTTATTAGTCTTAATTCTTTATCAGGTAGAGCTAACTAGTCATAGTCTCTTATTAAATTAAGTCATTGTTATTTTTTTTTTTGTTATCAATCCCAATTCCAGATTAGGATAAATTATACCAATCCTAAGTCAACTTATTAAACCAAACTTATTTTGACACCTCTAAAATTGTTAGGGTTGAAATTGCAACATTAAGTTCAAAATTCTAAAATTCCATGCCAATTGTGAAATCCCTAATGTGAAATTGAAAACCCCTACTAGTTTAGATACAAATTGCAGTTGACAAGGATGCAAGGATAGGTCTAGAAAGTGTTTGGGAGTAGGAAAAAATAAACATACGAATCATAATCCCAACGAATTGAAATTGTAGAGGAAAGTGTTTGGGAGTAAAACATTAGTCAACCTTCAAATTGTAATCAAATAGGTAAGTTTGGGAGCTGAACTGAGACTGTGATAAAAGCTAAGATTGTGGAAATTGTAATCAAATATAGAAAGCATGTGATTAGAGCTAAGATGTGCGAATGAATTTGGGATAAAAGATTTCTACAACAGAAGTGGTTGTGATATTAGACGCCTTTAAATTGCAAGTCTAGATATGATTTATGGATAAGCGCTTTCATACTACTAAGATGATGAAAAATTTATTTGCAGTTAAATAAACTGCACCAACGTAATAAGTTAGAGGTAGTTCCGTCCACTTGCACCAATCCTAGCGCTACAAACCCATGCAAACTTTTGTAGTGTTATACTTAACTGATATTGAAAGTAAATGCAAACCGTTAGCTCGCGAGTGCCAAGTGAATTTAAAACATTAATTTATTAAGCAATTGACGTTGAAATTAATTGAGCGGCGGTGTTTTTGTAAATGTTGTTGTAAATTTATATATCTATTTTGCATCAGTTTGATATTATTTCTTTAAGACAATGATTGATTGTCAAATTAAAACTAAAGTGTAAATGTTTTAGCTGCATCACTTTCATTTCATTCTTATTTTGCATCACTTTTTTTTTTGGAACTTACATTTTTTGTGAGAATTGTTGTTGTCATCATTTTGTTGGTGATTCCCAAACCTTTTGTCATGTTTTTAGCTACATTCAAAGTTACTTTCATATTTGTTCTAATCATCTATTAAAACCCTAAAGTGAAATTTTAATTGTTTAGTTATTTATTACATTTCCTTAGAATTTTGGAATTTCATACTATGAGGAAGGTAATTAGTTAACAAACAATATGATGAAAATGTAAAACAAAAATTTCAAGTGGAATTAATAGATTTCAATAGGGAAATGTAGATGGTATATTGAGAGAAGGGAATTAAATAATTAAATGATTTTTGAATAGAATCTTGGGGTAAATATAAATAAATTATTAGAGTTAGGCTTAACATAGAAAACTTGAAGGGATTAGTTGAGGAAAAGAGCATTGAATAAAAAAAATTAAAGGTTATAAGTAATTAGAAGTAGGAATATGAGTATCGAAAATATTTAGGGAAAAGTTTCAAAAATGCCCTTACCTTTATATAAGACTATGATATTACATATATCCCTGTTTTCCCATTAACCCTTGCTAATTTGTCTCTACTCTTCTTTCTTCTTCCTTTTCAAGATCTCTTCTTTAATCAAGTAGTTTGGAAATTAATCTTTGCTAAATCTGTCACATAAACAAGGTAAGATTTTCTTGGCAACTAGATTTTGTATGGTTTCTTGAGATTTAAAGGGATTTAGGTATGTAACCCAAATAAGGAAAAAGATGAATCTTAACTTGGGATCCTTGGTATTTTGGTTGATTAAGGCTGAGGGATAACAATTCCAACGTTCCAAATTCTTCTTCATAGTAGGTGAGTAGATAATCTAACTCTAATTTGAGGATTTGAATGAATTTGTTCGATTATATGGCTTTTTAGGTTTCATCATGAATCTGATGATATGATGACTTGTAATGATTAATTTATGTTTAAATATTGGAAATGGCTTAAATAAATTTCCATTAAGGTATATGGCATTCTATGGTATTATATACTTTTTATTCAAATGAAAATATGTAATATCATACACCAATTTTTTACTAATGTTTATTGCATTTGGAGGTATTGTATTTACAAGGTTTTTCTAGAAAGTGCAAACCTCACATATCAAGTAATACGTATGAAGATAGATTTAGTGAAACACCTATCTTTGATTGGAGTATTGTATATAAATTTTCACCATTTTTAATCCAACCTTCCGAATTCTTCTCCATAATAGGTGAGTAGACATTCTAATCCTAATATGAAGATTTGAATAAATTTGTTCAATTGTATGGCTTTTTGGGTTTCATGATGCATGTGATGATATGATGACTTGCAATGATTAATTTATGTTTAAATATTAGAAATGGCTTAAATAAAGTTCCATTAAGGTATATGGCATTCAATGGTATTATATACTTTTTATTCAAATGAAAATGTGTAATATCATATACCAATTTTTTTACAAATGTTTATTGCATTTGGAGGTATTGAATTTACAAGGCTTTTCTAGAAAGTGCAAACCTCACATATCGAGCAATAGGTATGAAGATAGATTTAGTGAGACACCCATCTTTGATTAGGCTATTGTATATAATCTTTTATCATTTTTAATTTTTGTTATTTAATCTATTTTTTAAAATTATTTGAATTAGGATTCTTGCAATCATAGCTTCTATTTATGGTTAGAAATATAAAGGAAATAAGGAGGATAAAAGAGTAAGGAGTAGGGGATTGGGTTGGGGCTAGGGTTTCAATGAGTATGGTAGATGGAGCATACCATATTGGCTATAAAAATAAATTAATGTAGTATTATTAAAATTAAATACTAATTATTTGAAAACAAATGATTTTAATGTTTTACATGATGTTAGAAAAATAAATTGTCAATTATTTTTAATAAAAAATTAACATTATAGTTATATTTTATTATAGTTTCAAAATTAATGTTAAAAATTAATATATAATGATGCTCAATTAAATGTTAGTTAATTTCTAACATGTAATCCTTTAAACACCTAACCTTAATTAACTATTTTATAGTAGTATTCACCTACAACATCTTTTGATCATAATCAAAAGGTTGTTGAAAAATAGATAAAGTTGTTAGTAATATCAAACACCAAGTCTAATATAGCTTCAATCGTATAAAAAAAGTTAATAGGGAGATAGGATACATGATAATACCTTTGCTAAGTATTGTATAAAGGTCATTGGCCATGTGTTAAAAGTCTTGTAGGCTTCTTCTACTATTTGGACTTTATCATTTGGCACCAACACCTCAACTATATGGTTTAAGGGTTTGTTGATTGCCGCATTGACTTGATTACTTGCCAATAATCAATGTTAGAGCTCATAGTTTGATAAAATATACTTGACCATGACTTTTTGCATAGGTGATCCAGCCACCATTAGAGTGCAAAAGGCTCTACCTTGTTCAATATGAACCCTTATTGTAGAAAACTTAATTCATGCATAGACATATATGAAAAAGTGTAAAGGCAAAGGGTGATAATTACCTAAGGTCTGGTTTTTATAATGTCTCCTACTTTGGTGACTAGCACTAGAAATGCTAGCAAGTCTTTAACATTAGTTGTAAGAAAGGTTAGCACCCCATGTTAATTGCTTGTCTTAAGGGCAAACTGAGTAGCAATCATAGGGATTAGCTTTTCCATGTAAGTAGTGGTTAAAGGGAATGACTAGATAAATGTTATACAACTTAACTATGTCATTTGCTAGAAGACAATTTGGTTCATTAGAGGGAAAATCTGAAGCTACCTCTATTGTATCTTTGGCATCTAGTCCCCATTGGATCAAGCTTCCATGTCATGGGTGATGCTTATTGTGATTTCTTCTAACTCAAAATGTGAATATCCCACTTGACTATGCTTTGATGGGCTAAAATAGTTCCTCATGTTAACATCACATCTAACACTTGAACATAGTTGGAATGCTTCTTAAATCTTAGTGTAGTGATCAGGACAATACCACAAAAATGTAGTTAGATATTAACCAATTAACTTTAATTAAATGGAAATCAACATATATATTGACACACTAACATTTTTGGAAATATGAACAATTAAACACATTAGTTTAAATAAAGAATTGATGCTTAAAGAAAATATGATGAAACTTTAGAAGTCAATTTTTAAAAAAATTGACATATTTTTTTCTCACAAGAATTTAGACATCAATTTATAAAATAACTGACATCTAAAATTATGTGAGACATGCAATCTTTGAAAATGCAAGGAAACTTTGGACTTCAGTTTTTCTAAAAAGCTATCACATTTTCTTCTTAAGTCCTAAACCCTAAATATTTGAAAATACAAGGAAACTTTAGACTTCAATTTTCCTAAAAAGCTTTCATATTTTCTTCTTATGAGACTTTAGATGTTAGTTCATAAAATAATCAACATATAAAATTATGTAAGTGGTGACATTTTTGAAAACACAAGAAAACCTTAGACATTGATTTTTCTTTTTTTTAAAAGAAAAACTATTGTTTTTTCTTTTCTCAAAACTTTTGATATTGGTTCGTTAAATAACTGATGTCTAAAGTTATGTGAATGGTGCCGTTTTTGAAAATATGATAAAATTTTATATGGCAATTTAAAAAAAAAAGTTATCATCTTTTCTTCCCATGAGATTATATACATCAGTTCATAATGTAATCAACATCTAAAGTCACAAAAGTAGTGATATTTTTCCACTATAAATGAAGTAAATGGGTTTTTTTTAACTTATTATCACTCTCACCTTCCTTCTTATTTGTTTCCAAACTCAATCGTTATCTTCATCTAACTTTTTTTAAGAAATGCTAGATCTCACTCTATCTTCCACCATACATTAATAAGCTACCAATGCTTTTTAAACTAGCATTGAGTATGAAGCAGGCTTAAAACATAAGGGCTGCATTTTTTACTTTTATTTCCTAAATATACACATTCTTCCATTTTTTTTCAATTTTTTGCATAAGTTTTTGTAAGAGATTTTTATTTATATTTCCTTTGTATAAATTCTATGATTATTTTTTAGTTTTAGATACTTATTGTACATTTGAGAAAATGTTGTAGCACAGACTAAAGTCATCTGAATGATGATAAGAGATGCTTATTGCATAATTTTTAAAGAGATTTTTATTTATATTTCTTTTGTATAACTTTTGGGGTTTTAGATACTTATTATGTATTTAATAAAATATTGTAGTAGAGAAAGAAGTCAATTGAACAATAATGAGAGACAAGAAAAAAAGTGAAAAAAAATCATAAAAATATATATTTTTTTCAATTCTAGGAAAGGAAAAATGCTAATGGCTTTTGTAAATAGATAGATCTTGAAAAAGTTATATAAAATTAACATAAACTTTATCTTAAAAGGACAATCGAGCATGAAGTTATAACCTTTCAAATTTCTTTTGCTCAAAATACATGTTTTTAGTAGGATGTTAGGTTTATTTAATTTTTATTGTAAATATTCCAGTGAGAAATGAAAAACTAACATTAAAAAAAATGATTATGTAAACATTTTATGTCAATTTTTTACTAAAAATCAACTTGAAAATTAAAAAATACATATTTTAAAATAAAAGATTTTTTTTTAAAAAAAATTGATATGCACTACAAGAAAATTGCACAATAGCGGCAATACTTTTAGTGATGATAAATTCTCAATCACCATTAAAAGTATCATTGATGACATAGTTATCGATGATGTAAGAAATTACATTTCTCAGGACTTTAAAAAAGTTGGCAGGAAAATGAAATCTTCAGTGACAACAATGTCATCGCTAAAGAAAGCAAAAAAATTAGGTAGGAAATTTCCACTTTTCAATGACAATAAGAGTCATCGCTGAAGGGTTTAGTGGGAAATTGTTCCTACCCTTCAACGACGACAAGAAGGGTGGAAATAATCATTAACACCCTTCAATGATGACAATTGTTATTACTGAAAGTTCAGGACTTTCAACAATGATACTTGTTGTTGTTGAAGGTGGGAACTCATTAGTGATGATAAAGGTTTATTAGGAAATTATTCCCACCTTTTAGTGATGACAAGAGTCATCGCTAAAAGTCTAGGACTTTTTGCGATGATAGGAGTTGTCACTATAAGGTAGGAATAATTTCCCATACTACTCTTCAACAATGACAATGTCATCATTGAAGGGTTAAAGTTTTATCGATGACTCTTCAATGACGACCAAGTATTTTGTCATCATTAAAGAGTTTCCCTATAAATACACCACTTACCGTTTGGCTCTCATTTCACTCATGGTGATGAGAGAATTGCACGAGAAAATTAAGATAAGTTAGTTTTGTAAGTTTTTTATAATACAACATATTTATTGTATAAATATATTTTTTATGTATTATAATATTTTATTTCTATAATTTTAATTTGTTAGTTATTGTTGCTATTCATCATTGTTTGTGGTGGGTATTTAGAGAATATTTTATCAGTAGATTTTTGCCATTGAGGTATGTAAGTTAAAATTTATAATATTTTATTATAATATATAATTTGTAAGATAAATAGTTTGTAATGAATTAATGGAGTTGATAGTATAATTACTTTGGTATGAAATAATCTTGTTTAGTTTTGTATGTTGAAGATATTAAATGTGTTTACATAATTTTATTTTTGTTTTGTAACCTTTTATATAATATGATATATGTGTGAATTATTTAGTTAGATTAATGTAAGATGGAATTTTTATGGCATTTTGTTTACAAATTTCAAAATTTATGATGTAGTTTAGGAGAACAAAATTATTAGTTTCATTGAAGTAATGTAACGTGAAAAATTAGGATAATTATATAATCACATTTTAGAAAATACATAATTCTTATAATATATCCTCTAGATGTTTAGATTTTGGGCTCTTTCTTATCTAAAATTGAAATTGAAATATAACAATCTAAATTATACTATTTACACTACTTAGACAATAGGGTCTCATACTGCCTCTACTTCCATTTGCTGCTACACCACTTTGGCGAGCAGATTTGCCATTGCACTCACTGTGCAATCACCTAATCCTTCTCAGCCACCACCAACGATGTATCATTCATGTTGTCAAGATGATGAAGACGATGCTCTTGGCATAGACGATGATACATTGGGATATTTACACCTCCCCTCCCTGTAACTATTATGTATATATAGTTTTTTCTTCATATGTACACATTTATATGGATTGTGAATATGTAATTTATTTATATATATTTTATTTATACAATTGTTTTATGATTATTCAATTTTTTTATATTCGATTATATGATCATGTTGTACATTATTATTAGTATTATTGATAAATTTCATTTGTACAATTCACATTAGATAAAATTAATTCTAAAAAAGGATAAAATTAATTCAACTAAATTGAAATAAAGAATATTCTATTATATTCAACTGAATTATTACTATTATGTTATTAACTATAATATGTTATTTTAATTATATTTAATTATAATTATAATTTATAAATTATATTTTAATATTTTTAAAATTTTATTATAAAAATTAAGTATTAAATATAATTTCTATAAATTAAAAATAAATTTAAAAAATTAAAATTTAAACTTTCACTGATAATAGTATCATCGCTAAAAGTATAACTTTTAGTAATGACAAAAAGTTGTTATTGAAAGTTGGACTTTTAGCAATGACAAAATATTGTCACTAAAAGCCAAACCATTAGCGATGACACTATCATCATTGAAAGCTAAACTATTAGCGATGATACTATCGTCGCTGAAAGCCGAAATAGTCATCGTTAAAAGTCTAACTTTCAGCGATAACTTTGTTATTGCTAATGGTCTAGCTTTTAGGAATGACATTTTATCATAGCTAAAAGTTAACTTTCAACAATGATAGAGTCGTCACTAAAAGTTAACTTTCAACAACGACTGAAAGTTCTTTTGTTTTATCATTTTTAAAGTGGATCAATAGTGATGATATAGTCAATGCTAAAAGTCAAAATTAAAAAAAATTATTTTTAAAATATTTTCTGCGATAACTTTGTCACCAGAGAAACATGAACTTTTACCAATGATAGAATATCATAGGTGTTGTGGCTTTATTTACGAACCTGTACCGATGACATTTTTTTTTATGACTTTTGTATTTAGCGACAATCAAGTATTGTACAATGATAACAAATATTGTCGCTGAAGGCCTTTTTTACTGTAGTGATGATAACCTTTTTTTCACATTAATTTATATAACTAATGTGGAATGGTCAAACTTACAATGATGCTCATATATATGTCTAGTAATAGTTGACATCAAATGTGCTAAACAATTGGTGTTAAAGGGCAATTATGTAGTAGTAGGATGTCCTTCTTCTTAGCCAACTCAAACTTAGCTTAGGATGCTTATTGTGTAAGAATGTCTTGTAGTAATAAATAAATAATAGATAATTAAATTCAATTTTTGTGAAATAGAAGTTTCAAAAACAAATAATATGTTTTGATTTAATTCTAAATACTTACAATCATCTCTGCAATGGTTTAATTTCTAAGGTTGTGTATTGTCCTACTTATTAATTTTGTCTCATTTCCATAACTCTATGCAAAAAATGGAAGGTGATTCATCAATGTCATCGTCCTTAGCTTTTGCAAGTCTCTCTTTCACGAACTTTTGCTCCTAGGAGTATGCATATAGCATTGATGTATTCTAATTCGTGGGTATTATCTTTGATGAAAATTTCGTTTCTTACTATTAGTAACAATTGCCGACTTTAATTAAAACAAAACAAGCTACCTGTTAAAATATATAAATATATAAATCAGTAGAGATTGTTTTTGTCACGTAACACTAAACATTCTATGCACTAAGTTTTACTACGAGTATCGTAGAAGTTCACACAAAAAGATAAAGTCATGTGGTCATCGTATTCCAGTAACAGAATTTTTTACTTTTGCTTACTAAAATATATAAATCAGTAGGGATTGTTTTTGTCACGTAACACTAAACATTCTATGCACTAAGTTTTACTATGAGTATCATATAATTTCACACAAAAAGGTAAAGTCATGATGTCACGGTGTTCCAATAACAGAACTTTTTACTTTTGCTTATTTTTCTTTTTCTTTATTATATTCATTCTCTCCTCAAGCAAAGAATAAAAACATGTACTAATGGCAAAAAGTGGCCAGACAGGTTGATCAACAACCTTTTCTTGAAAACTAAGTTTAGAATAACCGAACGGATGTAAATGGGTTCAATTCAAAATTTACCACTAGATTTCTGTGTCAGAGAAAGAATGGGGAGAGAGGTAGAGATAGAGGCGGAAGACTGTTCGTTTGATATGAAAATGGAAAAAACTCAAAAGGCTGTCATATGCAAATACTGGCAGGCTTTCAAGAAATTCTTCGTAGAAGAAGGTTAAAGAGCTTTGATGGATCCCTTCGACTTGGTTCAGAACACCGCCATCCACGTTGCAACCCGGTCCAGCAACAATCTGCGACTCCTCAGAGAATTACTGGAAATGCTGCCGCCAGCTGACAGGTGGCGCTCGTTGAGGAAGAGGAATGGCAACCGAAGAACCCTTCTTCACCAAGCAATCTCGTGCACAAACCTGGAGGTAGTGGATGTCATTCTGAAATACGAGAAAGAGCTGTCGACGCCTCCGCCGGATAAAGAAATTGATGAACCGAAAGAAAAACACCTTCCGCTGGTGGAGTTGAAGGACGACCTGGCCAAAAGGCCGATTTACAGGGCGGGGAAAATGGGGAGGCTGAAGATGTTGAAGCACATGACGCAACATATGGCTGAATTACAGAAGCATTTTTACCGGGACGATGGAACTTCCAATCTTCATGCGGCTATAATCAGCCAACGCATTGGTGTTTATTAGTGTTATTTACCAAAAACAATTAATTTGTCTTATTTTTTAATGAAAAATTCATTTAATACTTTTAAAATAATAAATTGGATAAATAACTTATTCATACGTGACATATAACTTTAATTTGAAGTGCAGATACAGCTATCTGGTTACTGAAAGCGGAGCCAAGTTTGGCCAAGTTTGGCAGACAAATGGGATATAAATGGACAGAACTGTCTTCAACTGCTATCCAAAATGTCATCTGTTTTCCGGAGCCAGTCTCACTCGACATGTTTTTGGTAAATAACACTAATAAAGACCAAAGCGTTGGCTGATTATAGCAGCATGAAGAATGGAAGTTCCCTAGAATGGAATATAGTTTAAAGTGATATAGAAATTGGAGAAGACGTTGCAAAGCCGCCAACCACAGGTACCAATGATCAAATTGAAAACAAATTAAGCCTCCGTTTTTTTTTTTTTTTTTGAAGATAGTTTCTATAAGTGATTTCCTTATGCACAAATAAAGGAGTATTATATGTCTCAATACTTTGTTATTAAAAAAATGATACATAGAAGTATGACAATAGAGAAACCAAACTTATTACATTTAACATTGTATATATATACACACACTTTCCAACAAAACAAATGGTTTAACGAAGAAGATTGTGAACAAAACAAATGGTTTAACGAAGAAGATTGTGAACAAGCTGTGCTAGGCAATGCCCACATTCAGCACTTGCCCAACGTTGGTGCATGTGCACCACGTGTTGCCATGCCAACATCATTTGGCAGCGTTGATCGGTGCCCATAACTTCACTCTCTAAACTGGATTTCTTGGGTATTTTTTAGATTTTTTTAATTAATATTATTTTAATTATATTTTAGCTATTTAATTTAAATGGCTAATTGATATTATTTTGAGTTGAAAATTTCATTGTTATGTTTATGTATATTGGGCTTCCACATATATTTTTTGTGAAATTTTTGAACATTGCTTGGTCCATTAATTATTTTTCTATGTATATGTCTATATGGGAAAATAATTTTAGAAAATTGTTTATGTTTGTGTTATACCATGAAATTTTGTGTAATTGTGAGTCCACTTATTGTAGGCTCAATTACATAAAATTTGGTTCATTTTCAATACAATGGCAATTAGACTAATGAGAGTATTATATTAATAATATTTTAATACTCTATTAGTATAATATCATTAACATGATTTATTGGTGATAACATAAATGTAGGAATGAGTATCATGTTTCTAGAATTTTCATCACCCTATCGATGTTAAAATTTTAAGAATACGATATTTAGTTCTTGTATTACATTATAGAATATTTAATGCCCCATTGATGTTAAGCTTTGTAGTGTAATACTAAGTTCAATTGCATAGTTTACCAAGGGAGATTTCTAACACGATTAAGGTTAAACATACATTGATGTTTTAAATTTATTTCCTTAACTCATTTGCTTATGCAATTAAGACGTTTAATGGATGAATTATAAGGATCGAGCTGAATCATTAAAGTTATGCCTCATGCTCTCTAATCTTGATCTATGATTAAGGAAATAAAACCTTAGATAATTCTTGAGTCTATAGCAGATTAGAAAAATTAACATGAAAAGTGGATCCATTCTAATAGAGTGCATTTGATAACAATGAAGTACACGATGAACAAAACAATAAAAGAGAATATTTTGAAACAATAAATGCAAAAGAGTTCCTACATTCTATAGCAAAAAAAATATAAGAAGTTCATTAAGGCTAAGAAAAGATAAGATCTTTCATTACTTGAAAAGTCAGTGTATGATGGTGTCAATGGGGTTAGAGGGCATATTCTAAGATTACTGAAAATCATGTAAGTTGATCAAGGAGAAAGCTATTTATCTTGGCATGTATTGGAGTCTCTTCCATCTTAATTTGATGTTCTGAAAATGTCCTATAATATTTAAAAATCAGAATGGACTATTAATGACTTATTTCAATCATTGCACAAGTAGAGGAAGACATAAAGAAAGGAAAGACTTAAGTATTTAATTATACCTCTTCACTACACCGGAATTGGCCTTTACCGGCAATTAAAATTGCTTTTGGCGGCAATAAAAATTGCCGCTAATACTTTTACCAGCAATCACGAATTTGCCGTTGATGTCTGTGTCGGCAAAGGATATAACGGCAATTATAGTAAATGCCAGTAAAGGGTAGATTAATTGCCGCTAAAGCTTTTTAGTAATACCGGCAATTATTTAGTGGCAAAAGTTATTGCTGCTAATGCAAAGATATTAGATCCTATTCTCCCAGTCATTAGCGGCAATTGTTTTGCCGCTAATTATCTTCAATAATTGCCACTAAAAAATTAAAAATAAATGCCGGTAAAAATTTGAATAATTGCCACTAAAGAGCCAATTCACTCAATCTTTAGCGGCAAATATAATGCCACTAATTATCTCTAATAATTGCCACTAAAATATTAGAATAATAGTGGAAATAAATTAGTGTCAAACTATTGTCTCTAATTGAAAGGTACTACTTAGTTTTTAGTGGCAAATATTATTGCCACTAATATAATACCAATTGACAATTGTCATTAATTAATTTTTGTTGTTATAGTTTTTAAAAATTTTATTATTATTGATACATAAAATTCAAATTAAATTTTAGTACACAAAATTTACTACTAAAAATAATAAGAGACACAAGATTATATAAAATGTCATTAATTAAATTCTCAAAACAAGTTACATATAGTTTTAACATGATCTTCATATACTAGTAAAAAGAATATCACTTTATTAATATTCATCAATGTACATAAAATTAACACATAATATATCAAATCTTCAAATGTTGCCCAATCATCATATCATGTCTTGAGCACTTGTAAATATCATAAAGTATGACTTGAAAAAATAAAAACCAAATGTAGTTAGGAAATTATGTGTAAAAGCATTTTAATATCAATAAAACTTCTTAGAGGATAAGTAAAATAGAATATTAAATTTTCTATGGCCATGTATGAGGCATAACGATTTCATACACTTAAATTACTATTGCGCCCTAAATTTCTATTTCCTTTTTTGTGGATATTTTGGAGCAACACTATGTTGCTTCCTCAGACAACTCTGCTTGAATGCTATATAAGAACTACTGAACAAACTCTGCCATGGTAATATGATATTCCGTTGAACAAGTAGACCTTAATATGCATGTAATGGTTTGGACTTTGGACAATTTTAGTAAATTCAAAAGAAGGGTATTTCACATAACTTAGCGAAGGAATTGCGGAGTCATGCATACCATCTTTAATTCAGGCATAAAGCAACCCACATAATGAGTAAATCAAATGAAAAAATGAAATGAAAATAAATATACAAAGAAATTTGAATTCTAGTTGAACTCGAGGTGCATGGGATACAGATACATTCACAAGGTACTGAGGAAAACTAGTAATGGGATGCACATATAAAAACATAAAGTAGAAAATATTTTAGAGGGGAAGTTAACAATCAAAATCCCTTGTGCTTGTTAATAAACCCCAAGGGTAACAAAATTCGGTATGATGTGGTAATCCTTAAAACCATTAAAATTATTTGATTTAAAAAATGGCAACCAGCAACTAAACAACAATGACCATTTCCTATTTAATTGAACTCTGTTTCTCACCCATGGTTGGACATTCTATTTCCTCACAAGTTCTCATTTACTCTAAATTTCAAAGATTTCTCATTTTTCTACTTAATTTGTATTGAAATGTTGGACTAAACTAAGTTAGAAGGCCTTGGACCAAGAAGAGTGTGCAGTATGCTTGGAGTCATTCAAGGCTGAACTTTATCAATCTACATCTTTTTTTCTAGATTAACCAATAGCATAATTTAACAATAGATCAACAGCATTAGATATGGAATAAGAATAGCAGAATAAGAAGACTATAAGATAGATAGAGCTATGTTGAAAAAAAGACCATTTAATTTTTGTTATTTCTGGATCTTTTCACCCACCAAGTGTATAAAAAGAGATACAAAATATAATAGATTACTGAATTCAAGTAAGTTACCATGTTCAATAATAGGATGGGTATTTGGAGGAGCCACATCAAATCTTGGCACTTATGACCACTATTGGCATCAAGAACCTATAATAGGATGTATCAAATATTAAAAATAGCACCAATATTGATTAAATTTTGCAATTGCAGTGGATTAAACCTAAAATAATATACCTATCCATTTGAGCCTCTACTAGAACTTGAAGATCTAATTAATTCTATAGGAAGAAACTTATTCATGATTAATCTCATAAATGCTACCTCATCAAGAAACTTTTTAACTTTCCATCATTTTTTTAATTTCTCCTGCATGCTAAAAAAAGTTGTGGTACTCTTAAACTTTGTGCTGATCAAAATACCACTTTTCCTTGTCAATATACATTTTTATATCTCAAAGAGCATATGTTTAAAATTAGATATTCCTTACTAAATCTATTGTAGCTCATCCACTCCTAGTGTTATGGCCTTCCATGATAATTAACTAAAATGAAAAAAAATATAAAATAAAAGGTTATATAAATTACAACAATATCAACATCTATTAATAACAAAATATTAAAAGCCTAAACTACAATGCCCCAATACAAGCTATAAGCTGTATAGGTATAATATATTATAACTTAATTGTTTAATTACTAAATTAATATCAAGAATAAAAAAATCCAATAGTTAAAATAATATTACTACTGTTAAAATAATGTTATCTTCACTACTGTAGCACAAAAAATCTCACCCAGCCAAACACAACTGGAATCTGTCCCTCCGATTATCCCATTCAAGGTCCTATTCAAGGTTCTATCATAGTAGTAATATTAATTATTGTTGCAAGCCCTACTACATCCATTTTTTTGGTAATTTTGTATTATAATAATAATATTTTTTTATTTGTTCAAAATTTTACTATCACAATGTAATTATAATTCAAAACCATATCCCATCTCATTCTCTGACAAATTGAAAATACTGTAGATTTCATTTTAGTTTTTCAACTCGTACATTTCCAACCTTGTCAGTGTTGCACTTTTGTTGTGAAACGAAAAATAATGTGAATGATAGTTTTTAGATATCTGTCATTTTATTACTATTCCTCATTTATTAGATATCTGTCATAATATTACTCCATGCCAATGAAGCAACTTTAGTTTTCTCATTAATGAACTCAACAGTATGAGACGAAGATCTGTTGTGGAAAGACTAGGGCACGTATGTTTAATGTTTTTAAAATGAACTTTTTATTAAAAAAATAAAAGAATCTATTTTAAGAATTTGTTTTTAAAAATTATAATTTTAAATCTATAACTTAAAAATAAAAATAAAAATAAATAATTATTTTCTTAAATTATTTTTTTATTCTTGATATTAATTTAGTAATTAAATAAAATATTTTTTATTTACAATACTGATTATCCTTATTTTTTTTATTCTTAACATATTAGTACATTACTATATTAGTAATATATTATAACTTAATTGTTTCAAATAAAGCAACACAATAAGAAGTTTGAGTCTAAGCTTAAAAACCAGAGTCCATAGAAGAATCCCCTATTGAGAAACTTATTGTTGCATGTGAAACGGAAGAGGAAGAGATCAAGGTGTAAGCTCAAAAAAGAATGTATGAGATTTGTAGAACATATGCTATATAGGTATACTATAGCAAAATTTCCACCATCCAACTGTGCATTAAAAAGCAACAATTCTTCTATAATCTACATTATTCAATGATAGTTTTGAAATTCACATTTTGGGGGCTGATCTATGTGGGCTATTATATAGAACCAAAGGAGAGCTTCAAAAACATAAAATCATAGTTTATATATTATTCTTTCAAGCCTTACTATAGAACCAACATTAGAGATGAAAATTCATTTCATTTCTATATCAAACAAGCCTTGCTTTTCAAGATAAGAGATATTTAGCATGAAAGTTGCAACAAATTACCTCAGAAAGTTATCTTATTCAAGGCCCAGCTGCAGTCTTGTTAAGGCTAGGACTTTTTGGTGTGCTAAGCTTTCTTTGAACTTCTTTTGGCTTTGAATTCCTTTTCAATTTCTCTTCTTCTTCTTCTTCCAAGCGAAAGCTCTGTTGGGTAGCTATAGGTTTAGTCTTAATTTGTATTGAAAATAAATTGGAGACAAAGAGAATGGTATATATAGTGGCAGAATACAAGTTAGGAATAAGTAGTGCTTAAGTTATATACAAGTCTTCCTGTTGTGGTGACAGTAGTCCTAAAAGTTTGAATGGATTGTGAAGCATGTGCTTAAGTTATACAGAAGAAAATATGTAAAATTCAAGGTACACAAGTTTCATATGAACACAAATTTATGAAAATTCCCTACGTTTACCAACAATTTTGTTATTCTATGTTAACTGTCCAAATTTGTTGGGAACTTAACTTTTTGGTTGTGATTTTCCTGACCAACAAGGCTATGTTCTATAATTGATATGCAATTTATGAATTTAGGAGTAGAGTCAGTTGAAACAGACTTGGCAAATGACCAGGCAATTGTAAAAGGTTTGGTCAATCCCACAAAACTGTTGATGACGTGTGAAAGAGGTTGAAGAAATCAAGGCAGAAAATGATAACAAAATTGATAATATTATGAGGAGTGAATATGCAAAATAACAGAGACACAACATTCTTGAATTGCAGATAATAAAAAGGGCAATTTGGTATACGACTAAACCCAATGATGCTACACCACTAATGCACCATAATTTTTTTTAATTAAATCATAACTATTGATTTAATAATGTAAATTTACACTATTGAAAAATTGGTGTATCATAAAGTAACTCAACAAATTAGGCCACTGTTAATGTGATTGCTTGGTTTGCATTTAAATAAATTCAAATGGAGCTACTTGAACTCATTTATAGTCACACCAGCAATTCGTGAAGAGTCAAAAACATTATACAACAAGTGAGAAAAGAATGCCTAGTCTTCAACATTCACATAAATGCATAGGGTAAAAAGACGAGTGTAAGCATAAGCTTTCAAATCCGTTGGAAAGGAAAAGCAATGAGTAGATCAGAGTCCGTGTAGACTTCAATTTCCTATTTCAAAGTCGCTTTTTCACTTATATAACAATAGCTTATCAATCTATGGTCCACACATGAGATTCAAAGAATAATGAAGAGGGTTCAAAATAAAGAAGCAGAAGGTGCATGGGTAATGGTGGAATTTCTCCTACGTCTTATAAGTGCTGGTTATGGTACTCTAGAATTAAATTAAAATTATACAATCATAACTATTTATTTTTTAATATATATGATCATACAATTTTAATATAATTTTTAAGTAAAATTCACCCATTTTTAACATATGGCCTAGAAGTTTGCAAATATGCTTGACAGCTCAACTAAATAACTCACCAGCTACAGTTCAACTAGCTTACTTGTTCATTCTACCTATTTTCGTAATATAAGAATGATAAATTGCTTAATACATGCACACTTAAGATTTTAAATTAGAAAATAAAAAAATTAAGTGTCATTAAACCATTAATAATATCAACTATCTTATTTTTGAAATTAGAAAAATCTCCTATTTTAAAAATAGAGCTGGACATAAACAGTTGTATGAAACTGGCAAATAGAACTACTCATTCAGGAGTTGCAGAAGCAAAGCAATTTTGGTCCTGATCTGATCTATGCCTGACATGAGTTAGAATCTTCCAGTTCATGTCATGATTAATGTAAGAGTGAAATGTCTTAATCTTGATCAAACAAAAAGGAGAGAGACAAAAGAAAAAGAGGGAAAGACTTATTCCATATGAAATAATGCACATAGGCTTGGCCACCTGTAAACATAACTTTTGCTCTGCTTCTCGTAAGCATTTTTCTACTTTCAAAGCTTATTTGAATTAATACATAATAAAAACCTTGTCTGCATATAATAATAACATCTTAATACTTTATCAACATTTTAACAGAGATATGGCAATAAGTCAATGCATGGACTCAACATGCATTCTTAAATCTCAACTTTTCATGGCTTCTTTGATCTAGCTATAATGTCATGACATATAATTACCAATGATTTAAAGAACTAAAATAACAGAGATAACATCTTATTGCTTTATCAATCAAAGGAAACAAGATTTTAAATAGTTTAAAGAATATGCAAAATAGCCAAATGTGGAGAATTGGATATCAGTTAAATCCATTGTAAAATAAAGGCAATAAATATCAGTGAAGTAAGGCATTAAAATAGTTATGAACTATTAAATAAAAAATGATATATAAACAATAAAAAGAGTTAATCCTCATTATTGACAAAGAAAAATGAAGATTCAGTGAATTAACTAGTATAGCAATAAAACTTATATATATCAGTACAAGTTTAAGATTGGTTTTGACAACAGACTATAAAAAACTTAAGTTAAAAACCAGAAACATTTGACAGCCACAAAATTCATGATAAAAAACACGCTTAATCATCCATAAAACCATGAAATAAACAACAAATGGCAGTAAAGTTCATTTGGACTTGTCTCAATACACTTATACCCAATTTCAAAGTACATGAACAAAAATCATCCAATGCATATTTCAAATGAAAACTCTGCATTCCCCATAACAGTACATAAAAAAAAATAAACACTATGTACATTTTGCATAATAGTAGAAGTACATGAATAAGAGTCAATTTTAGAACTCTTAAACCTAATTTCGAGATTCTTATTAGTTTCACAAATCATCTGGAGCATATTTGAAATAAATCAAATTAAGGGCTCTCTTATAATAAGTAAGGCCAAAACAAAAGGAACTGATTTCAGATATCCCATTTGATATGAACGAAAAAAGAAAACTAAGAATCAAAGAACAAGTGTGAAAGAAATAAAAAATTTGCCGTCACAAACAAATACGAGTTAAATCATATTTTACGGAGTAGAGGAACTTACAAGAGATGATGTTGATAGAAGATTAACAGGGGAGAACCTGTGCTTTGCTATCGGTGTTCCTCCTTGAAGGGAAAATGTGGGTGCGTGCACACTGGAGCAATGGATGGAGAAATCTTCTGCTTCGTTTTGCTCTTCGGCTTAGCTGCGTGGTAGAAGAAACAAAAATTCTGGCTTTCCCGCTTAGGTTTCGCTCTAGGAAAATAAAAATAACAATAATAAGTAAAAGAAGAAATTAAGAAAGGTAGCAATTAAATGTTATTAACATTTAAAGGCAATTAAAGTTAATTACCACTAAATGATATAATTATACCAGCAAATTTCTAGTTGCCAGAAAAAGTTAAGAAAATTCAATGATTTAATGGCCTTTATATAATTGCCACTAAATATTTGCCACTAAAGGATCTTTTTGGTGTAGTGCTTGTGGCATACATTTAGAATATGATGGAATGTCTAATTAGAAAGATAGCAAGGGATATTATATCCATGAAATGAAAAAGTGTGAAAAAGGTAAATCTAGTGGACAACAGTACTATAAACTTGACAATGCCCAATTTAAGGGTAACTACAAGTTTTACAAGAAGTATAAGTATAAGAAAGTAGATTGTTTTAAATACAAGAAATGGATCAAAAAGAAAAAGAAAGGTACCCATCTAGCCCTTGTTTGTTTTAAGTTAAACAATATTGATGTACCATCAAACTCTTGGTGGTTAGATATTGGTCGGACTATTCATGTATCTAAATATTTTCAAGCATCGACAAATATGAGGAAACCAAATGTTGGAAAGTTGATTGTGTGACTCTAAAATGGAGATAAAGTTATAGTAGAGCACATAAGATTAGTGAAGTTGAAATTGAAGACTAGACATAAGCTTTTATTGAATAATATGGTTTATGTACCTTCTATGAGAAGGAATTTAATTTCAATTGTAGCTTTGGATTCTATTGAATACCTTTGTTATTTTGGAAATGTAATAGTCAAATTATTTTATGAATCTCTTGTTATTGGTATTGGTTTTATGTGTGATGAATTATATGTGATTGATTTAGATTTTAATTTTGTAAATTCAATAAACTCTATTATAGGCAAGAAAAGGTGTCAAATTGATGAAAGATCCTCAATATTGTGACATAGACAATTAGGACACATCATTGAAGAAAGAATTTAGAGACTTGTGAAGGAAGAAGTACTTCATGATCTAGACTTCTTAGATTTTGGAACATGTGTAGATTGAGTTAAAGGAAAACTTACAATTAAAGCTAGGAAGGTTGAGAGAAGCAAATAGGAGAATGTTTTAGAACTAATCTATACTAACATTAGTGGGTCTATCATACCTAATGTTATAGGAAACTATAAATACTTCATCACAATCATTGATAATTACTCTAGATTTGGTTAGGCAAAGCTACTAAGGAAAAGTCAAAATTGCTAAAAGCCTTCAAGCCATTCAAGATAGCAATTGAATTAAAATTCAGGAAATAGAAAAAATGCTTTAATTTTGATAATGGTGGTGAATATTATTGTGGTACAATGAAACAAGAAGAAACCTTGGTCCTTTTTTGAGATACCTATAAGATTATGGAATTCAAGTAAGTTACATCATGCTTGATACACTGGAGCAAAAATAAAATTGCAAAAAAGAGGAATTGAACTCTTATAAACATGGTAAGATGCATGCTGGCCCATACTTCATTACTAAAATTTTTATTAGGTGACACAATGAGAATAATACCATACATTCTAAATTAGGTTCTTAATAAGTTAACACTTAAGACTTTTTACAAATTATTTTAGATAAGAAGCCTAGTTTGAGGCATTTTCAAGTTTGAGATTGCAAAGTTGAAGTAAACCTATACATTCCATTCATAAGAAAACTTGATTTGAAGACTATTAGTGGATACTTCATTAGGTATTATAGTGGCTCAAAAAGAAGTAGATTTTATTGTCCAACTCATTCAACTAGAGTAATTGAGTCTAATTGAGCCATCCTCTTTGAGGATGAGTTAGATAATGGGAGTAAAATATCATGCACCATGGGTTTCTCTAAAGATAGAATAATTATTCCATTAGCACTAACATTAGGAGAGTCATCTTTTATTATTCCACCAATTGATCTAATACAATTAATGGCAGAGGATATTAGGCCAAATGAAGAAATTTTGTTAAGGAAATCTTATAAAGTTGTAGATTACCAATTCCTCATGATTATCTTGTATATCTACAAGAGCATAAATATGATATTAATAATAATACTAATCCTTTAACTTTTTCTTAAGTGACATCCAATTCAAACTTTCTAATTGGATAAATGCTATGAAGGATGAGTTAGATTTAATGCAAAAGAATCAAGTATGAGATTTAGTAGAGCTTCTTATAGGTTGTAAGCTCGGTCAGGTACAAATAGGTATTCAAGAGCAAGAGGTGTGCTCAAGGTGAAGTTGAGAGGCACAAGGCTACATTGGTAGCAAAAGGTTGCACCCAGAAAGAAGGTATCGACCATAAGGAAACTTTTTTTTATCAATTTTAACCAAAGATTTATTTTGAGTTATTATGGCTTTAGTGACTCATTTTAATTTACAGCTACGTTAGATGATGTTAAGACAGCCTTCTTGAATAATGATTTATCAAATTCTATTTATATGAATCAGTTAGATGATTTCCAAGAAAAAGGAAAAGAACACCTTGTATGTTAACTTAAAAAGCCCATATACGGTTTAAAATAGACTTCTAAATAATGGTACCTCAAGTTAATGAGGTAGCGGCTTCTTTTGGATTCAAAGAGAATGTAGCGGACTAGTGTATTTATATGATAATGAGTGTGGGCAAGTTTGTTATTCTAGTGCTATAGATGGATGACATTCTCCTTACAAGCAATGATGTGAACCTACTAACTGAGACAAAAAAAATGTTATCCAAACATTTTGATATGAGGGATCTTAGAAATGCTTCTTATATTTTGAGGAGAGAGATCCATCATGATAAATCTTGGAGTTTGTGTGGTTCGTCTAAGTAGACTTTCATTATGAAAGAATTCAAGTTTTCACACCCATTTTAAAAAGGGAAATTTTTTTCTAGGTCCTAATGTCTTTAAAATGATGTTGAAATAGATAGAATGAAAAATGTCCCATATGCATCAGTTTTTGATAGCCTAATCTATGCTTAGGTATGTACACATTTTGATATAACTTATACTATTAGTGTGTTGAAGAGATACTTGAGTAATCTTAGTCAAAGATATTAGACTGTTGCAAAGAGGGTTATAAGGTACCTGTAAGGTACAAATGATTACATGTTGACCTATAAGAGATCAGGAGATCTTATAGTTACAGGCTACTCAAATTTACATTTTATTGGTTGTCTAGATGGTGATACATTTATATCTATATACATCTTTATAATGGTAAGAGAAGTTATGTTGTGAAAAAGTGTTAAGCAATCCTTAATAGCAACCTCTACTATAGAAGTAGAATATGTCACATGTTATGAAACCACTCGCACTGATGTATGGTTAAGGAACTTTATGGTTGATTTTGAGATTATTGAAAGCATCTCTAAACTCTTGATTATTTATTGTGATAATGCTGCTATTATAAACTTCTTTCATAACAACAAAAGTTCTACTCATATGAAGCATTCTAATGTAAATTACTAGTTTGTGCGAGAAAAGGTATACAAGCATATCATAAGTATTGAATATATTTCCACAAACCATATGCTCACAGATCCACTAAACAAAGGCTTATGATATGAATGTCATAATTATGTAATCAATATTGGATTAATTAATTCTTTTGATTTTGAGTTAGTAGGAGTTCTATGATGTATAATGTTTTCTTGAGATATATATAAATGAAATATTCATAATAAAATATTTATGTTTTACCATATATTGTGTACAATTTTATTATGGTATATTTATAGAGACATTTAGATACTATCTTAATATTATATTGAGAATTATAATTCTTATTTAGCATATTGGGCAGATGCTTTAACCCAATATGTAAAGATTTATATATATTCTCATAATTTTGTTATGTAAATCTTATTAACCACAGTCTTATTATGTATATCCCTATCAAATATTGTTTATGGTTAGTAATGTGTAAGTGCATAGTATATATGTTTCATTGATATCGCTATTAGACACAATGTTTTATGTTATTGGACATTTATGATCTCAATTTAGACTAACAGGTGTAAAGATGCCACAATTTTCTTTTACATCTTATTAAAGTGAACATTATAATTGAATTACATGGTCCAAGTGGGAGATTGTTAGATTTTCTATTATGGACCTATTAATTCAATTATAAAATAAGATGTAAAAGGGTTTGACCTAATATTAAACTATTGAATAGTCTGGGACTCTAACCCAAATAATGTGGTAATGGATGGTTCTTAATAATAGGTTAACTCACTAATGTTATCAATATAAATAAAGGTCACTACTTTTAAACTCTAAGATTGATTCTAAACACTCCCTATTGGTGTCAAAAAGTCTTCCCAATCAAATTCTTATCTAGGGTTGATAGGAGCAACAAATCCTTATTAGAGTTTGTGATCAAGATTAATCTTGAATAGTTTGTGACTTATGTCAAATCTAGATTCTACATTTATTACAAATGGATTCATCAGGTAATAATAATTTTTTTCACATTTAATATTATTCTTTTCACATAATTCATTGGGGGTTATTATTTTTATAAAACACTGATTTTAGTAGATATCACTTCAAAAAATAGAAAAAAAAATATGAAACTCATCGAACTGCATTTATTTTACTATAAATATGCTGCATTTATTTTACTATAAATATGCAGTGTGTGAAGAAGAAGATTCCTAATAGCAAAACAGCTTTTTGAGATTGAGAGCAAGATTGGAAAAAGAAGACCGCTCTATCCTGCTCGGCAGTTGCTGTTCTCATAGCCACTGTCGTCTTCGCGGCAGCTTACACAGTTCCCGGTGGTAATGACACAAGAGACCTCCCTGTATTCCTTAGTTGTCCGGTATTCCTCTTTTTCACCATCATGGATGTGGCATCGCTTGTGAGGTCGCTGGCTTCAGTGGTTATGGTCCTTTCGATTCTCACATCTCCATTCGAATTGCAAGAATTCCTTAAATCTCTGCCTCAAAAGCTAAAATTGGGATTTGGTTTTGCTGTTCTTCTCTTTGACAATTACCATGTTGGCATTCAGTGCGACCATTTTGCAGACAATTAGGTTGGAATCAAACAAATGGACTTCGAGTCTGATCTACAGTGCTACGTTCTTTCCTGTCACCATATTCGGGCTGATGCAGTTTCCTTTATACATAGCCGTGAAAGACAGGCTGAAGCAGGCTTTCAAAAAGCTTAAAAAGTTGGTTCCAAGTCCACTGAGAAAATCCATTAAGAAGAGAAAATCTGTCCTTCTTAGTTAATTATTTTCATATGATTGTCTTCCTTTTTCATGTTTGCAAGTGTGTGCCTTGTTAGGCAAGCTAGGGTTCTTCTCATAAATAAGATGGTTACCTTTTTCTACAAAGCTGTGGGATGATTGCAAATAAATGGCATTTTTAATCATCATTAATGTACCTACTGCTTCAACTTGAAAATATATATGAAATTATGTTCTCAAATATGCAATATATAAATGGGTAATGCTACTTTTACTTTCTTGCATTCACTCCCTATCTACTTTCTTCTAATAGACTTTGGGGTCCATAGCTTTGTAGACCCCACTACCTTTTAGAGTGAAGTGAATACTCTCTCCCTAAGGATTTGTTTTCGATCAAATTTTGTTTAGAATTGATTTTATCTAATTTCAATATAAATGATTTCAATTCATTTATAAACAAATTTTATTATTTGAAAACTTTATTTCAATTCATTTGCAAATGAACTATTTTATTTGGAAAGTATTGAAAAATGAATGGAATTCAATTAAAAATAGATTTTAATGGTATCATGGTAAATATATTATTAAAAAGATGGTAATTTTTTTTTTTGTATAGCATGTGTTGCATGCCAAATGAAATGAATTTTAGTGAAATCCTTGCTAAATTTGATAGATTTCATAATAGTACAAATGTAATAAAATGAAAATTGTAAATGAAATGAAATCTCACTTTAAAAAAGAATTTATTTAGAAATAAAATGAAATCTTGTTTTTGACTATGCCAAATAAGAGGCAAAAAGGGAAATACAAGTAACATTTTTTATATCAACATAGGTTTCCCACCTTTTACAAATTAAATAAGAGTAATTCTTCCATACTACCTCAATGTGAAGTAGTTTGCATACGTGTTGAGAATTTTATGAGACCCTCTCATAAAATTTGCAGTAGTTTGCGTAGAGTTTGTAATATTTTTATAGTGATATAAGTTGCTGAGTGTCACATAAATCTTGCAATTTTTTTATGAAATCTTGTAATTTATTTCATAAATCCAAAAACATGAAGAATGATGGTTGTTACATGAAAATTTTAAGAATTTTGTAAAAAAGTTGTAAAATTATATAAAAAAATTAAAAGATTTTATAAAAGAAATTGTAAGATTTATAGAAAAAATTATAGAAGTAGTATTATTACTCGTTATTTTAAGGAAGTACTAGAGAATAACTCGCTGATTCTTATATGATTAACATATTACGTTGAAGGTTGGTCTATATGGAAAATCTCAAAACCATTTAGACTGGTTTCCAAGTTTTGAGGACATTGTTCTTCGATCTCCGCATGATGTTTTTTATTTTTATTTGTCGGTAAATCCTCCATGGTATGATTTTACATATAACGTGTACATGTTTAGATATTAGTTTTATATGTAAAAGAAACCAAAAAAAAATTTATAGTTACTTTTGTTTCTACTGATAATGCATTTATATAGAGTACCATAATTATTTTATGATAACTAATTTATCTAAAATAAATCGTCTTGATTGATTATGTACTTTATATAATGTAACATAGCGAAATCTCCGGCAGCGTTGCATTTATCATAGGTATAATTAACTTATGATATCATAGCTCCGTTTGAAATCAATTAAAAAACATATTTCAACTCCTTTTACAATGAAATTCTTTATAAAATTTTTTGCATTTTATTTTGTTTCATATCATTTATAATTTTTATTTTAATTATATTTATATCATAATTAAATTCTTCAAATTTATCAAATATTTATATATATTAAAATTTATATAATGCAATAAATGTTATATCAATGATATATCTATTGTTCTGAATTTAAATGTTGCACACAGTAAAAAAAAGATTGGCATGAATATATTAAAATCTATCAACTATTAATCGGTAGTTTTGAAATGCATTCTCTTGATCAATAAATGAGATGTCCAAAAATTTATTGACCTCTCCTTTTATATGCTTTTGTTCCTACACCAGTGTTACCGTCCCCTGTAAATGTCAGCTCTTTTCTACCTAAGTTATAAAATAATCATTAATTGCATGTACAATCCTGCGACTTTATTAAATCATTATACAACTTTTAATTATGTTTTATTTTGGTCATTAAATACAAAATTTAATAGTCACAATTTCTTCTCTTATCTTTCACATAAAAATATTGTCATGACCCACTTATGGCTATGAAGATTAACATTGATGGAGATAATGTGCTAGAAAATAGCAATTTCATTTAATTTGAATTATCTTAACATATGAGAGTGTTAGGTTTCAAATCAACCTATGCAGTGGAATTTAAAATTTTTTATCCAAATCCTTCCTAGGATCCATGCAAAAATCATAAACTAGTGTTAGGGTTTTACCTTATTTGTGCTTGTATTCTTTCTAGACGAATCCTTGAGAGACCGAGATGAATCAAACACCGGTCGGAAAGTACAACATCTCTACAGTCTCCATGCGGAGTGAACAACGACTTCTCCTCGAAGCTGCTAGGATTCATTTTTCTCACTAGGATTGGAATGGGTGTTTTCTAGAGTAATTTTTGGGTTTGATTGAAGCTAATATGTCTCAATAATGTGATGTCTTCAAGTCCTTTTATAGAACTAAGACATATCACAATCCTAGTCCCACTAGGATAATGCTTCAAAAAATCCTAATTATACTAAGTAACTATTATCTTATCCTTACCATAAAGAGAGTAAAGAGAGATAGGACTTATCTATTAATAATTTAATATTAGTTAATAATATTATCCCATAATATAATTATCTAATATATAATAACATAATTATCTGATATTACTTTAATATCAAATAATGTCTCATAATATATATCACATATATATTATGTGAATAAATATATTATTATCTTAATAATATATGTATGCACAAAAATAAGTCCAGAGTTTTAGTCCAATAAAATCCAATTAATTATTGTCTCATTCTTACTCCTTTTGTGTGACTCTATAGATTCTTACTACATTGATAATGAGTCATCTTTAGGAAATAGATAGTGAGTGTTATCCAGCAATATATCATTGCCATTCAAGTAGTAAAAATATCTATAATTTGATATCCACCTAATATGTGATCAACGCTTAGCATCATAATCCCCTTTGTAATAATATCTAAATCGAACTAGGGGCATAGAGTGTGTCATCCTCATCAATATTTAATTTATATTTCTTGATGCTGAGTAGACTTAAAACAAATGATCAATATCACATATTGATTCAATTGAGCATGGTTATGCATTTCTAAGTCTCACTTAATCAAGGGGTCTAAGGATATTTCTCTTTTATACAAGAGTAACAAAATTCCATCTATATCACTCACTTCCCTCTGCATGATTCGTGACACACCCAATCAACGCTCTACTTATCATCCCAATTAAAAGTGACATAGGATGATATCAAAGTGAGTAACTCCTCATGTAGGGAACCGTAGTGACTTCAAGTCAAATGACTATTTGCATTTGTGGTCATATGAAAATAACTAATGACACATCTATCCATGTAGTGTTCTCACAATGGGTCAGTCCAGTGCATTGTTCACTAACAATGTACTCATGTATTGACTTGATATCTGATATCCATGATTCATAATCATCAGTCACTATACATGCTAGTATCGATGTATTATTGCTATCCTTTTTACAATAATACTTAACTAAAGGCATTTTAGGCACAGTGAAGTTATTCCAAAGATGATTATTATATTAAAGTCATAATTTTTGAAAAATAAAATAAAATAATTATATTGCTAAATGAAAACATAATACATTGTGTAATATTACAATCGTCTTATGATTAGCTCCTAGGACACACACTAACAAAGAGGACTACTTCAAAATAGAAATTAGGCAAACTTATATATCCTCACAACACAAAGAATAAATGGTCAAACTAAACCTTGTGACAATTTGTTCATGTGCACTATATGTCATCTTACTCTAAGTATTATCATCACAACTATGGCCTTGGGTGGTAAATCTACAAATTTCCTCAAAATTACAAATAATTTTCAAATTAAATGCTGGAAAGCAATCTCCTCTATTGCAATGGAGGTGATGGTAGCATATCAACCTAGATATTTAAAAAATAAATCATGGAAAATTAAATCCAAGAGCTTAATGAGTCAATATTCTACTTACACAATTAAACTTATAAAACTAAAATAGGATGCTAGCATTAATCCCTTAATAGAATATGTAACCTCCTATGTGGACTTACTTAAATAAAATCACATAAATTATGTATACAATGATCACAAAGTAGTATAGGTAACATATACATATATATATATGACACACATATGTTAAAGATAACAAATTACTATTATAGAATTGTTGATAGATGTCGGGTTTAAAGGATTACACATCAATCTAATCGGGAGATGTTATATATCAATTTTAATGTCAAGTTTATAACTATCATAAACAATAGTAATAATTTTAGTTATCATATTGAAAACAACCAATATCATTTTTTTTAAATGTTGTGAGAAATAATATTACACATCATTTTTTATACAAAACTAACATGTTATGTCTATGATACCACTTTAATTTTTTTAAATAACTGACGTGATATGTTATACCTTCTTTCCAACCTTGACCTCTCCCTTTGTTCCTACCTCCTTGATCCTTCCTATTCTTGATGTGTTCCTCACAAAACACCCTAACCAGAAATAAAAATCAACATTCTCTATGACATAACAGAATCCCAATCTTAAAATATTTTAAAAAAATAGATTGAATAACAAAAGTTTGAAAATGGTAAAATGTTATATCCAATACCCCAATTAGAACCAGGTATTGTGCTAAATTTGTCTTGATACTCATTGCTCAATATGTAAGATTCACAATCCTAAGAAAAAGCATTGTTGAATGTAATACTTGCAAATACAATGAACATTTACTAAAATTTGATGTATGATATTATACATTTCATATAAATAAATAGCAGATAATACCATTGAATGCCCAAGAAGATAAATGAAATTAAATTTTTTACATATGCAAATATATAAAAGTTGCATCAAAATGATAAGTAATAAAATATGGTTAATTATGAAACTAGAAACTAAATAACAAGAATAAACATAAAAACTAAACATTACTTTTATATTTTGTATTTTTTTAGGGAGTGCTAAACCTTACATATTTAGCAATAGGTGAATAAAGTTTTAATCTTACAAAATAATTTTAGAGTTGGAAAGTTAACATAAATACAAAATCAAAGAGAATCATCTTAAGGTTAGAAGCCAAGTATATGTCATTAGATAGAGAATCATTTTAGGATTGGAAGAGTTAAGTAATAATATTTGCAATTGGCGCTAGTGCTTTACTTGAGGCTAGCAAAATTATGGATCACATAATTTAAAAGATGAGAGTGAATTTAAGAGAAGTATATTATTATATAAATACAAGAAGGTGCCTCAGGGGCTAAAAGTTGTCAAAAAATATTATATTATTTTAGATATTAATTATTAACTAGAATTGGCTTCTACATGACAACAACATTGCCTTACTAATAATAAATTAAATTATGCTACATGTGTACAATGATATAGGCGAATTAGTCAAATTAAGCCTATGTGTCTATAGGTCACTTAATGAATAAGAAACTTCTATGTGTCACTACACATCATTCTAACTAATACAAAAATTTTAAAATAATCACCTTTTAATAAATTAAAAGGTGATAAACATAAGGAAATTGAAAATGCTTATCTCTAATCACCCTTGATAACTCTATAAATAGAGAATTCATTTGTGTTATTCAATAACAACAAGTTATTAGAAAAAGTGACATGAAGCTTTGCCAAAGCTCCATCAATGAAGATCAAAACATTCAAAGTCTCTAACTTCAATTAAGAGTATTATCTTTGAGGTGAAGATTTCAACCACATATAAGCTCTTGAATCTTTTCAAGCATGATGCATTTATGAAAATTCAACATTTGATTGAAGATCAAACTTCTTCATAACCCTTTTTTGAAATCAAGATTCAACCTTTCCTTCTCATATCCCTCCTTTGAAGTAAAAATCTTCCATTCAATCTAAGATCAAGTTTTTCAAAGCCTTCAATCAAAACTCACTGAAGAGAAGAATTAGAAGATTTCTTGTATTCTTTTTACAAAGAATTATAAAATTAGAGATTATACTCCACATCTTAAAAAATTAATAAAACTGCAATTTTCTCATCTAATAATTATGGAGAAATTTGTGTATGCATATATAATTAAGTTCATGCATCTTAATTGTGAGCTTTTATTGTTAAAGTTTATTGTGTGTATGAGTTTTAAATATAAAAGTACGTGTATTTAAATAATAACAATTCTTATATGATCAACATATTTACTATAGCATTCGAAATTTTAATAGTGTTCAGGAGTCAAATAAACATCTCTAACTAAATTTTCGGTGAGAATGTAGTGATAAAAAATTAACAACAATTGTCCTCTTCTTAATCAGGATGAAAATTTTAAATATTCAACACACATTAGGGACATATATATATATATCGAAAGAGCACTCCCTTCTCCGCGGTGCGGTTCTTGTACCCACCATTGTCTCCGCGGCAGCTTACATAGTTCCCGGAGGTACTGACGCAAGAGGGCTCCCCATCTTCCTTAGTTCTCCGGTGTTCCTCTGTTTCACTATCATGGATGTGGTGTCGCTTGTGAGCTCGCTGGCTTCAGTGGAGATGTTCCTTTCGATTCTCACATCTTCATTCCAATGGCAAAAATTCCTTTAATCTCTGCCTCGAAAGCTGAAATTAGAATTTCGGTTTGCTGTTCTTCTCTTTGACAACTACCATGCTGGCATTCAGTGGGACCATGTTGCTGACAATTAGGGTGGAATCGAGCAAATGGAGTTCGAACCTGATATACAGCGCTGCGCTATTTCTGGTCACCAAATTAGGGCTGCTGCAGTTTCCTTTATGCAAGGCCGTGATTGTCTTTCTTTTTCATACTTGCGATAACGAGGGCAGGGAATGTTTCTATCCTTCTTAATTAATTATGATTGTCTTTCTTTTTCATACTTGCGAGAACGTGACCAGTACACTTGTAATACTACATGTGTTTTATTAAAAGTGATTCTTATATGATTAAGATATGTTACGTTGAACGTTAAGGTCTGTATGGAAAATTTCAAAAACTATTAACGTTTTGTTTATTTTATTGAAAAGGCATTTTTGTAGGAAAAATATTATTTATGTGTATTAATAAAAGAGTAACATGCATTACTATAAAAATGCCAAATAATGTTGGTTATTTAACATATTTGGCATCGGTTATTCATTGATATATTCATACACACGCGGAAGTCATTGTATGTCTAATGTATTTAACATCAATTCCTCACCATATGAAAAATGGGCTAAATAGATGACAAAAGTCATTTAAATAAAGTTGCTTCGTCATTTGTAAAGGTGTTGTAGACCATATTATCATTTATATATGTGTTGCCACCTACACAAATGACTTTTGATGTCATCTAAATAGATGACACCTAATGTTGTCTATATAGAGCTAATCTATTTTTTAAAAAGAAAATTAAAAAATTTACACTTTGTTAAGATGACTTTGCTTTTTTTATTGTCTTTTAAAAAAAAATTGTTACACATTTTATTACCTATTATTACTTTTTTTAATGTCTTAAATAATTACTTAAATTATTAAATATTTCATATCATCAAAAATTTTATATTTTTATTATTGTAATTGTCAAAATATATTTCATAATTTTTTTAATTACTTCCATTTATATATATAACTCAATAATTTAATAAAAATATATGACTTATTTCTAGTATTAAATTATTATATATTTTATTTTTCATTGTTATTTAATGCTACACATTTATTAATTTTGAATATTTTTAATTAATTAATTTTGTAAATATTGAAATTACTTATTTTTTAGTGTTTTAAATGATTTCTTAATTCATTAAATATTTTATATTTTCATTATTGTAATTTTCAAAATTTATATGTAATTTTTTCATTACTTCTATTTTTAACATAATTTAACAATTTGATAAAAAAATTTAAATTACTTTATTCTCCTATCTTATAACAAACTGACCAAATGTTTAAAATTATAAATATACCAATTTTGGTAAAATAATAATTTTACCAACTAACAAAATAAATTATTAAAATAAATTCATATTCAAATATTATATTAATATAATATGATATTAAAAATAATAAACATTTCAAATTATACAAAATAATAATTTTATCAAATTGAATAATGAAGAAAAAATTCATCTTTATATATTATATTAATGCCATTAAAAGAAAAAATTATGAGTTTTTTTTAACTTACCTCAATGGAACAATGAAGCAACAACCTAGAATATCAATCAATAATAAAACAACAAAAACTGGTCATTCAACAAATAAATGTAAGAATAAATAAAAAAGCATAAAAATGTAGTAAAAAAAATAAAAAGAAATGAGGGAATCTTACTTGAAGGGCTTTCGAGAAAAAAAAGCAATGCACAAAGGAATTGCAAAAAAGGGTGCCCAACAACAACTTAAAAGATAGGAGCTATATAGGCAACAAAAACTTAGTCATTTATGTATCCTTGTTGCTATTATTGTTATTTACAAAAGGACAGGCACATGCATCATTTTAAAATTGGGCTATCTATCCAAACGACTTGTTTCATATGTGTATCATTTCAATTTTTTTGCAATCAAAATGCTACATAGACGACATATCTTTTGTATAGAGTGCCAAGTTTTGGGTGTAAAATTAAAGACTATCCAGATAACTTGTTATCTGTATAACTTTTTAAAATTTTCAAAAAAAAAAAGTTTTATAGATGATATCGTTGCCTGTATAGCTCATCACCAAAAATTCCTATCAGCTTTTGTCAGATACCAATACTCTATGCTATCCATATGACAACATCATCTTTATAACATTTTTTTAATTTCTTTTAGTTTTTAATTTTTTTAAAAAAGATCTATGCAAACATTAATGTCGTCTATATAGCTCATTACCAAAATTTCCTACTAGCTTTTGTTAGACCCTTATGCTATCTAGATAATAATACCATTTGTATAGCATTTTTTTAATTTTTTTTCAAAAAACTGTTAAGAAACATACACAAATGACCAAAAATTTGTCATCTTAATAGAGTGCAATTATTGTAATGATTAATTTTTTTTAATAGAAAATCAATGTGTTTCATTCTTAGATATTATTGAATTTGTCACAACCCCAATTATCCCTAATCATGACCTATGTGAAGAACTTTTTCATTCTTCACCTTCGTTTCTCATCTTTTATTTTTTTTTAAAATTTGCTACTATAGTTATGTTGATAATTTTATAGGAAATAAAATATTAATTTGGTGGTTTCTGAATATATATACATATAACTATTATTATTGTTGTTGTTGTTGTTCTTCTTATTATTATTATTAATATTAAGTATATACATATTACAGTATAGGCATACGGTAAATTAATATGGAATATTGTATACCCGTAAACTAATATTCACCAGCCTTTGGGATATATATTATGATAATCATTATGACATGGAACAGTAGGATGTGTATTCTGTTAGTCATTATATATGTATATATTAATCACATAATATATTTACTGATTTTAGTATATATATTATCGTATGGTAATTTATACTCATATGGGAATAACATAGTAAAATATATTATGTATATTGTCTAATAGGTCAAAATATTATAATAAGATATTAAATAAAATTATAAACTACACTTTTCTGACTGGGATAATAGAATTCACCTTAGAGCTTATGGATAAAATAATAATAAATAATGTAAAAATAGAATTCACCGTAGAGCTTATGCAATTGTTGTAAGATCTTACACTTAGAAATCATGTAAAAAAATAATTTTAACATTTAATTTTTTTTAGAAAATCATGTTAAAATTATCTAACACTTGAAAAATTTTTAAAAATCATAAAATCATTTCACAAATTATCATAATAAAAGAAAACGAGCTGACACTATAAAAATTACAAAATTCAAAATCATGGTTCGATGCAAATTCATGAGTTCAAAAGAAGCATACTTTAAACATGTTTAACCAAGATATAATGAAATTCTAAATATATATATTTCAATGCAGTGCCAAGAACATGAAGAAAATAAGAAAATCGAAGACAAGCTAAAAAGCTATGGGTATCCCATAACAGTCGAGAAACAAAATAATAAAGACCGTAAGATGATTGAAAAACCAACCATTCTTTACTTCACAATGCTCCTTAGCCATAACAAAGAGTAATCTGAGCAAGCAGTTCCTCTTCCGTGATTGGAACATTGGATCTACAGTAGCTGCGGCAGCCGCTGCTACTATAAACCCTCGTTTAAGAATTCAGGTACTGCAAAATCATGCTGAACCTGAAACTGAATGTTTCCGATGATGCCTTCTGGGAGAACTTGAGTGTTGTCATAAAAGCCCTTGACAATGTTAATACTAGGCTGTATGTTGATCACAGATGCTTATATTTTTAGAAGCCTCTGCAAGAGTCCGGAACTCTTGGAGCTGAATGCAATACCCAGACGCAGGGATTTAAATTACAGTTGCGGTTGCGGTCACAGTCATAGTCGCATTGCGATGCGGACCAATGCGGAAAAATGTGGCATAACAGTTTAAAATTACAAAAAATCACGGATGTGGTCTGCTCCAAAAATGTAATATTGCGGGCAATATTGTGATCGTGGACCATTTTTTAAATCCTAGCCCAGACGGTCATAAGCACATCTGTCTGCAAGAATAAAACAGCACAAGATTTCAAATTTCCATTAGGACTACTTACAAATTCATCATGTACGGTTCATGACTGACTGACTGACTTTCACGAGAGTGGGACCAGTCAAACCAGCTGGTCTGGCCTGGTTTTTAAGAAAGTTTTCAGTGTAAATCATAAAATTTAACTCCAGATCATTATTACTACATACAAAATAACTTTCCACTAGCAGCATTTATATTTTATTTTCACCATCTTGTGGTAAGCAATTTGGTTCATGATCGTGTTGGTAGTTTGTTTTCTTGTGTATTTGGCGTAATTCCAACCACGGTTGTTGCTGACCATTTGGCGTAATTTTGTGATAGAAGGTGATATTAGCAATTAGGTTATCTTATGGGCTCGCTTTTCTAGCACTCACAATTAAGAATACTATAATCTTTATGTTTCTTAGGATTTGAATAAAAATAAAATATTAGGGTTAAGTTTTATGTAGAATTCAGCCATTATCATTAAATTATAATATCAGTGTTCTCTTCGTAATTCTCTTTAGACTCTCCCTACCCATTAAAACATGTACTTGGAAAAATGGAACTAGCAATAGATTCAAGTATACCTGTCCACCGATAGTTCTTGGGATGACAGATAAAGAAGCATTGTCTACATAAGTCTGGGCAGTGATAAATAAATCGACAGGGACTTAGGATTTAAAAAACGGTCCGCGACCATAATATTGCTCGCAATATTGTATTTTCAAGGCAAACCGCATCCGTAATTTTTTGTAATTTTAGACCATTATAACTGTAATTTTCCGTATTTGTCCGCATCACGACGCAACCGCGACTGCAACTGCAACCGCAATTTAAATCCGTGATAGGGACCTACAACATGACAGAAATATGCTTACCCTGCCTCAGTCATAAAAAATTCTCAGAAAACCCAGAAACCTGAATTAGATGTTAGATACTCAAATACAAGGAAAAATACTGAGGATCTACCTGATACTCATCAAATTCAGTTGCCCATTCCTTGAATGTTTTGTCTGCTGGTTGAAATAATTTATGGGCTTCTTGAAATTTAACACGAAGGGAAATTCCTTTGGGCAATACTCAAATTGTATAAAGAACAAATCAGTATGTATATCATAAGGCAACAACCTGGATGAAAAACCAACAAACTATTAAAAAATTTAACTTAATATAAAATTTTTTTAAAAAAAGCTTATTTTAACAAATTTACTGTGCTTTTACTATCCGTTCCATTAATAAATACTCCTCAGTTCTCTGATTTTCAGATCAAACTCAATCATATTATGCTACTTCTCGGAGACATAGCTCCAATTCCACCACCATATCCAATATTAATCAATCAACCAAGCTCAAGGTTATAGCAAGGACAACGCCCTACTACAATTCATAGCATTAAAAACAGTCAAACAGGAAAGCAACCAAATTGATCTGGATACCTTTTCCCCTGCAGAAGCACTTGTTCTACCTTCAGCCTCTCTAGCGGAAAGAGCACCGATGCCAAGTGATGGCAAGACTGAAAATATTACAACATCATTAAGAACACATGCATACAGTCACAAAGAAAACAAAGGGAAACAAGTGATGGCCAAAGTTAAGAGGGAAATGAAGAGAAACATGAGAAAAAAGGGAAACTTAGAGTAGGGCTGCTCTGCCCATGTTTGAAGGAGCATACTAAATAAGAAATTTGTGGAACTGAAGAACAAGCTGAGTAGACAGATGACGATCTAACACTCTAACTACCAACTGAGCACAAAACAAGCAACTGAACACACACACACACACATTTATATGGTTTCCGGACCTGAGAAGAACCATTACTGAGGTGATTAACAGGCATAGCAGGATTATTTTCAGATAAACTAATCACAACAGGAAAAAAAATTAATGATTCATCCAGGCTTGGAGTATTATATCCAATCATTTCAACACCATGTAGTTTCTAGAAAGCAAGAAATAAATGACACACCTTTGAAAATTAATGATTCACCCTAGTATTCATTAAAATATCAAATCCGATTCAAACTTTATGGAAAATATCCATAATTAATATTTAGACATTTAATGACCTCATTATCTTTTTTCAATACTCAAAACAAGTCATATACAATTTTCCTTTATCCGGTTATCAAAATGCATCAAAAAAAGACATTTTTCACTTGAAAATTCCATTTTAAATACTAAATTTTAATGAAATTTTATGAAATTTTCCAGAAAGAATAACAAATCATTAAATATCATCTTTGAACCATTTCCATGATTAAAAAATATTGTACAAGCTTCCCACAACTCAATCTACCAATATTCCCCAAAGAGGGTTAATTTAACTTCTAAAAATAAGTTTTATGTGCAACTCTTTGTAAAATTTCCTAAAAATTTCCAAAAACAAACTAGATACTTTAAGTAACATTTTCAAATCCTTTTTCATGCCCGAAAACATGTTACTTCACTTACCATGTTAGCTTATTATCCATTAATAGCAAGAATGATAAGATCTTTTTGTAAAAATCATCTTTTATGCAACTTTCCCTAAACTTTTAAAAATTTTTCAGCCAAGTGTTTGAGTCATAAAATATTATTAAATAATCACTTTCAATCATGAAACATGTTACATAAGTAATTAAAACATTTTATTAGAAAATTAACTTGAAAGAAATTATTTTTCTCTTGAAAATATTAATTTTAAAAATAGATTTTCAGCATAAATCCTCGAGCTTCCAAACATATTTTTAAACATGTTTTCCTTAAAATACTTGAAAAAAATGTTAATAAGCATTCTTAAAACATTTTAGAATTTGATGGAATAAGTTTTTCTCGTAAAAATAGAAAATTTCATCTCCAAAACAACTTATTTGGGAATGCCTTAATTGCTTTGTAAAAGGATTTTTCTTGTAAACTTCAATGAAATCCTTTTAAAAACATTCATATAAGGGTGTGGTTGGTTTTTTTTTGACAAAATTTGCCTCCCAAATCATGGGAGAATTTGTAGACTCCGAAATTAACCCAATTTCAACCTCAAAATTCGATGATTAACCATGCCAACTTCTTTATTTTCAAATGGATCATGATTTAACATATTATAAGAATTCAATACAACATTTTTTGCATACTTTGGGAAGAAAAATTATGAGCTTCTCAAAGTTTATCCACAAGGATTTTCATAAAAGCTCATTTTTTTAAAACTTTACTAATCGTAGGAAATTGTTTTCACAACAATTCTTCTCTCTTCTCAATATGAAACCATGTTAAGATAAATCATTTCCAAAATTCTTTTTCACTTTTTTCACAAATCCTTCTGTAAGAAATCATGAGAAAAACAAAGAAGTTTTTTCAAAGTAACATTCCCACCTTCCTTAAACCCCTTTTTAAGAAAACCATTTTACTATCTCAACATGATATTTAAGATATCATCACATATTATATAAACCTCACATATAATAATCTTCTTAAAATAAAACTAAAAAGAAAGGAGGTGAATTTCTACTTACTTCAAATAGCTTGTAGAACTTCATTCCTTAACCAAGTATTCAAGATGTTTTTACCAAAAACAACAAAAAGTTACCAAAGAGCTTATAGAAAGAACTATGGAAAGATTGAATCCATGGAAATTCATAGAGCTATACCTTCACTAATGGATTCAAATGGCTTTCTTCCACAACCAACTTCAAAGATCTCTCAAAGATCATATAGAATCCTATCAAAACAAGAAAGAACTCTTAAAAACTCACTCTTTTCCTTTCAATTTGCTCTCTAGCCATGAGGAAGATTTGGTTTGGATAAGGAGGAGCTAAACTTAGCCATTTATAGAAGAATGAAATAAACTAGATTAGGAGGAAGCAAGGTGTATGGTTTTTGCTAGGAAAATGGTAGGGAATTTCACTTAGTCTTTGTTTACTATTCCCAATTTTTTTCCTATTCACAGTCTCTTGCTATTGTCATGACTTAAGTCACTTTTTGTCATTATCACTTATGTCATAACTTGACTAACTTTGTAGGAATTTCATACTCACTTTAAAATCCTAGTTAACCACTAATTAATCACTAGTCAACTTTATTAGGACTTTAATAAGGATTTTTTCCTAATCTTTGCACCAACACCATTGGAAATTGCCATATTCCCTTTATCTCCCCTAAAACTATGTATACATTTCATTATGTCCCAAAAATTTGATTTTCCTTATTTAGGGTCCCTGGTTGATGCTTTTGAGTACAAATGCCAAGTTACTTCAAAATTATATCAACGTTAGGTATTAAATACCTTTATTTTACTCAAATTTTTTCTAGATTTTTCTTAGGCCATTCCTAGTTAATTTTTCTATGTAATAATCCTAATAAATACTTCTATTGGTTTTAGTGTGCATTTCTACACATTACCTTTTAATAAAAGTTGCCTAATATACCTTTGCTGGGGTTTTATTGCTAGATTTTACCAAGTGTTACAACATGAATCCCATCTGAATCATTTTGCTGATGTTATTTTTAGCATTAGTTTCTACTTATGCTATGACACTTGTTACAATTATCTCAATATAGTTATGATAAAGTTTGTTCATTGATAGATCTAATTATGAGGATAAAAAAATTAATTATTTTATCATCAACATCTAGGAAGATAAAATGTATATAACTATGACCATTTTGAATACTTATTGAAAAAAAATAATCATTGAATTTGTTCATTAATGGATCATGTTATGAAGATTAGGCGGTTGATATCAGTCTTTCAATCTCTTAATCCTTATAATTTCATTATCAATTAACAAAATTTGAAAAATTTTCTTCCAAAAAAGTGATGGTGATTATCTTCATAGTATCTTCAAAGTAGTTTTTAATATCAATGACAACCATTTTATGGCTATTATTAACAAACCCTTACAAAAATACCTGCTATTTCTTGCTACTAGTACGCTCAAATTCACTCAATTGATTTGACAATATAGAAAAGAAATAGGATTGTCTTTTTATATTTGTAAATAGTAACTTAATGCAAATTGTGGTCAAGAGAGAATGATAGCACAAAAGCAATGACTCATATCTCAACAATTGATGATCGAGTATTATCAATTGTGTAATGCCTTTTTATACCACTATCATATGGGATGAAAACCTAACTAAAATATGGAATGAAAGAGAAGTTAATTAAAAAATGAAGTGAAAGAAAAACTTTATAGGTAGTGTACTAAGATAACAAATGGAGTAAAAAAAAATTTATAAGTAAAGGAACAATAATATATGTTAGTTATTTAAGAAGAACTGGCATATGAATATTTAATATCTCACCTTGCAATGATTTAAATGCCTTTTGAATGATAGTTATAGGGAATTGACATGATAAATTACCCATATTCACAATAATGCCATTATGTCAACTTATAACATCTTTTTAAAAGAATTGATGTTTGATAATTTTAGAAAATTATATTGACTTGTGAAAAATAATTTGACCATTCTATAAACTATTTAGGAATTGCAATGATTTAAATGCCTTTTAGATGATAGTTATAGGAAATTGACATGATAAATTACTTATATTTACAATAATGCCATTGTGCCAGCTTATAACATCTTCTTTTAAAAAGAATTGATGTTTGATAATTTTAGAAAATTATATTGACTAGTGAAAAATAAATTGACCATTCTACAAATTGTCTAGGAGTTAGATCAAGTGTGAGTGTAATATCCCTAGAATAATATTTAAAGTTTACTATTCTAAATAACCTAGAATGTTTAATTTTAATAGAGTGTGGTTAAATTATATTTATCTATGCTATGGTGAGATGAGAATATTTAAATTTTGATTAAAAAAATATTATTATAATTTTATTCAATATAAGTGTTATCTAGATTTCTATGACTTTTGGAACTTTAAGGTGAGAAATATGTGAATCATTTTGTTAAATGGTTCTATTAATAAATTTGTGAATTTGTGAGGATATTTTCAAGACTCAAAATATATGGAGTTATAATATTTATAAAAATATATGCATATATATACATATGTGTGTGTATTTACATTTTGATAAAATAATCTCATAATAATTATTTGAAATGAGAGGTTGGAAATTTAAATAAGATGGCATAAATGGAAATCCATGACAATAGGGTTTTTTTGAACATTTGGAAGGCTAGGATTTATTGAGGTGATAAATAAAAGGTGGGGATTTAATTAGGAGTAGGGCTCATGATGCATTGAATCATTGCCTACAACTCCTTTTTCTCTCTTTTCTCCCCCTCCTTCTTACTCATTCCGATCAGCTTCTTCTGTCTCTCCCGTTTCTTTTTCTCTTCTCCGCATCTCTCTTGGCTTCATCTAGGCAACCGCCGTCAGGAGTTGCCCTCCGTCAATGCTTCCAGCAGATGCCCCCATGGTAGCTGGCCTTCACTATCCTCAGCCACTTCGTCACATGTAGGAAGCTAGCAAAGATGCCCATGGGTGAGCTACTGTAGCAACTATTTCTTCTATTCTCGATGCATAGAACGCTATTCCTCAACTGTTGTTGTTGTGTCCTTGTTCTTTCTGCCATCGGGTTACAGCTTAGGGATGCAAAGAAGTCGCATTTTGCAATTAATTTCAAACCTGTGACTTTCGGATCTCGCTGTTGCCAGTACTCCAGCAAGTTTTAGCCGCTGGCGAAACTTTGATGAGCCTCCTTAGAGTGGTAAGATAATCCTCTTCATGAACTTTTGGCATTTTTACGAATTAAATATTGATTCACCAAAACCCATCTGTGTTTCTAATATATGTAATGATGCATATGAAAAGATATGATTTTTATAGTGTAAAATGCAAAATAAGACGATTGAAGCATGGACAGAATATTGCATTTTTATTATTTTAACACATTCATGCATGATCTATAAAGGTCCATTTATAAGTATCATGAGGATATGATGAGGCTTATGAAAAATAGAGATTTTATGCTATAAAGAGATCAAGTGACATGAGTAAAATTAGTCTCCATAATATTCTAGCAACAGCTATATATATATATATATATATATATATAAGTGTTATAGAAAACCCACATGTGAGTAATTTTAAATACATGATAATAGGTCTTGCAAATAAAATTTTTTGCACTATGGATTGTTGGTATGATATGATAGGAGTATGTTTAGATATTATGTTTTAATACCTAAGTTAATTTATAGTTGTTTCAAAGAGTCTCCATTCTATTATTGTGTTTCAACCATGTGCCATGAAATTAGTGAAATAAGAATCTTATGCTTAAGAATATTATATTAGTATATTTAGAGCAAAGTTGTAGCATCAAATTCTAATATCTTGATATTTGGAGTTTGATTTAGGAAGTTCCCGATAAATATGATTTTCTTGTCCTTTACAAAAAATAATGATCTAGGATGAATAAATGATAGAAAATGACTCTTTCAAAGTTTCAAGTTCAAATATTCCTACCTATATAGTTTCAAATTAAAGATCTATAAAGGATGGCATATTTAAGTTACAAGTTAATAACTAGAAAATAAAAGAAATAAATAATAGGGAATCCTATCACATGTTAAGATCAGGAGCCATACAAGCGCAGTGGAATAAACCGATCCCAGCCAATGGATCCATGCAAAACGTTAAATTAGAATGTAGGATTCAAGTTATACCTTTATATGATTCGTTGATCACCACTTCGACTTCCTTTTGGTCAAAGATTCCGAGGTATTCACACGAACCAGTAGATCACCAATGAACGTCCTCACGATCACTGGTTGGAATTCGTCTCCTTAGCCTCGTAGTGCTACGTCTCTTCAAGGATCATGGTCAAGGAGAGGTGCTAGGACTTTTCTATGCTGTATGGGATGCATGAATAATGAATCAACCTTATTATTACCCAACAAACCTATTTAAATAGGAGCATAGAAAATCCTAACTAATTTGAGATTTGGTCAATGTATAATTATAGGCTTATTATTGGGCCTTATAATTATAACATAGAATTCCCAAATATTAAGCCTAAACAATTTGGTCCATTAATTCCAAATCCACTAGGCTCTAAGTGTGTGACCCTTCAAGCTCTCATTACATTAGCAATAATCATTAATCATATTAATGATCATAAATAATGAGCGGTGTCTAGCAACACATCATTGTTACCTAAGTGATGAGAAAGTTGGTGATTCGACTGAACCTTTATATGTGATCATCATCTATATCCTTTTGTCCTAAACATCTAGATTAAGCACGAGACATGGACCGTGTCATTCCCGTATAGTCCAATCTCGAGGTTTCTTGATCCCTAAGTAAGCTGATTGAAGCAAATGTAATTCACATTCCATGTCAATTCATTTGAGCATGGCCATGCATTTTGTCAATTTTACTTAATCAAGGGGCCCACAAATGTTATTCCTATTATATAGGAGGGACAAATTCCATCTTGATCACACAAACCCCTCTGTATGATATGTGACATATCCAATAACTACCCTTGTATTCACTCAAGCATGAGTGACAGAATATCATCAAAATATGAAACTCACATGTAGGGAACCTTGGTGATCTTAGGTCAAAGGACCATAATAATAATGATAACTAAGAATCACTCATGACACTCATATAACAATCTATGTAGTGTTCTTAGGATGGGTCAGTCCAGTATACAAGTTCTCTAACTTATTCTCATGTGTAAGCTTAATATCTCATATAAGTCACTGCACATGCTAGTCTTAACATATCAAAGCAACCTAATCCACAATGATATATGACTAGGGACATTTAAGAATATAATTATTCTAAGGTTATTATCATAATTAAATATATTACGCAGACAATATATATAAATATAATAATTGAAATTGCCATTAAAAATAACATGATTCAAAATTACAATCATCAATATGATTGGTTTTAGGGCATATACACTAACAATCTCCCACTTGCACTACAGCTAATCATCCATGTATCTAATACCTATGGATCTCATATGACTATCATGCTTTTGCCGCATCAAGGCTTTTGTCAATGGATCGACAAATTATCATCGGTCGGTATTCTGCATATCCTGACATCATTTCTGTCAACAATATCTCTTATGAGATGATAGTGTCGGAGTACATGTTTGGATTTCTGGTGAGATCTAGGTTCCTTGGCTTGCGCAATGGCTGCATTATTGTCACAATAGAGCTTTACTAGTTCAGCAATTCTAGGAATAACTCCAAGTTCAGTGATGAACTTCTTAATCCAAATAGCCTCCTTTACAGCATCTAATGCTACAATGTATTCAACTTCTATTGTAGAATCAACCACTGTCCCTTGCTTTGAACTCTTCCAGGTCACAGCGCCACCATTAAAGCAAAATACATAACCTGACTGTGACCTAAAATCATCTTTGTCGGTTTGAAAGCTAGCATCAGTGTAACCAATTACAATGAGCTCTTCCTCACCTTCATAAATCAAGAACATGTCTTTAGTTCTTCTTAAGTACTTAAGAATATTCTTAATAGCTATCTAGTAACTTTTACCAGGATCTGATTGGTATCTGCTCCTCATGCTTAAAGCATACGAGACATCAAGACGAGTACATAAAATGGCATACATGATAGACCCAATCGTAGATGCATAAGGGATCTTACTCATGCGTTGTCTCTCATACTCCATGGAAGGACATTGAGTTCTTGAGAGACTTATGCCATGTGACATCAGTAAGAATCCTTTTTTAGAATCTTGCATGCTAAACCTTTTTAGCACCTTGTCAATATATGTACTCTGACTTAGGCTAAGCAATTTTCTCGATCTATCTCTATAGATCTTGATACCTAATACATAGGAGGCCTCACCTAAGTCTTTCATAGAAAAATAATTTCCTAAACAAGTTTTTATAGACTGTAGTGTAGGAATGTCATTTCCAATGAGTAATATGCCATTTACATACAACACCAGAAAGACTATTGTGCTCCCACTAACCTTCTTGTATACACAAGGTTCATCTTTATTCTTGATGAAACCAAACTCTTTGATTGCATCATCGAAATGAAGATTCCAACTTTGAGAAGCTTGCTTCAACCCATAAATGGATCGTTGCAATTTGCAAACCTTTCCAGCATTTTTAGGATTTGCAAAACCTTCAAGTTGTGTCATGTACACATCCTCAAGAAGATTTCCATTAAGGAAAGCAATTTTGACATCTATTTGCCAGATTTCATAATCATAATATGCTGCTATAGCTAGAAGAATCCTGATGGATTTAAGCATGACAACTGGAGAAAAAGTTTCATCATAGTCAATACCATGGATTTATTTGAAACCTTTTGCAACCAATCGTTCCTTAAAGGTACACACATTACCATCCATATCGATTTTCTTTTTGAAAACCCATTTGCACCCAATGGGTTTTACCCCTTCAAGTGGATCAACCAAAGTCCAAACTTAGTTTGAATACATGGAATCCATCTCTGATTTCATAGCTTCTAGCCATTTCTCAGAATCTAGGCCCATCATAGCCTCTTAGTAGGTTATGGGCTCATCTTAGTCCATGAGCAACACATCACCGTGATGAGTCATGAGAAATCCATATCTCTCGAGCTCACGACGTATCCTACTAAATCTACGTGGGTTCTGTGTTACATGAGTAGGTTTTTCCACAACTGGTTGTAGAACTGGCTCAGGCTCCATCTCAAGTTCAATGTTTTCTCATTGATCTTGAATTTCTTCAAGTTCTATTCTTCTCCCAGTGATTCTTTTAGAGATAAATTCTCTCTCTAGAAAAATACAAGTTTGAGCAATAAACATTTTTTGCTCAGTTGGATTATAGAAATAATATCCTTTTGTTTTCTTAGGATATCCAATGAAAAAATATTTATCAAATTTAGGTCCAAGTTTATCAGAAGCCTGATGTCTTACGTAAGCTTTGCAACCCTAAATCTTCATAAAAGACAAACTAGGATGTTTCCCAGTCCATATCTCATATGGTGTCTTTTAAACTGATTTTGATAGAACACGGTTTAATATGAAAGCTGTAGTTTCTAGAGCATGTCCCCATAAGGAATTTAGAAGGTCAAGCTAACTCATCATTGATCGAACCATGTCTAACAAAGTTCGATTCCTCCTTTCAGAAACACTATTCCATTGAGGTGTTCCTGGTGGAGTAAGTTATGATACAATGCCACACTCCTTTAGATGATTAAAGAACTCTCGGTCTAAGTATTCACCACCTTAATCTGATCGAAGTGCTTTAATACTTTTACTAAGTTAATTTTGTACTTCATTTTTAAACTTTTTGAACTTTTCAAAAGATTCAGACTTGTGTTTCATAAGAAACACATAACCATATCTACTGAAATCATCAGTAAAAGTAATGAAGTACTGATAACCTCCTTTAGCTTGTGTGTTTAAAGGTTCACATACATCACTATGTATAAGGCCTAATAAATCACTAGCCCTTTCACCTTTCCCAGTAAAAGGGGCTATAGTCATCTTACTTAATAAACATGACTCATATACCTCATATGATTCGAAATCAAATGAGTCCAAAAATCCATCCTTATGGAGTTTGGAGATGCGTGTCTCATTTATATGGCCTAGACGACAATGCCAAAGATAGTTTGGATTTAAATCATTAGTTTTGACCTTCTTCGTGTTTATGTTATAGATTGGATTTTCAAGGTCCAGAACATAAAGACCATTCATTAATTGTGCACTACCATAAAACATTTCATTTAAATAAATAGAGTAAAATTTGTCCTTTATTATAAATGAAAAACCTTTCTTGTTTAAACAAGAAACAGAAATCAAATTTCTACTAACAGTAGGCACAAAATAACAATTGTCCAATTCTAAAACTAATCCATTAGGTAAAGATAAATAATAAGTCCCTACAGCTAATGCGGTAACTCTTGCTCCATTTCTAACATGTAGGTCCACTTCACCTTTGGCTAACGATCTACTTTCTTTAAAATCCTGCACATTTACACAAATGTGAGTACCACATCCAGTATCTAATACCCAAGATGTAGAAGTAGATAAATTAACCTCTATAACATAAATACCTGAGTTGGAAGTCCTACTTCCCTTTTGCTTCTTAAGCTCTTCCAAGTAAATCTTGCAATTTTGCTTCCAATGTCCTGGTTCTTTGCAATGGAAGCATTGCCCTTCCTTGGCCACGCCACCTTTGGGCTTTAGTGCAGAGGAACTTGACTTGGACTTTCCATCAGTCTTGTCTGTTTTATTTTTATTCTTGGCCTTAGACTTGCCCTTTCCTTTCCCCTTTTGAATCATCATAATGGAATTAGGCTTAGATTTTTTTCAAGCTTGGCTCAGCAGTTCTCAACATGTTAAGCAGTTCAGGCAAAGTCTTATCAATTTCATTCATGTTGTAATTCATGACAAATTAACTATAGCTCTCGAGCAACGATTGCAGAACTATATCAATAGCCAATTCTTGCTGCAAAGGAAAACTCAATCTTTCAAGGCTATTGATGTACGCAATCATTTTAAGCACATGTGTAGCAATGGGTGTTCCTTCAACCATCTTACACTGAAACAATGCTTTAGATACATCATATCTGTCATGTCTTGCTTGCTCTTGGTAGAGCTATTTAAGGTGATCAATCATATTGAATGCCTCCATGTTCTCATGTTGCTTCTGAAGCTCAGAGTTCATGGTAGCAAGCATAAGATAACTAACATCCAGAGCATCTTCTAGATGCTTCTTATAAGCATCCTTTTCTGCTCGAGGAGCATTAGCAATAGGCTCATTTGGAGTAGATTGCTCTAGGACATACTACTTTTTCTCATGCTTAAGGACAATCTTCAAGTTTCGATACCAATCAAGAAAATTCATCCCATTCAGTTTATCCTTCTCAAGGATAGGTCGCAATGATAAGTATGATGCATTTGATGCTATGGTTATCTACAATAGAAAAATATACAGAATGAGAATCATGTATTTTATTTATTTAATAAGGTCTTTTATTAAATAATACTCCCACTATTTTTCTCAAAATAATAGCCTTCACTATTATTTTGGAAAACCTTATCGTCAAGGTTTTCTAGTGGGCCAAGATCTATATTTTACCAAATCTTGAGTTAGCTTTGGCTAACGCCCAAGATATGGCTATTTAGGTAGACAACTCCTTTGTCAATTATATCTTATGCAACTCTTGGATAGTTAGGTGAATAACACTTATTCAAATTCATCTTATGAATTCATAACTAACTCTATGCCTCTAGGCCCCAATCCTATTGGTATAGCCTAGTTAAGTCAAGACCCAATAATTGGCAATTTGGATATCACTATTATCCCATCATGTCTTACCAAGATAGACTTTAGGTACTTTGCTTTGGCAAACCCACCTATAGTCGATCAAGATCTTGACAAGTGCTATTATTGGAAGGCATCTCCTTTTTTTTACTTAATATTTTGTTTGAAGGATTTTAATTTATTTGATCTCACCATTATGTACTTAGTTTTATTAAGCATGCATCATATACATCTAGCATAGGTATCTCATACATTCATCATATGCATCTCATACATAAAACATAAATTAAACGTGGCATGATTATGGCCCAACCTAAGTGATATTCTAGAGCTCAAGAATATCAAATACAACTAAGAAAGAAAAACTTCTTCCTTACAATCTTCCTCTTTCTTCATGGTTTGATCTCCACTTCCATTGTTTCCACTTCAAGTGCTCCAATAAAATTATTACATAATAATAAAAAAACCTTGAGTTACATTCGAGGGGAGTAAGATGAGAAGAGAATGTACAACTAGAAGTAATAGAGAGGCACAACAAGCAGGCTGTATTTAAAAAAATGCAACAAAACTAAAGGCCATAGTCGTGCATCATACATCAAGCAACAAAATAACATGATAAGTGAAACATATATCCAAATATATTTTCAATATCAAAATTTGAATTAATTAATTTTGAATCAATTAACTAATTACTTAATGTTGCACTACGTAGAGAATTTACGGTGGTCCCGCTAGCCGGTTAGCGGGCGGGGTTAAAGGGCAGCACCCCTGCCAAGGTGTTAGGGGGCGGAGCTCCCCACCTAAAAAATTGATTGCACCTGAAATTCAGATTGCAATTCAATTTGTCAACAATTGACATTCCCCTTTAGTCAATCAATTCAACAATTATTGATACTCAAATCACGGGTTTACAAATCTGATTTATGATAGAATCATAATGGATAAATTTTAATCATATTAAAATAGATCCAATTAATTCACAGATTTTATATGAAACAAATTTAACAATTAATTTCATGAAAAATCAGATTCAGCCATTAAGTGCAAGGTATATCACATATATGAAAAAGACTTAAGAAGTTAATTTGATTAATTCTGATTTATGACAAAATTTATGTTTTAATCAGAAAACATCTTACATATATTAAAACAGATTCATGCAATTAATTCTTTTGATTCTGTTTAAAATAAAACCCAAAAATCAGTTTCAAATTTGAATCAAAATTCAGAATTATTGCAATAGATTTAAATTTAAAAGGAAACCTAAAAACAGATTCGAGTTTTAATCAAAATCCAGAAACATATTCAAATTCAAAATAGAAACAAGAATTAATCACAAAACACATTCAAATTTAAATCAGAAATCAAAATAAGGTTCAAATTCAAAATAGAATTAGAATTAATCATATTAAGTTTGCTTGAACCAGAATGCACGAAATCAAATTTACCCTAATCCTAATTAGGAATCATTGAAGCGTGATATACAGAACAATTTATTAACATCATAATCACGAAATTAGTAAACAAAATCCTAATTTAGCATTTTATAAGTAGCTCTGATACCACTATTAGGATCGGAAGCCATACAAGCGTAGCGGAATAAACCAATCCCAGCCAACAGATCCATGCAAAACGTTAAATTAGAATGTAGAAATCAAGTTATACTTTTATATGATTCGTTGATCACCTCTTCGACTTCCTTTCGGTCAAAGACTCTAAGGTATCTATACGAACTAGTAGATCACTAATGAACACCCTCACAATCACTGGTTGGAATTCATCTCCTTAGCCTCGTAGTGCTAGCTACGTCTCTTCAAGGATCATGGTCAAGGAAAGGTACTAGGATTTTTCTATGCTGTATGGGATGCATGAATAATGAAATAACCTTATTATTACCCAATAAGCCTATTTAAATATGAGCATAGAAAATCCTAACTAATTTGGGCTTTGGTCTATGTATAATTATAGGCTTATTATTGGGCCTTATAATTATAACATAGAATTTTCAAGTATTAGACCCAAATAATTTGGTCCATTAATTCCAAATATACTAGGCTCTAAGTGGGTGACCCTTTAGGCTCTCATTACATTAGCAATAATCATTAATCATATTAATGATCATAAATAATGAGCGACGTCTAGCAACATATCATTGTTACCCAAGTGATGAGAAAGTCGGTGATTCGATTGAACCTTTATATGTGATCATCATCTATATCCTTTTGTCCTAAACATCTAGATTAAGCACAAGACATGGACCATGTCATTCCTGTATAGTCCAATCTCGAGGTTTCTTAATCCCTAAGTAAGCTGACTAAAGCAAATGTAATTGACATCTCATGTCAAATCATTTGAGCATGGCCATGCATTTTCTCAACTTTACTTAATCAAGGAGCCCACAGATGTTACTCCTGTTATATAGGAAGGATAAATTCCATCTTGATCACACAAACCCCTCCGTATGATATGTGACATATCCAATAACTACCCTTGTATTCACTCAAGCATGAGTGACATAATAGTATCAAAATATAAAACTCATATATAGGGAACCTTGGTGATCTCAGGTCAAAGGATCATAATAATAATGATAACTAAGAATCACTCATGACACTCATATAACAATCTATGTAGTGTTCTTAGAATGGGTCGGTCCAGTATACAAGTTCTCTAACTTGTACTCATGTGTAAGCTTAATATCTCATATAAGTTACTACACAGGCTAGTCTTAACATATCAAAGCAACCTAATCCACAATGATATAAGAGTAGGGACATTTAAGAATATAATTATTCTAAGGTTATTATCATAATTAAATATATTACGCAGATAATATATATAAACATAATAATTGGAATTGCCATTAAAAATAACATGATTCAAAATTACAATCATCAATATGATTGGTTTTAGGCATATACACTAACAATATTATGATTGGAATATGGAATTATAATGTTTGGAAAGAAAATAAATAATATCCTTGTATTTATAATAACATTATTATAAATGATTAATTAGGAAGAAAATATGAACAAATGAAAATAAATGCTTTAGAGATTCCAAGAGTGGATCAACATTTTCATATAAGTATATATTCCACTCTAAATGAATGTCTTAATAATCATATGTTCAAACGTTATATTTTATAATCTTTCTTATCAGTGGTACTAATCATGCATCTATTCATTAGTAAATTTTCAACAACATAATTGTGAATTGTAGTATGTTATGAAATCAATTTCATAGCCATACATGAGTAACATGAGAATAATATGTATGATAAATTGGCAATTATCTACTTTAAGAGAATATTGAAACAACCTCTTGAAACATGTATGATATTATAAATAGTTATGATTGAGTTGCAATGGTAGATGATATTCATATTGTTCTTGGAATTATATTCTTACTTCTATGTTGATAATTATAATGTAATCTATATTGGAATGTGATTAAGATTTATAGCCATGCGAGAAGGCATAGTGATGTTACTATATATATTGTGTACATATCCTAATTTGCCCTATGATGATAAAATGGTTATCTTGTATTGGTATTGTATTCAATCTTATGATTTATAGAGTCAAGCTTTATTATGCATATCACAATGTGAATTATGCCATAAGTGGCATTAGAAATAAGATATGTCATGGGAATAATGATATGAAATAGGAAATTCCCAATAAAAATTTGTAAAAGGTATAAAGTTAACTTTGGAAGGATAAGGATGGACAACTTGTAAAGGGTATAAGGTTAACCTAGGAGCCAAAAAGGTGGATGCATGTGTTATCATTATGATTAATATGCATCATGATGTCACATGAAATCTTATTTGCAATTGAATGTCTTGATTAACATGATCATGATGATTTGACATGATTAAGCTTTATTAGTTATTGTAAATGTAATGATCACTTGGAATGGATTATGTATAATATTATGATGATGATTTTATGTACCAAGGAATGGCAAAGAATACTATAACTTGTGATGTGAAAGGTGGAATTTAAGTTGTTTGCAGGTAAACAATCTACTTGAGGATTGGTTTTGTGTACTTTAGAAATCCTAAGAAACTAGATTGTATTTATTTTCTAATTAAATGCATGATCAGCATATGAACATTTAATATAACTAAATCAAGGTAAATAAAGGCAAATATATTTTCATTGGGTTTTTACAACTCATTTCATTTTATTTTCAATGTTTTCAGGTTAAAATAAAAATATTTGAGTTTTACTACATCCATGAGGATTAAAGAGGATCTAGTTGAAGGATTCTAATAATTGGATTAGGATTGAGAATATATATATATATATATATATATATATATATATATATATATATATATATATATATATATTATGTTGATTCAACACTTGATGTGTTGAATCACTTATTTGTGTATACATATTAAGCCTATGTAGTATTGTAAATGTTGAACATGTTGTCGTATCTAAAAATATACAAGTTTTGTGATTTAAGACAAGTGGCCTTTGAAAAATGTCTAGAAACAAGGGAAACTTTGTCTATTTTCTCATAGAATCTAAAATGAATTTTTAGGCATAAAAAAATAAGATATTTATTGAGTAGAGTTATGGTAAATAGTGTTAAGGTTAGTGAAAACTAGGTATTGGGATCTATGCCGATCACAATTGGGCTCGGATCATGATAATAAGAAAGCCTAAAAATTGCATAAATAGGATGAGAGATTTACTTTATTTTAAGATATTAACTTTTATAGGTTTAAAAAATATTAGTTTCAAAATTAATAAAAAATGTTTCTTTAATTTTATTAAATATCATAAATTCTTGATATGTTAGATATTCTTTTTACATATTTTCTTACAATGATACAAACATTAACATATTAAACATGAATATAGAAAAATATGAGAAAAAAGACATAGACATAAAAAATTTATTCGATAAGTTTATTTACTCTCTATATCATTACATTAACAAATGCAAATTTACAATAATATTATATAAGAAAGAGGACTTTGATATTCTACTCTTGTTGCCAACCTCGGTGCCAATTTTCTTAGCCATTATCCATAAACCACTTATGATGTCCATTAAATTTTGATTTTGGTAAATCATATATCTAGGCAATATATTTGCCTCTATTATTTTATTGGATGCTAGCATATGTTTGAAGAGAACAAAAATAGCTTTTATTCCGTCTTATTTGACATATTTAGATGATATAGATTAGATTTTATAATATCACTAAAAGTGTTAAATGAAATGGTGAGGGAGTTATTTTCCTTGTCTTTAAACACATGCTAGAGGTAGATAATGGAGATTTAAATATCATTAAGATGTTTTCAAATGGAGAGTGAACATACAGTATATAGGTAATGAACAAAATTATAATTTTTTTTGTAATTAATTAAAAACCAATGTCTTAGGCTTGCTTAGTAATGGTTGCATTACCTAAGAAGACTTTTAAAATGGCTTACACATCAATTAATAAAAAAAACTAATGTGCAAATGTTTTTGTCTTTTTTCTTAACTTTTGAAATGCCTTTTGAATAATGATTTCCAAAGTTAACCATTGTCTTAAATTTCCATGTAAATTTCAAAAATGCTATCACGTGATTATAAACATTGATTTTGGCTACAATCATCACCTTATTTGTTCTAATAATTTCAAAAATGCTACCATATTTATATAGACATTGGTTTAACCTATAATTGATGTCCATCAATTGATTTAGAATTGCAATTTTGTAGTAGCATACTAAGAATGCTAAGGTTGACCAAAAGTTAGTGCACTTTGAGAAAGAATGTTTAAGGAAACACCCCTACCTATGAGGCCATCTTCAATAAAAATTTCATAATTGTAGAGGTCATATTCATGGTGAAGAAAAAATTCACATTGCCACCACTCAAAAGGAGGATGAGATTGATGATAACGATAATGATTCAGGAAAGAAAAGAAAAGGCCCTCGTGGAGATAAAAAAATGCTCTAAATGACATACTAATTTATAGGGCTACTAAGTTAGGAAAATTAATTGCACTTATTTGCATGTCTTCCTAAGCAAACATGGAGTCAAAATACCATTTACTTAGAAATAATAAATATAACATTCTTCTTATTTATATGATTGGACAATTTTTTGGTACGTGCCTTTTCTACATGTTGCATGCATGGCTTTCTATTTTAGCTAGTTATATTATTAGTTAATTCTTATTTAAAGCACTAATTACTACACATATTTATGCCATCAAATTCCAAAATTCCAATTGCTATGACCTTTATGTTATAGGAAGTTAAAAGAAAGTTCTACAACTTTCATGATTTGCTGCAAACCCAATTTAGGCATTTGGAGGTTTATATTTAGTTAAGAAGAAGATATGATGTTGCTATATAGTCTAATCTAATCTCACTAATTTGAAAAAAATGGAGTTCTAAGGTTCCATATGGTGCTCAACTAGTGCTAAAAGTTACTTAAGATTCAACCTAATATATTTTAAGAATTATTTTAGTGAAATCACATAGTTTTATTTACAATTGTTAAAAAGATAACACATATGATTTTATTGTAATAAATTGTTGTAATATTTTGGTTTGTAAAATAGTTTCTGGGCTTCCAAATTTAGCAAGACTTGTTTCATTGTAACTCTAAGAGGCAACCAAACCTAATTTAATTAGGTTTTCTCCTTGGGAGATAATATATATCTAGATTTCATACCTCCAAAGGCAATACTTCTCTAGACATCATTCCTTTTTGTTGAAGTTTTTTTTTCTTGTAAACCATTATGGTGGTTAATTTTCAATAATCAATTCAAGGGAATTTTAACCTTAATTTAATTGGATTTTGAGACTTTATTCTTTTAATTTTACTTTTAATTTGATTATTCTTTAATTCTTTTCTCTTTTAAGATTATGATTGCTTTACATAATTTACTAATTATGACCTATTGGTTTATTATCTATTGTAATCTACTACTAGGTAATTAACTTTGATGTTGGGTTGTAATTAATTGATGAGGGAATTTTGTGATTTGATATTGGGTGAATCATTAATTGCATCAAAGAATTAGGATTTAAATTGATGTTCAAATATTAGCTTAGGTTGTTAATTCAATTTTTATCATTTCTTAAATCTTAATGTTGTTGTTTGGGCATTAGGTTTGAACAATAAGGAATTAACCTAACTAGGTGCTAGGCTTAGATTAATGAATTAAGGAATATAAAGGTTGTTGTTGAGGTAATCCTTGACTAATTGATTAAATTAGAATAATTTTATAAAAGTTGTTTGGGATAAATCAACAAATTAAGGATTAGAACATCTTTTGAGTTGGTGTTTCTTTTTACTATAATTTTCTTATTTTTTTAATTTTGTTATTAATTATTGATTTCTATTTTTATTTTAGAAACTTTTACAAAAACCCTAAGTTTTGTATTTTGTAGTTATTAATTAGTTATCTAATTCCTTGGGTTTAACACGGACTCGCCATATTTATGTGTCAGAATAAGTTTAATATTAATTTTTTATGTGAAATGATGGCAATCATACATCATGCAATTTATGGCCTTTATAACACATATTCAAGAAAACTCATCTACAATAATTGCTTTTACTTATTTACAACTCCTCATATGCTTACCTAAATTAGTTTTAATGCTAACATGTTAATTTTATACAACTTATAGTGCTTCAATGACAAGATTGAATCATACATCAAGACAATTTTGATAAAGTATGAGCTTTTTTGCAGGGTCTCTCTTCAAGACTAAAGGAGTACTAGAATGAAAAATTTTGATTCTTTGTATCTAAATATATTATATTGGTCATGATTATAACTTTTTGTAAATTTTGATGATAATGCTTTATTTATAAATGACATTATTTTAATTTTATTTTTCTTTAACTAGTATTATTATATTTTAATGTATAAATGAGAGTTCAAAACTTTATCCAACAATATTTTCTATTGTTGTTGTCAATTGCTATATGTTTCTACTAATATTGCTAATTGGCATATGTTTTTGTTATTGTTAACCGGTTTGTTTCTAGTGTGGACAAAAAAATTAGGTCATAGAAAAGACATCGATTATTTAACAAAAATTGATGTCTTATATAATAAGATGTTGGTTTTCTAATAAATACCTAACATGGAATGTCAACATTACAATGTTAGGTATTTGATAAATAACTAATTTCTTATGTTTCTTTAGTAAGACAATGTCATTGACATATAAACATTGCAGTCTTAATTTATAATTGGTGCCTATATTGCTATCTATAACAAATGGTGTCACTATTTTTGAAGTAGTTTTTGTATAGAAAATCAACATTTAAAAGAAAATGACATTGTCTTGACAAAATCCCTTAGCAAGGGTTGAAAATAAAAAGAGTTGTAATACCTTAAAGCAATGTTTAGAAAATTATTATTTTAAATAGAAACGATATAATTATTTTAATCAATAAAGATAGCTAAATTGAATTTATTTAACCAAGATTTTATTTTACAAATTAATTAAATAATTTTATGGCAATTTTCTCACAAAGTTTATTTTTTTTACTATTATGAGTGTAAAAGTTTATGAAAAAATACATTGACGACTCAATAAATTATTTTCTCCAAAGATTATAGAATTTTGAGATTTATTCACTTTTAAGATTTTTAAATCCAATAAATTGTTTTGAGAATTATTTAAGTAAAATATGAATGATGTAAATTAGTTTTGAAGGGCCTATGTTGAATAAGATTAGATTGGCATGAAGAAAAAATTGTTAGGATTAGTTGGATTTTGTGGTTACTATATC